>BSBK01002287.1:160000-700000 GCA_027943335.1 Chamaecyparis obtusa | reverse complement strand
CATGGTGTTATCTAGCATTTATAGGGAAGTGGAGTATATAACTTTTCAAACAATTTTGGAAGCCATTCATGGTAATCATCATAAGATCAGGAAATAAGATCAACAACTTTCCTTACAATTCTTTAAGATTTTCTTAGAACAAGGATAATAATACAACACTCAAGGATCAAGAATTCTTGACCATCTATTTGAACCACGTGAGTCTTATAATGCAAAACATAAATAATCCTTTCAGACAATCCTTTCTTGCAAGGTATTATGGTAGAAATATAGAAAACATACATTTTATGTCTAGTGCTCAAGTTTGTTAATATAAGGAAAACTTAAAAAGAAGACACACAATGTATTCAAGTTTGGTAGGCTAAAAGAAAACATCAGATGGGGAAACACAATAGACTCGAGTATTGCAAGTAGGCCAAGTATGAGTCCCAAGGTTCTTAGTATAACAACCTAGGGCTTATATTTCTACCCTATCATAATGGTCAAAATAAGTTGCCTCCTCAGGGCTAACTTTTCTTCTGATGGGTTCTTGCTTTAGCAAAATCAGCCATTATAGTTGTCTTATTTGAGACTCCTCTGAGTCATAACTTAGATTTTGTTTCCCCACATCCTCTACATGGAACTTTCCTATTGAGATGATGAGGGAGAATCTTGAGCTCTCTCCTAAGATCTTCTACGGTGTTGGAAAGCATCTAGGAAGAATGTTACAACATAAGTATAGGCATTGAATTTACATAAATTAATAAGAAGAAGAGGAGACTAAGTTAAATGCAGATAGAACCTAGAGCTCCTAGTGTAGTAACCTAGGGCTCTGATACAAAATGTAAAGTCCATGCTAGCAAACCCATAAGGAATCAGGTCTTATGACCAAAAATTGCAACTACAAATTTTTTTCTAACATTCTAACTTATCATCATTATCATTCACAAGTACATTCCTTAAGGTTCCCTTATCAAGAAATGCATTTTATTAATTAATCTAATGTGATTATATTTACATTTCAACTTCAATTTACATTGAGACATTGCTTTAATTCCTCATCAAAACCAATTACATTAATGATCTAATTACATTCATTTTCTTTACCTAATTTACATAAATATTCACTTTTAGAAATGAATCAGAAGCACGTCATTTATCTAATACACTAAATAAATTTATCATTTCCTCTTTCATTTGTTTTCTCCTTAACCTTATCTATGCCCTATCATCACATAAACTTTCTATTAAAAGTCCTTACTTTCCATTTTCATTTCAAAGATCATAATAGAGAGAGTGTAAAGCATTTAACCTTTAATAGAGCTCACAATCCTAACCATCCACTGAATCATTTTGTCACAAGTATAACTACCACAAATTATCATCTATGACATTGTATATATCTAGTTAAGAATTGAGATTAAAACCTTATTTAAATAACCTTACATCATATATATTGAACTTATATATTTAAGATCATTTGGAAAGAATTACATCTTAATACTACTTTCAATAACATACATGTTTATTTTCCTTTATTAATTTCACCTAGACATACCCATCAACCCTTCACATATATTTTCACTAATCCACATATCAAATCAAGTTTCCTTTTAAATAATTGTTCATCCATAAGTACTTTCATTACAAAGGTTTTCATAGAACCATTACTTTCAATTTCATTTTAAAACTCACAAGAGAGAAGGGTAGGAAAGTTACTTAAATATAATCCATAATTGATTTAATAATATTCAATCCCCTTTTAAAACTCTTAAAAATACTCTTCCCATATACATAAATTTCTTTCTTACAATTTCCATTTACAAACATAATTACAGTAACAGTTACAATTACTACACATGGCCTGAAGGTATACAAAGAGATAATTTCAACAAGTTGCCCAAGGATTACAATACATCTTTATGTCTTGATTAAAAAATATTGAGATACATGATACAAGAACATAAACTTTACCACTAAACAACTCAGAATCAAAGCCATGACACGAACCATGAATAATACCTCAAAAGAGATCTTCCACCCAACCATGTGAAACTGATAAAGTTCCACCCCCCATGCTAGGAGATAGAACCAAGGTACTCTCAAGACCTTAAGTAAATCTAAGTCTCAAATACCAATAAATCCAAGACTCAAAAGAACAAGAATAAAGCACATAAAATATCATCATACTATAACACCGACATCAAGGTTCTAGGATACCACCTAAGTGAGTGTCATCACACCACCTATATATTGGGATCCTCCCTAGAAACCATGTAACCCAGTACCCCCTTTTTGAGTAGGGATCCTCCTTGGTAGTTATCCCTAGTCCCGGTACTCCAATAAATTCTGTGTGGCCTTTATTATTTTTCTTTCATTATATTTTGAATCCCCCCTTCCCAAGTTAATTTGTAAGGTTATCACTTTTTACAAACCCACCCATAGGATCATTTGGAAACCACTTTAGGGTTCTAACACCTATGGTGAGCCACTCACTTAGGGTTCATATTCCCTTACCCCATCACAAGCCAAAGATACAAAATAACACTTCCATGTCTTGATTCATAGGTTTAGGAAACTCCCTTGCACACTCAAGCCCTCAGAGAGATCCCTAACCTTATGTAAATAATAGGAACCATTGGAAGGATGTCTATCACAAGACACCTAAAAGCATATCATAAAACTTTCCACATGCATAAATACAACTTTCCATGGCTAATTTATAGGTCTAGGGAACCCTCTCGTGCACACGAGCCACTGAGATGAGTCCTAGCCTCATAAACTAAGCTCAAGTATATGCCAAGTGAAAAAACATCATAAGTACACCATATAACCTCAAAAAAACAAGTAATGAACATACATAGGTGATACAAATTTCCACATGCATTAAAACAACATTCCATAGCTTGTTTTTATAAGTCTAGGGAAACCTCTTGTGCCTGAAATTTGGCTAAGTCTGAAATTTTTTTCAGAAATCTCCAAAATCTAGAATCTGCATCTTAACTCCTATGAAGCTAGAACCTATCTCAAACATCCTGAAAGGTATTTATACAAATATAACTTAAGGTATAAGAAATTAAATATTATATTTGTATAAATCCTGTCACCAGAATGAGTTATGGCCTCATAAAATAAACTTAATTACAAGAAAAGTACTAAAACACCATAATTAAAACATAATAACATCAACAAAACAAGTGAATGAAAAATAAAGGTGATATTTGTATAAATCCTACCACCGGAATGAGTTCTGGCCTCATTAAATAAACTTAAGTACAAGAAAAGTACTAAAAAACCATAAGTAACAAATATTAACATCAAAAAAACAAGAGAATGAAAAACAAAGGTGATACAACTTGTAGCCCAATCATAAGGAATGAGTTATAAAGGTTATAAACCCAAATTCTACAAATTTTGAGCCCTTGAAACCCTTAAAAATCCTATACGACAATACATAACTACCCATACGATATTCCAGGGATGGTCATATGAAACTTCACCAAGTGTCATATGGGTAAGTGTATAATTTTGTATGACACTACAGGACACTTTTTTGAAACTTAATTCAAAATTGCCTGAAAAGGCCAAAAACTAACTTTTTAAGGCATTGAGAGTGCCTGGGAAAGGTTCCCTAAGGTCAATCTGATGTAGGGACCTCAATACCACATGTAGATCACATCCTCAACACTACCTAAGCCTTCAACTAAATTCATCAAAATGAAAGCAACAAATCACAGAGAGGCCTGCAAATGCAACAATGGAGAAATATGACTGCATCTCTTTCCTAAACCTCCATAACCCTTCCTATTTCTTCCTAAACATCCATAATCCATTCAATAAAAATATAATACACCATCTTACATGATCAAAAACATTTCTACCCTTCTAGGAAGATTTCACAACAATAAATATACAAACATTCATAAAAATTACTTCCTAAAAACATATTTAAAATACACAAAAAACAAAACATATATAAATTTTCCTTTTCAATCCAAAGTAAAAAAATCATATGCTTATCCAGTAACATATCATTCATTTACACAATCATACACATAGGAACAATGGAGATTTATCCCAGTTTATACCCTACCTGGGGTCCTGTGGAGAATCATCTTCCCTTGGCTAGAGACTCTGCTTATCTTCAAGCCTTGAGTAGATAGCCTCCTGGAAAGCTTCCTCTGGAAATCAACTCCAAAAATCCACACACACTTGTCTTCACCAAACAGAGACTCTCAAACTCATGGAAACTTCAAATAAATTTCTAGAAAAATCAATGCAGAACACTCCCAAAAAATCTTCCCAAAACTCTCACTCCCAAACCACACAAAACTACAATTATTTATCCTCCAACTATGTGGTTGGGGAAGTTTCTTTTTGGGAAGAAAGTTCTCCAACTTCCATTGTTGGTTGGAGGACCAAATAATTCTCGTAAAAGACTTAATAAAAATTTTAATAAATTTAATTAAAATGGATTAAAAAGAAAACCATAACAAGAAATTCAAACAAATAACTTTCAATGAAAATACATAGCACACATGGAAACCAACTAGCCTAACATTTAGGATATCTCGAGTTCAACTCCCTCCTAGATAGATAGTTTTACTACAAAGAGAATTTTCCTTGTATTACTATAATTTTTACTTTTATTTAATACATTTCATTAAATACACTTTATTTAATTATTATAAAGAACATACCATTTACACAATCAATAAAAATATAAAAATATTATTATTTATATAAGCATGGGTATATGTGTGTGCACCCACATACACACATACCTATATAACATACAATCAATTATAACATAAATATATAATTATTATTATAAATATAAGGTTAATTCTAACTCATAACATAAATCTTAGAACAACATCAAATCGTAAATCACAAGACAACATCACATACTGCATTCAAATCCCCCAACTAGGGTAACCTCCTAAACAGAAATTTAAGTTCATGGGTAACCTTGAGAGTAAGCTTGGTAATATATCCACATAATAACAGTTTAAGGATTTTGAAGGCACACTTAGACTTGTGTATCTAGGTGGAGTTGATGTCTGGTACCTGCATCCTGCAACAAGGAGGGATAGTGTGACATTGTGTGGACCTCCTGCAGGAGTAACTACAATTGCCTCCCCTCATCCTACACTCACATCAGATAGTGGAATCAACAAAGCATAAATGGATTAGTGTGATTAGTACTAGAATAATCTTTGTTACATCATAACATAATCATGTAAATGTAAATCATGTATTGACTTTCACAACCTAGTTTAACCATCAGGCATGTACTCATAATGTCTCATTGCCAAATCAAGATAAAGAAATCATACAATCCTCAATATAGAAATCATGTCTAATCTTGAGTATAACAAGTAACATAATTAGAGTAAGTAACACATCTAACCCCTTTAAGTGATTATAATTAATTAACCTCAGATAATCTTAAATATTAATAATGAGCATAGAAACATAGAAGCATATAAGTCTATCAGGTGATATTTTTAGCATTAAGGTCCTAAACTATCATTGACACACAAGAAGATGTATAGGAACATACCTATGCAATATTATTATTTCCCAAATTAAAATATAAAGTTATGGTGAGTTGGAAGAGGTTCGGTTTAAGCAACCATCTCAGGAAGGATCATTCTCACATATAACTCTTCCTAATTTCTAGTGAGCATAACCAGGACTTGTTAGGGTTAGAGGGGCATTACATTAATGGAATAATAATTAATTAAATAATTAATTAATTAATTAATTATGATTTCATCAGGGGTTTCTGCAAAATTAAATATTTTTATTTTGGCAAAGGCTTTTTAGGTGTCTACAATAGGGTGTATGCGCTATTTTTATTTTACAAATATGTTAGACATGGGATTTTGTAGTTGAACTAAAATGATAGATTTTGAGTAAAATAGTAAGACACGTGTGTTGATGTGGCAAGTGAATGTGCTATTATGTGGGTCTTATGTGTTGAAATAAAGGTTATATGCATTGAAATGAATGATATATGCACTAGTATGTGGGCTAAATGTTTTATTCTATGTGTCAAATATGTTGTAAAATGAGATCAATGTGCTACTATGTGGGTCTTAAGTGCTAATTCAAGATGCATATGAGCTAGTGTCTGAGCTATATGTGCTAAAAAGGATGCTAAATGCATTATTCTATTTTTGTCCAAGAGTTTTTTAGCAATTTTTTATAGTTTGATAGTTTGGTTTCATTAGTGCTTTTGGATGATTTCTTCTAATTTTGTCACCATGAACATAATAACAAGCAATATTAAAGCAATTGTCTTTCCTAGGCTTCTAAACATTTAGTGTAAATTCATAGACTTTGAAGAAAGCCCAAGTTTTCACTAGTTTTTGGCACAATGAAAAAACTTCAAACAAGATACCTAAGGAAATATAGGCTTAGTTGTTATATCTCATCCCACAACTCAATACCCTATCAACTCACATAGTTCTGTCACCCCCTAAAGGGTGCATGTATTTTTTTCTTTGTGAGAGCTAGTGGAGTCCTGGTAGGAGTTCTTGTGATAAGTACTCAAATAGGGAGTTCTCACATACACTCAAGAAGGACATATCATGAGTATCTTTAGAGGATATTCCCCCCCCTCTTACATTGAGAGTATAATAACTTTTAGAACCTGATCTAGGTAAGCTTCTATTTTAACCAAGTTTCTAGTAAGGGTTTCATTTGGAGCAATGGGGTATAAACTCAATTAAGAAGTCTCTCAACCTTGAGAACCAAGGTTTTATGCACCATAAAGGTACTAGAGGATAGTTATTCCCATGCACTTCCATAAATCATTATTTTCATCATAATTACATATTTTTTATAGTGGGTTGGATCACTTGGCATTAGTCATTCCATCTCACTCAACCTTATAGGTTTCTCGGGAGGTAGGCCCCCTAATAAGGAATGCACTACTTGAAATAAAATGGTGAGCCTGGCTTTATGGTCATCCAATTAAGGGTAGAGCATATGCCTATCACCCAAACATGCATGACACATAGATTTTCCTTTATAATTAGCTATGTTCCTACTTTAAGAAAAAAAAAGACAATTTGATTAATTTTAGTTGCAAATATCCACCAAATGTCTACAAACAATTCTCCAACAAATGTCTGTGAACATTTTTTCTATTTTCAAATAAATGCATTGAAATTAAGCATAGGCACTAGTAATATCAACAAATGCACTAAAATATATGATGAATACACTATTGTGTCTAATGTGTGTACTAAAACAGAAGTTAAATGTGCTAAAAATGATAATAAATGCATCACTCCATGTATCAAATGCACTGGAAAGGGTGTTGTATGCATTGATTTGCAATGAAAATGTGTAAGTTTGTGTTTTAGATGCATCATTCTACCTATTATTGGAGCCTGTCATGAAATAATACCCACGATAAAAATGTTAAAAGGGGACACAAACCCACATTGGGCATCATAAATGAATGTTAGAAATTAGGGTAAATTAATTAAACACTAACACACCCATGAAATGTTATATTAAAAGCTAATCTAATCAAAGGAACATATATAATCAAAATAGATTGATTCGAAAGACTTCTCATGGTCCTTTATCTCCAAGGATCCATTTAATCTATTAATTTCTCTTAGATATGCACTTAATGACTATGAATATGACAACTTTGAGGATGAGGTTTAAAGTGATATCTAATGCATGGACTCAAAATGATAAGATATACAATTGCAACTAGAATATATGATTAAACATAGTGACATAAGAGTTATGATATAAAAAGATTAAGCTATGATTTAGCTAATTAACAAGCTATGAACATAGTTTACTTTAGTGGTGAATATTCACCAATAGCAAATATTTCACGTCAATGTCTTGGAAAATGGTGAATATATTGTATCGATCGAGGATGGCCATGTCACCTGGACTTTATAAATATTCATAAAATGTATGGCCCAAATGTCTATTATTTTATGTAATTAATTGTATCTCTATCAAGATTTAGCCAATAAAATCTACATTTTCCACACGATAAATATCAACTAATTCACAAATAGCCATATAAAGATTTATTAGCTAGGAGGACCCAATTTGCCTGGTATTTACTGGAAGTGTCTCTCAATTCACCCTAATTTTTTCCAACTCTATTATAATTGCCAATTAATTAGATGACTCATAATCATCTCAAAAATTACATAAGACATGTTATAGTTAAGCGAGATTCGCCAAATATTTGTATACCATATAAAATTCCCCTTGAATTACCCAAATAAGGATTGGTATAAATACATTCAAAGATCAAATTTATCTATACACAATTTGGTCAGTTGAAGGTTCTAAGCTCTCAATTTGGACCAATAACAAATTTTTAGATCAAGAACAACCATTGTTGCTAACTACATTGGCGACTACTAGAGACCTAAAGGTAAGTGATCATTTTTTTAAAGTGTTGTTATATTGTTTTGAATTCATCTCTATCTATTTGCATTGTTGAGTTCATTCTTATTTAGTGGAGACCCGTTAGTGATCACCTGGGAGACCTCAGACATCTAGATTGTAGGTTGTAGGGCCAATGAATCATATAGTCTATTATTACTTCTTCAACAAGTTGATATTTTTTTAAAGCCTTTATTTCATTGGAGATATCAAATAGGGAGAAGGGTAGACTCCTAAATATGGGGAAGGCTAAGAGAGGCTAGAAAAATATAGAACTGTGTCTTCGTACTTTGGCATTGGCAAATATCATGGTGAAAATTAGGAAGGTACATCATCACAAGTCCAAGTACAAGATTCACAACCTACACAACATATTGAAGAAAGCAGCGAACCTGATATCTTAGATCATGATGAAATTGGAGAAGATTTTCTTGTAGATAACCAAGTTAGTCGAATGATATAATTGAATTGGGTGATAATGCCATAGATGATAATGCATGGAAGGGGAAAATAAAATTTAAAGAAAAAAATGATCAACCCAAATAAGAAAAGGATCGAGAGTGGGATCTGTCAACAATGAATTTTCAAATTACTTGGGTGTCAAAGTATCCATTCATTGAACCAGTGGAAAATATAATTGAAGGAAAGCCTCCAATAGAATGTTGGTGTAAGTTTTACACTTGGAAACATAACAAGAAAAAGAGGTTTCAAAAAAAAATTGACAACATGGAAAAGCATATGGGTAAAGTTTACAAAAAATAAATGATAGATGGAGTTGAAAAATCAGTGATAAGATGGAAAACAAAGGAGGGATATTACCATGTTAGGAATGCTAAATAATTTTATTTTTAGCATAAATTACAGACAAAGACCACTGAAGTTAAAAATGTTGGCAAGTTGTCTATACTGAAGTATATGACTAGATATAGTGTTGTCATTATGGTAACAAAGTCATATAGCAGTTTGGAGTTAGTGCACTTAGTGTAAAGATCACAATTTAGTTAATGTTGAAGACTGGATAGTATACAGAGTTCCAATAGCTCAGAGCATCAGTGCACATGTGTATGGATGAATTAAGGTATGCGCCCTAGAAGTTAAGGTTGTTAGACTATACTTATGCTTAGTCTAAGAGCGCATAAGTAGATATGCAAAGATATGAAAGTTACAGTCAGTTGAAGTTGCACAGCCAGTGTGTGCCAGCAGCAAACAGAGCATGGAACCGATAGTTAGAATTTTGATTTGCGATTATAATTTAATGATGTAAAGACTATGCACCCATTGTATTTAGGTTGCTGACTTATGTATATGTATAATTGTAAGCATGCTTAAGCCAATTCATTTGGAAGCGTTGTTTGTAATTAGTTATAGGGCTGACCTAATTGTTTTGTTTGTATAAGCACATAAATATAAGGTGTACCCATTGTATTTGGTATGGATGTTAAAAGAGAGTTGTGAGAAGCAAAGTAGAGGTATGCAAAGTGAGCATAAGATGTATTAGAGCTTTGCTAGAGGTCAAAGCATCAGCGCACCAAAGGAACTGATCTGACAAGTAGTGTCATAGTGAACAGTTCACCTGCAAATATAGTGTGTATCTAAATCAAAAGGTTGTAGCCTTCACCATTTGAGCAGTGAGCTCTAGGACAGTGAGTCCACTCCCCTAATAGGGATCATTGTAAAAGACTCCTAACAGGGTCTGACTCTTAACAAGGTCTACTATACTTAAAGCATCATAAAGATACTCCTAACAGGGTAAAGGATCTTCTAACAAGGATCACAAAACACTAGTGCAAATTATTAGTGGCTATCAAATCCCACCGGGGTTTTTACCTATTTGGGTTTCCCCATAACCATATTGGTGTCATGTGTTGATTTCATGTTTCATGTTTATGTGAATGTTTAATTCAGTTATTAAGCATTTATGTTCTGCATAAAGATTAAAGTAAAAAGTTAAAATATAGTGAATACTGATTCACCCCCCTCCCCCTTCCCACTCTCAGTGTTCCCATTCCTAACAAAAGACTGTATTGAACATTTTCTTGGAAAAGAAATGCAAGTAGAGCAACTGGGAAAAGCTCTTCAGTTAAGTGTTACTTTTTATATTTTGAGAAGAGGGTGTTCTATGACAAACTACCCACCAATGAGTGTTTCGTTACAATTTTTGAAAGTTACTAACTATCCTAATAGTCATTGGTCAGGAAATAGTGGATGGGAATGAGTAAGTTGTCTTACTGAGGTTGAAAAAGATGTAAAGGAAAAATTAAGAGAGTCAAACTTTATTACGTTGTCTTTAGATGACGTTATGAGAGTAGATAATACTTTTTAGGTATGCATGCATGTTTTTACTATACATAAGCATGCCCACCAACCTCTCTATTATTTTTTGCTAAACTAAGAGATAGTGCGACAACGGAACATTTATTTCAACTAATAAAGAGTTCTTTAATTAAATATAAAAGTATATATGAAATGATGATTGCCAAAAATTTGGTGTGTGTTGGAGCGGATGGAGATTTAGTAATGCAAGGTCACAAGAACGGTCTTTATGCAAAGATGAAAACTCCTTGTGCACCCTACATTACTGGAATTCACTGCATGGCCCACATAATGAATCTAGCTTTTAGAATTATGAGAAAGAATGCTCCAGTAAAAAAATTTGAAGATTTAATCAGAGAGCTCTACTTAAACTTCTATCAAAGTCCCAAATGATTTATGGAATTTTAACACTTTACCGATGGAATAACTGATGGGAACAAGCTTCTTAAGGATAATGATACCAAATGGATCTCTTAAGATGGACCAAAATATCAAGTATTTTTAGAATATTCATCCTTGATTGGACTAATGTACACTAATCATGATGATTTAGACCAACTAAAATTTCTTGACCTACTTCAAAGATTAAGTAATATAGAGACACTCTTAACTTTAGCATCTCTTCTCCCCATGCTAGAGGAAATAAGGAATATTATGAAAAAATCCCAAAAAAGAGCTGTGTATATTTTAGAATATGCTAAATTGTGTAAAATGACATGCATCACCCTTGATAATCTCTATCAATCTCAACCAACATTATCTAATGAAAAATTTTCTAAGTGGAAGACACTCAGATTTGGACAATCCTGATAAATTTTTACAGATTGGTGTAAATAGGGAGTTATGTGCTAGTGTATGTAGAGTTGAGATACCAATGCACTATTTTTCCATGGTCCAACCCAATGAACCAAGAAAGTGCCCCAAGAAGTGACTGGAAAGAGTTATAAGGGAGGAGTTTAGCAAGATCATTGAGTATGTAACTGCTTCAATGAAGAAAATTGTCTATCATCTTTCCACATAGATTAGAGCTAGAGTCCCTCCTGAGAAACTACTTGAATCCATGTCTATTGTGTTTCTTCAATATTGGAATCTCAATAGTTTAGCTTATTTTCAAACTAAGCTACTGACTTTGATAAAGAAATTTTGCAAATCCAAAGAATTCAATGCAGTAACTATAAATGAGATTTTAAAATAAAACTCTTCTTAGAGAGAAATCAGCCCATTTTGCATACACTATGAGGGAAAAATGTGACATAATGGATAACCCCCATGAAGAGGGATTAGTAACAAGACTTTGGACAAATCTAGGTCAGAGAGAACTATTGTGTGACTCAATACTAGAATATTTCAAGCTTGTTGATTTATGTCTTACCATGATATTGGGTTCAGTGGAGGATGAGAGAGTTTTTAGTGCTTTGGGATTCCTATAATCAAAGCTAAGAAACAAACTAGACAATAATTTGGAAATTTTATTTAGGCTCTATACATCTAGGTATGATGTCTACACTTTTCCTTACAATAGGGAACTAAAAATATGGAGGTCCAAATGTGAAAGAAGAGGTTTGGGAAATAATTCAAACCAAAGTGCCAGTAGGGAAATTGACTCATGTATTGGTAGCATTGAGATGCAGTTCAATGGAGGCATGCAGACTCGGACTGAAGAAAACATAGACAAGAATCAAGGAAGCACTGGATGTTTCTAGGTATTTATTAATCTTATTACTGTATCTCATCAATCCTATTACAAAAACATATTATTGTGGTTGATAACTTGATGATATTTTATGTGTTTGTCAACTTTTTGCAATTAAAATTTTATACTTTTTTGCAATTACATTTTTCAACTTTCTATTTTCAGATAGAAAATAACAGAATAAAAGTGCGTAATGTGTTTATCAATAGAGTGATTTTTATTCATACATGTTGATATTTTCATTAATTCTTTCAAAATGTATCCATATGATACAATTCATTCAATACAAAACTATGTGTGATGTACCCTCAATTCCCTTTTATAGAAACAAGGGAGCAACAATAGCATTAGGTCTATTTGTAACATGTAAAGACTTAACATCAAAATCAATTACCAAGGCATTGAATCTATTATCCCATCAATATCAAAAACTCAATACAATTTTACAAGCCTGAAGGTATCTATGACCATCATAGGCCGGATTAGAAATTTAGCAACTATTACATGTCTCCTGTTAAAAAAATAGAGTTCAAACTTGAAAATTAATTCAAGACATGACAAAGTAAATATAGAGAATAATAGTGCATAAAACCTAGAAATTAGAAATAGAGAAAGGTAGAAAAGTTAAAACCTGAAATAATTTAAGAATACAAATTTATAAGGTTGAAGGTGTGCAACATAGGTTGGATTAATAATAGTGAGTGTTGCATTTTTCATATTCATAAAATAGAGTTATTTCAAGTGATGTCAAATTCCAAATAGAAAAAATTAGAAAACCTTAAAATTAAGAGTAAAAGTATAAAACTATGCAATACATACTATGACTCATGAGATCTTTGTGCCAATTTTTATAGGGTGCTCCACTCTCCATCTAATGGAAGTTCAATTTCTTTGAAAGTATAGTAAATCAACTACAACTTCATCATAAATCCATATTTGGAAGAGTGACTTGACACCACTGTTTCACCTAGTACCACATTCAAAGTTGTCAGTGATCTGATGAAATTCAGAAAGTTGTGAGGAGTTGTGTCCTTAGGAAGCAAGTCTAAATCAGACTTCATTTTGTCCTCCATCCTTTTTTTGAAATCTTATTTTCCAATTAATTTATTTGATGTGTCAATACTCTTTGGAAAACCAAGATTTAACAATTTGGTTATCTTTTCTTGCAGCATCATCTTTTTCCCAGCTTTATCCATAATTTTCTATGCTTCCCTTAGTTTTTGACATTTTTGAATGATAGTGGATGCCTTTACTGAGGCAGTAATGTGGCTCTTAATTCCCTTGGATGCCAAATAGTTGTCAATGGTACTGCAGACTTCTTACAAAATTTATTTTGCAATATTCTCTTTTGAATAAGCATTTATGTTCTTCTTAATGTTCTCTTTGAGCTTCCAAAAAGTTACTCTCATACTTTCATTCAATGCAAACCATTTAGACAACTTGTCACTCCTCTACATTATTTGCACCCAAATTTTTTGTTTTATATACTTCATTATATTTTTCAAATTGTTGTTCAATCTGTCTTCCAAAGTTTTAATTGTATTATTTACCTTCTGCAGCCTTCCTTCCATTTTTTCACATTTGTTTCTTTCTTCCTTTGCTTTCTCTTCCTAATGTTTTTCTTTTTCCACCTCATGCTCCAATTGGTTTTGTAAAATTTTATTTGTAGCAATAGAAGACTCCATAATTTTGTATAATTTTATTGAAGTGGCTCTTTCATTATCAATTTTTTAATGCTTTCATCCAATTTTTGCCTCAGTTCCTTCACTTTTAACTCCATCTATTTGTGCTCTATCATTATTGATGTAGAGTCATATTTTTTTATCCTTTTGTATAATTCATTGCACTTGTTATCTATTGCTTTCCTCTTTACTTTTTTATTTTCCATGTATGCCTATAACTTTTCTATTTCTTTCTCTAGATTACTTTTCTCTCTCTCCACCTTGAGCAGTGAAGTGTAGATCACTTTATTGGTCTTTTTTGACACATTAATTTTTTCCACATTTTTAACTTTGGAAAAATCCATTTGGAAGGCGCTAACATAAAATTCAGAGGGATCTATCTGACTATGTGGTGAATTTTTATCTTTGTTTTGGGGTATAACAACCATGAACTCCATCATATCTTTGTTTGGGTCATATGTGGGAAATACCTTGTTTGATGCAAGTTGTTCCTCTAAATTTGTAGTAAGGGAACCCCTCTTCAATGTCTTCTTATTTTCTTTATTCATATTTTTTGTTTATGAAAATTTATTAAAGAAATCATTGTAACAAAAATTTGGGTTTGTTGAAGCAATTGAATGTTTGAAAGGTGAAATAGCACTTGCAATGATTTATGTGCCTCCACCTATGCTTGTGGTTCTAGCTAATGCATTTTGAGGAGTATCAACAGGAACAACCATTCCTAATCTTGTCTCACTATCACTTATAAGTGGAGTATTTGGACTCTTTTGAGGGGTTTGTTATGAAGCTACAAATAATAGATTTGGAGTGGAAATTGATATAGTTGGAGTTGTACTTGTCATTTTTGTCATAATATTTTCCTTTTTCATGATGCCTTGATCACTTAGATTCTATATAGTATCTACTACTATTAGTGTCTTGTGAGAGATATCTTGTCATTTCACTTGTTTAGAACAACTAGTATTAGTACCCATGCCATCCCCACCAGTGGAAGTGGAACTTGATTGAACACTAATAGGAATACTATCCCTAGATTCCCCACCAGTGGTAGTGGCACTTAATTCACCACCAATTGGGATACCATATTTTGGTAGTGGTTGTAATTGAATTTGAGTGTCTACACAAGGTTGATTTTAAGCTCTAAAAAATATAGATGTAGGGGTATGAGTAGTACCTTTCTATGATGAATCTAGTGATTCAATTCCAATGACTAGTTTCTCACCACATTTTGGTAGAAGTGGTGTGGAAATTAGTAGCCAAGGGCCTTCTTCTTTGGGACCCAAACCACAACCTTCAAAACCCATGTTTTCCTTAATGGTTTCCCCTTTGTTATATGTTTCTCTCATAGAATCATGGACTCCACTCAATTTTTCATATGTTGTAGTAGTTGTTGGAGTGGTTTTGGGATTAACCTCAATCTCATAATCATTATCATCATCACTTTTTTTCATGTGCTTCAATGGGATGCTCCATATTCTACAATTTTCTAAACTCTTCATCCTCTTTGATTTCATCAAAACCTGCACTAGTCTTTCATTCACCAAGATTCTTCCTCATAATCAAAAAATTAGTAACGTTTGTTTGAGTTTAAAGTCCATCTTACATTGTTCTGGTATATTTTGTGGAATAAATTTTTTAGATGGTTCAATAACTTTTGGGTAGAAATTGTAGTACCTCCTATTTTCATTTTGATTTTGGATGCCCTGCTCTTTTGTTCTCTATGTGTGCATTTCCATAATTTGTGATGACAATTATTCTACTAAAATATTATTGTTAGTGTAAATTTTCTCCATCTCTTTTTTTACCTTGTCCCAGGAGTCCATGTTTTTCAACTTTTCTAGAAATGGTTTACTTTCATGTTGAAATTTGCTTGCAGAGTTCTTATTCAACATAAGCCTTGTTTGAATGACGTTGATTGAATCATACTGCTAGTAACTATCAACAACAAAGTTTAAAAAATTCAAAAAATCATGTGCCACATTTAATTCTTTTCTCTCAAATGTGAACCCTCCACATGAGAAAGACAAGGAAGGAAATATGGTCTTCTTTTGTTGACCATGAAAGAGTAAATTTGTACTCTACATCTATCGTACATATTCCAATGAAAATACCCTCTCTATCACATGTATTGGAAGTTTTTAGGGTTATTCTTTTTATATGTAAAACAATTTCACAATGTATTCTTCCATGAAGAACAAGTCAACCAATCATATTTGACTTCTGAGTTGAATGCAATCTCTATAAGACACAAATAATCTAGGCATTGGAATGCTTGTAATTTCATAATACATTGGTGCCAAAAAGAAGTCTACAAGATGGTTGTGGTCCTTTTTTTTATCATGCATCCTTATCTTAGGTCTCCATTAATATATTGGACACATTGTTCTATTTAGAGTCTTTTGATCATATTTATAGACCTGAATGTGAAGCATGTTATCGTTGGTCTTGAATTTTGCATGATACTTTGCTAGAAGAAGATAGCACAAGTAGGTTGTGAACCTAAATGTCTTACAAGAACCTATTTTAATCATTAGTAATTGTTTTTTCATGGATTTAATAATGTGCTCAACTAGATTATATCTTACTGGTTCACATACACAATGGATATGGAAAATCATTTCAAGAAGGTTAGCACCCACTTACCTATTATTTTCTAATCCCAGGAAAAATGTTAGCAAGGCAATAGTATCCTAAACTCACAACACAAAAATATTAAAATCAAAAGGAGGTTTATGATTCTAATCCAATCAAGCACCACACACTGATAGACCTTTGATAAATGAATCTTTATAATTTACATTGATTCTCTCATATTCCTCTGCCATCTTTCCTAGGTCAATGTGGGCATTTGAGTTTTGTGCTTCAAACCATAGGTCTAACAAACAAACACAAGAAAGGATTAATGTTCCTGAATAAAGACAAGAAAGGCTAAAAAGGGTGATGGGATGTGAGGTGGGATACCTTCCTAGATCCTACTTAGGTTTTCCTCTTTGCCTTAAGCCCCCTGATTATTTTTGGAGAGCTATGATTGATAAATTCCACAGGAGTTTAGCTGGCTGGAAGGGTGCTCTTTTGAGCTAGGCTAGTAAAATTTTGGTGCTTAAGGCTACTCTCCAAAGCATCCCTCTCTATGCTTTAAATATTTTTAAAATCCCTAGGAATTTTTTTGATAGTATTGAGAAAATCCAAAAGAATTTCCTTTGGTCTGGAGTGGAACATAAGAAGAGAATGGCTCTCATTGCTTGGGATAAGGTTTGAAAACTTGTTAAGAAGGGGGGTCTTGGTCTTTGAAGTATAAGAAGTATGAATGATTTTCTTATGGCCAAACTTCTTTGGAGATTATTCAAGACCCTGGGAGAATGGAGTACTATTTGGCACAACAAATATAATAGGGATAGGAGTAATTTCCAAAACTTTCTGAATCAGGAATCTATACAAGGAGGTTCTAGCATTTGGAATAATTCATTGAGAAAGAAGGAATTGATCAAGAAGGGTGTTAAATGGAAGGTGAGAAATGGCAAGACTATTCTTTTTTGGGATGATGAATGGATTCTGGATTACCCTCTTAATTTTGATTCAAATTGGAAAGAAAAGATGTTGCAATGTAAACAGGTTTTTGGATCGCCTATGGCTAACTATTAGGAAGGGGATAACTAGACTGACTTGTCTAGGGTGGATCCCTCTCTTAGAAGTCTGAATAGAATTTTTAATGGTGTCTTCCTCATTGATGAAGAGGATACTTTAATCTGGAGATACAATTCTAATGGTTCTTTCTCGATCTCTTCTTTGTATATGAAAAATTATGAGAATTGCCTTGAACCATGTTGGGTGAAAGCTTGGTTTAAAGGCTTAACCCCTAAAATTAATGTGTTTTTCTGGATCTTATTGTAGGATAAAATCTTAACTATTGATAATCTTAGGAAAGGGGTTTATACCTAACTAACAGGTGTTGTCTCTACAAGAATGATGAGGAGAACATTAATCATATGACTATTCATTGTGCCTTTGTTGGGAAAATATGGGAGAAGTTTTTGGATTGGATCTTTACACAGGGTATTCCAGAGCTTTTCACTTCTTGGAGATCTCCTACTAATAATAATCTTTTATTGTCTATTTGGAACTTCCTTTTACCCTACATCTGTTGGGGGGTTTGGAAAGAGAGGAATGATAGGTGTGTGCTATAAATGTGTCACACTTCTATGGATCATTACATGCAAGGAAACTCAAGAATGAGCCCTCACAAATCGATCCATAGCTCCCTAGGCATGGAGTGCAAGGGTTTTTAAGAATGCTCTCAGCTAGAGCTATTTAGCCTATAACCTTGCTAGTAAACCATGCAATGGGAGATTCAATGAAGACAAGGGCAAGAATGCCAATATCCTCAAGAATCAAGAATGAAATGCAATGCAAGCTAGTTTAAGAATGAAAATGCAAGCTAAACTATGGAAATGAAAGATGCAAGTATTACAAAGCCTCCTAGTTAAACTAGATGAATTAATCTAAAGCATAAAGGAAATCTAAGCTAAGAATGCCATGAAAATGAAGCTACTATGCAAGAAATGAAATCTAACTATGAAGCAAGAAAGCCATGATGATGCAAGAATGAAGACAAGAAGATAGAGTGTTGATGAAGATCCAAGATGAATGCCAACAATGCTCCAAATCTTCAAACCCTAGATGCAAGAATGTCTCCAAAAGCTCCAAAGTGACCTAGAAAACCTGCAGCATAACAATAGCATAAAAATTGTGTGTGCAAATGAGGAAGAGAGCTCTCCTTTTATAAGGAATGAAAAAGGAATGGGCCATGGAGATTAAGAGGAAAAAGATTTAATCAACGGTGGAGCTTGAAAGAGGAGCAATCCATGTGCACAAGTATCCTCCAATAGGAAAATAAGAGTTGACTTTTGTGTCCATATGAGACAAAAAGTGCTTTTTCCCTTTTTATAAAATAAGAATAATGTTTTATTTGTGCAACTTAGGATAAGAGGAAAAGTGGGCTTTTTATTTATTAAAAGGGGAGGAAATATTCCTTTTAAATAAATAAAAACTTAGGATAAGATGGTTAGCCCATAGAAAATAATCGAATAAATGATAGAACTAGGATTTGATCAAGAATAAGCAATTTATGATTTAGCAAAAGGGGCTAATAGTCTAGGTGACCATTTTTAGGTGTATACAATAGGATCTTTAGAAACAAGGAGTCTAACTAGGTTGTGATTTCCACAAGATTAAGAGAACCCTATTGGAGAACATTTGGTTGACTAGTAAATATCAATAACCAAAAGATGATTGGGAGGTGAAAGTATTCAAAAATTGGAAGCTAGATGGTAAGAAGGTCCATAATATCAAGAGGAGTCTAAGGAATGAGGCCCATTGGGATTGCCCCCCTAATGGCTAGATGAAAATCAATTTTGATGGTGCCTTTAAGGGCAACCCAGGGATTGTTGGTTGTGGCATTATTATTAGAGATGAAAATGGGAATTGCAAAGGTGCTAAGGCCATTCCTATTGGTTTTAATACTAACCATGTCACTGAGGCCAATGCTACTCTTTATGGTCTTATGTTGGCTAAAAGGAACAACTATAGAAAAGTTTGGGTTGAAGGGGATTCTCTTAATAGTATTAAGTATCTTAATAATATCACGACCCCTTCATGGACAATTGCTAATGCTATCAACAAAAAAAAAGCATCATAAATTCCTTTGATACATGTGTAGTTACTCATAATTATAGGGAAGCCAATTCAGTAGCTGACTAAGCTACAAATGTGGCATGCTGTAATCAGGTGGACATCGAATGGGATGACGGGATTGTCCTTCCTCCAGAAGGGGCATCATTAATCGATATGGATCAATTGCATAGCAGGAAATATGTACTTAATGAAGATCACATTAATGGGTAATAAGTGTAGGGATCCATGTGAGGATGAGGAAGGACATTGTGGTGATTTAAAAATGATTATTGCCTTCATTTCACATGATTTATGGGTCTTTCAAGGCTTTAGAGGGAATTATTGTTACTTAAAGCTTAAGCTTCAGAGTTTTGTGAGAAACTTTGAGAGTAGATTTTTTGACAGTTGCAGAGCCATGGGAGGCCATAAGAAAAGGTGTGAACCAGGGAATTGTAGTGTGTGGAACCAAAACCTAGAGGTTTGGAACATTGTTAAGGAAGGGGGACTGACAGTTTATTTGGAAAAACTGCATGGAGGGAAGCTTTTTGTTACCAAGCTTTTCATCAAGACCTGGAACAAAGGGAAAATTGTGGTTGGAGTGCAAAGCATGGAGGTGACTGAGGAGATCATCACTGAGGTGATGGGTCTCAAAATAGAAGGGATCAACTTCTATAGGGACAGGAAGGTTTTGGATAAATCTCTGGAGGTTTTTGTGCCAATGAACCAGGAAAGGAAGCACATGGTTAAGGTTGATAACTCTTATTTTAACCCCAAATGCATTTCTAGGCCATGGAGGTTCATTCTTTTTGTTATCATTAGTTACATTAAGCTGAATGGTGGATATACCAAAATTTATAATCACCATCTGATTCTGCTAAATCATTTCAAACATGGGGTTAAATTTAATTTCCCCTTTTATCTTTTGAGTTCTTTGAATGCTACTATTCTTAGCTAGAAGAGGGTGTTAGGAATAATAGTCCACAATACAACTGAGAGGGGGGATGAATCAGTTGTATGATAGAATATTAAAATTTAAACTTTAAGCTCAATAATATCAGATCCAATGAATACAATGAATGCCAACACAATAATACAACATTTTGGTTATGGGGAAACCCTATTAAAGGTAAAAACCCTGGTGGGAATTAGCACCCACTAATGATGTACTGAGAGTTTAGTAATCCTTGTTAGAAGATATAGCCATGTTAGGAGCTTATTGAAACATTATAGTACATAGTCCTTGTTAGAGGAAAGACCCTATTAGGAGTCAAGAACAATAGAGGGCTCACTGCCAAAAGAAGGTTAAATCCACCTTTAGAACTCACTAGTTTGCAATAGGTGTATATGAAGAAATACATAATATTTTAAACTGTTTGCCAATAACTGTCTTTGCTTGATCAGTTCCACTGAAGTCCACTAGTAAACCTCTACTCTACATGTAGCAGACACAAGCTTGTAGCTTTCACAACCTCTCTATATCATATCTATTATATTCATGTCTTTTCCAAAGAAAAGACCTTTCTTTTATACCTTATTACATTTTACCAAGATCAAGTCATCCCATAAGGCTTTCCTAAATACAAACAATTACATAAACCCTTGCTAAGATACACATGGTATCTAAAACAAGTTTACAATGATTACATTACAATAATTAAGGACTGACATCCTTGATTTTATGCTTGCCAAACAAAACACAAGCATCATTCCCTAAGTCAGCTTCAGAATAAGCCATCACCAAAGTACACGCCATAGATGACATCACTAATCACTCTATACCTTGTGCTGACTAATCAAGATTCATCAGTACCTCTTCCATCATCCTTCAAGTTTGCATACCTTGAATCCAATCGCTCTGAGAGATATATCAAAAACTTAGAGACTAACTCTGTCAATTCTCACTGTCACAGTCCAGTGACCAGTCTTTACCAAAATAGTTGTAACTCTCTTAATATGAAATACTTAATGATGTGATCATAGATATAAGGTCACAACATCCACCTAAACTCTCATCTAGCTTTGCAGCATCTGAAACATCCGTACAATAACTGTACACTGTGATTACCAGTCTGGTTCCTTCATAAAAGCATATGTTGACATCAGTGACAAAACACTAATGACAATAGTATGATTTCCCATTCAATAACATAGTGATTAAACATATTACATGTCTCAATCACCACCCATGCATTAGCAATATCCAACAATCTCCCCCTTTGGCATTGATGTCAACATATGGGAAAATCTTATCCCAAAGTTATATCAATCCAAAGTCCTTCAACTGAACAATCTCCCCAAACAATAGATATTTTCTCATAGCAACACTCCCCCTTTGACAGCAATGGCAAAGGGTTCCATGAGCCTTCAACTGCCTTCACATATAAACTTTCTTCCATGATCACTCCCCCTAAGGAGTAGATCCCTACATCCAGTCCAGAAAATGATGAGGCTCTGAACACTTCTGGACTGGTGCATCTCTACATCATTTAGTTCTGACTAGGAGAGGCCTGAACCCCTAGCATACCTCTGAGATATTCAAAGGTATCTTTCAGTAGTGGCTTTGTAAAAAATTTTGCAATCTATTCTTTTGTACTGATATATTCTAGCTTGATTTCTTTTTCTTCCACCTTGTCTCTCAAGAAGTGATACTTGATAGAAATGTGTTTAGTTTTAGAGTGCATCATCGGATTCTTTGACATGTTTACTGTGTTGGTGTTATCACAATGGATAACCATAGGCTCATTAAAATTTATTCCAATGTTTGTCAGCATTTTTTTCATCCAAACAATCTGAGTGCAATTTATAGTAGCAACAACATATTCTGATTCAGTAGTAGATTGTGCTATACAATCTTGTTTCTTACTTAGCCAAGAAACCAACTTTTTCCCAAGGAAAAATGCACCACCACTAGTACTTTTTCTGTCATCAATATTTCCTACCCAATCAGCATCAGTATAGGCATGAAGTGCAAAGCTATCATTCTTGTCATACCATAAACCATAGTCTATGATTCCTCTGAGATACCTTGATATCCTTTTCACAATAGCTAGATGTGTCTCTTTAGGTTCTGCCTGATATCTAGTCACAATTCCAATAGCATTAGCAATATCTAGTCTAGTATGAGTTAGATATTGTAGCCCTCCAACCATTGATCTATATAGAGTCTAAAAAACACATTTTAATTCATCATCAATTGTTAGCTTGTTTCCAGTCACCATAGGTGTTCCTATTGGTTTACAATCTTCCATACCAAATTTCTTAAGAAATTCTTTGAGATACTCGGTCTGAGAAATGAAAATACCATTCTCATTCTGAGTTATTTGTAGTCCAAGGAAGAATTTCATTTCACCTATCATGGACATCTCAAATTCACTTTCCATTTCTTTAGTAAACCTTTTACATAGATCATCATTACGTCCAAAGATAATATCATCCACAAATACTTCTATTATCAGGATTCCATCTTCAGTAGTTCTTAAATACAAATTACTATCTGCATTACCTTTTCTAAATCTAAGTCCAAGTAGATACTTGTCCAACCTTGCATACCAAGCCCTAGGAGCTTGCTTCAACCCATACAGGGCTTTCTTCAATTTGCACACCATGTCTTTGTCTTCACATAGAGGAAATCCATCTGGTTATTCTATGTATACTTCTTCTTCAAGATCTCCATTCAGAAATGCAGATTTAACATCCATCTGATACACTTTGAAGTTTTTATGTGCAGCATAAGATAGGAATAATCTTACTGCATCTATTCTAGCAATAGGAGAAAATGTTTCTTCAAAGTGTATGCCTTCTTGTTGTGAGTATCCCTTACACACTAGTCTTACTTTGTTCCTTACAATTGTTCCTTCTTCATCCATTTTATTTCTAAAGACCCATTTTGTTCCTTTAACATTTTTATTTTTTGGTCTTGGAACCAATTCCCAAGTATTATTTTTCTTTATCTGATCCAAATCTTCTTTCATGGCATTTATCCAAGATTCATCTTTAAAGGCTTCATCTGTAGTTTTTGGCTCAATTTGAGAAATCAAACAAATATCTTCTCTAGCTTTAGATCTAGTTAGCACTCCCTGACTGGTATTGCCAATAATTTGATTTTCAAGATGGTTATTTTTTACATACCTTAGAGTTTTAGGAATTTCAGTAGTCTTTCTTGAATCATCACAAGCTTCTTTTTCACTTTCTTCCTCAACAAGTTCTTCTTCGGCAATAGTAGTGGTTTCTTTCACTTCTAATATCTGACTATTGTCATACATTCTTTCTTGTATCTAAAATTTCTCATCTATTCTTACATTGTTACTTTCAACCATCTTCCTTAATCTTAGATTGAAACATTTGTATGCCTTGCTTTTAATAGAGTAACCAAGGAAGATACCTTCATCACTTCTAGCATCAAATTTCCCTATCTCATCATCCCTCTTGATATAACATTTGTTACCAAAAATTTTGAAATATTTTACGGTAGGAGTATGATCAAACCATAGTTCATAGGGAGTCTTACTTGTGCCATCTCTGATTTGAATTATGTTTAATGCATATACGTTTGTTCCAATAGCCTCTCTCCAATGAACATGAGATACATTTCCTTCAATCAACATTGTCCTAGCAGCATCAAGTATAGTTATGTTTCTTTGCTCTGCTATCCCATTCTTTTGTGGAGTCCTAGGAGCAAATGTTTATCTTTTTATCCCATGCTCTTCATAGTATGAATTAAATAAATCTGATGTAAATTCTCCACCTCTATCTGATCTTAAACACTTGATTTTTAGTCCTGATTCATTCTCTACTTTTACTTTAAACAACTTGAATTTGTCAAATGCTTCTGATTTCTCTCTTAAATAAGTAACCCACATCATTCTAGAAAAGTCATCAACAAAGAGTATAAAATACCTTTCACCATAGTATGACTTTGTTCTTGTAGGCCCACATAGATCTGTATGTACCAGATCCAACTTTCCTTTTGATGTAAATGTTTTCCTTTTATGATTGCTTTTAGTTTGCCTTCCCATAACACATTCTTTGCATATAGTGTTAGAAGGTTTCACATTCTTTGTAAGATCTCTTACTAAATTATCCATACTTGCCTTCACAATGTTATCAAAGTTAACATGACAAAATCTTCTATGCCATAACCAACTATCATCTACCTTCGCAACAAAACAAGAGGCTCTAGATGTGTTTAGTTCAAATACATTACCTCTAGATTTTGAACCAGTAGCAATCAGTTTCCCTTCCTTGCTTCTGATAAAGTATTTGCCATTAAAAAAACTTAATTGAAAGTCTTTATCCATTAACTGTCTGACACTCAACAAATTGTGTTTCAGTCCTTCAACAAGTAGTAGATTGTATGTATTAGTCTTTCCATCCATAGTGATGGATCCAACTCCTACGATGGACTTTGGGAGATTGTCCCCAAACCTTACAACACCTCCATCATAATTTACTAATTTAACAAACTTGTTCTTATCACCAGTCATGTGATGAGAATATCCACTGTCAATTATCCATTCAGTTTCATTGTCAACATGAGATACTAAGGCTTTTTCTTCATGAACAAGTTCAACTTTAATAGCAACAAATCCAATCTCTTCATCATCTAAATCATCATCAGAGATTACTTCACTAGCATAATAACATTCTTTGTCTCTTCTAATCTTTACATAATCAGGTTTGTACTTAGGAACTCTTGTAGGACATCTAGATGAAAAATGACCTATCTTATTGCATGAAAAACATTTCAAAGGTAATTTGCCTTCAAATTTTCCCTTACCTCTTTTCTCCCTTCTAGCAATTAGTGCAATAAGTTCTTCCATCTTCTTTCCTTCTTCTGTTATCTTCTCCCATTCCTTAGCATACTCACCAAGCTCTTCTTTCAGGTCTTCTTTGCTTGTGCTCGGAAGTGCAAATACTTTCTTGTGTGCAGATGCCCTAAATGCATATTCAACTTTAGGTGCAGCTTCTCCTAATTTTATAGCTTCAAAGGTAGTTAAATTTGCAATCAACATCTCTCTACTTAAGTTTGGAGTCAGGGGTATAGTTTCTTGAATTAACATTGCCTTGAATTTGTAAGTAGGAGTTAGAGATCTGAGAATATTTGCAATGACTTCATCTTCATCATAAGTACCTCCACAATTTATGATTCCAACTACAGCTTCTGTAACCCTTTGAACATAGGCCCTAATACTTTCATCTTCATTCATTTGTAACTTCTCCATCTTTGTCTTCCAGTTTTGCAACTTCGCTTGTTTGGTATACTTGTCTCCTTCATAGAGTGCCTCTAGTCTATTCCAAATTTCATGTGCCGAATCTAGGTCTTTAATTTTAGTAAACTCACCCTCAGATAGTGCACTGATCAATGCTTCTCTTGCGACCATGTTACATGAAAATAACTTCTTTTCATCCTCATCAGTTGTTTCCAAGTCATTCTCAGCCTTCAGAGATTCCTTCTTCTTCACAATCATCCAATAGTCTATGCCCATACATAGCTGATGTGTTCACATCTTATTTTTCCAACTGTCAAAGTTTTTAGGATCAAACTTAGGACTTTCCTTCCTATAGAATTCCATCTCCAAGATCACCTCAAGTTGTTAAGCTTTCTCTCTGAGGACCACAAGCTCGGATACCAATTGTTAGGAATAATAGTCCACAATACAACTGAGAGGGGGGGTGAATCAGTTGTATGAAAGAATATTAAACTTTAAGCTCAACAATATCAGATCTAGTGAATACAATGAATTCCAACACAATAACATAATATTTTGGTTATGGGGAAACCCTATTAAAGGTAAAAACCCCAGTGGGAATTAGCACCCACCAATGATGTACTGAGAGTATAGTAATCCTTGTTAGAAGATATAGCCCTATTAGGAGCTTATTGAAACATTATAGTACATAGTCCTTGTTAGAGGATAGACCCTGTTAGGAGTCAAGAACAATAGAGAGCTCACTACCCAAGACTCACTTCCCAAAGAAGGTTAAGTCCACCTTCAGAACTCACTAGTTTGCAATAGGTGTATATGAAGAAATACACAATCTTTTAAACTATTTGCCAGCAAGTGTCTTTGCTTGATCAGTTCCAATGAAGTCCACCAGTAAACCTTTGTTCTACATGTAGCAGACACAAGCTTGCAACTTTCACAACCTCTCTATAGCATATATATTACATTCATGTCTTTTCCAAAGAAGAGACCTTTCATTTATACCTTATTACATTTTACCAAGATCAGATAGGCCCATAAGGCTTTCCTAAATACAAACAATTACATAAACCCTTGCCAAGATACACACAGTATCAAAAACAAGTTTACAATTATTACATTACAACAATTAAGGACCGACATCCTTGATTTTATGCTTGCCAAATAAAACACATGCATCATTCCCTAAGGCAGCTTCAGAATAAGCCATCACCAGATCACACACCATAGATGACATCACCAATCACTCTATACCTTGCACTATCCAATCAACATCTGTCAGTACCTCTTCCATCATCCTTCAAGTTTGCATACCTTGAATCCAATCCCTCTGAGAGATATATCAAAAACTTAGAGACTAACTCTGTCAATTCTCACTGTCACAGTCCAGTGACCAGTCTTTACCAAAATAGTTGTAACTCTCTTAATATGCAATACTTAATGATGTTATCATAGATATAAGATCAAAACATCCACTTGAACTCTCATCTAGCTTCGTAGCATCTGAGACATCTGTACAATAACTGTACAATGTGATTACCAGTCTGGTTCCTTCATAAAAGCATATGTTGACATTAGTGACAAAACACCAATGACAACAGTATGATTTCACATTCAATAACATAGTGATTAAACATATTACATGTCTCAATCACCACCCATGCATTAGCAATATCCAACAGAGGTACCCTGATGGTGACCATGCCTATCATGATGGTTGATGGTCCTTATCTATGAGGTTCTTAAGTCTAAGAAGGTTGAGAGGTCCCAGCTAAATCGGAAGACCCTTGAAGATTATGATACTGATGGAAAAGATTCAAAGGAACCCTTTACGGAGGATACTGAAAATGAAGAGGTTGACTTTGAGCAACCCAGCAAACCCTCCATGCATCATGACTCCTCGTCCAAAAGAAAAAATAGGAAGGCCAAGATGGAGGATTCGATTACTGATATGGAGATGGAGGAAGAGGAGAGTAGGGACGACAGTGTCAAGGGGAAGGGTAAAAATAAAATGGAGACTATAGGGAAGTGCATCAGAGCCAAAAATAGGAACAAGAAGAGGGATAAGAGGGTTGTCATTTCTTCTGATGATGGCTCTACCTCATAGGAGAATATTCAAGAAAAATAGGACAAGTGGGTGGAGAAGGAACCTATTATGGAGGACTGTGATGAGTTAGACCAAAATGTTCTAGTAGATGACAACATCATGCAGGAAATAGCCCAGGATGTGGCTAATATTTAGAAGGACGGTCAAGAAGATAATAGGGGTAGGGTGGAGAGTTCCAAGGAGGAGACAATGTGTGTGAATAAGGACTTTGACAACCTGGGGTGTTCTACTTTCCTTAACAACCTCAGCACTATGAAAAATGACATCAGCACTATTAAAACCCAAATCCAACAGCTTCAAAAGGATACTGGGGCTCTCAAAAAAATAAATCTGGGAGAGAAGACTATGGGATAGTGTAATGATGAACTGAAGGTGACTATTGGCAGGGCTGAGGGGATTACGACCTTTAATGATAGAATCATTTCAATGGAGAAAAAAATAAAAGAGGGGGATGTGGTGAAAGGTGGTAACGTGATTAAGAGAATTGATATGGAAAATAGAATTGAGAAGCTGGAGAAGACAGTAGGTAACATCATTGTGAAGAGTTTCACCATTCTCAAGGCCTTAGCTGAGCATGTCAAGATTCTTGTGGACAAAATGGAGCAGGGTCAAGGGGAGCAGGCGCTCATTGAGGTTAAGGATGATCATGGACCCAATAAAAGAACCAGATCAAGCTTCAAAAATATGGAGGATAATAAGAACAAACATATTAAGGAGCTCAAATTTTCCTCTTCCAATATGTAGATGCTGGTTGAACAGGCGGCTGAACTAATGAAGTGTATCTATCTAGCTATATGTTGTCATGTTGTCTTTTTGCTGTCATTTTTTTCTTTGTCTTTCTTGTAAAGGACTTGTTAGTTTTTTGGTGTTGTTGCACTATTTCCGCTGGAACTTTAATGCTTATTTTGTAAACTTGATGTAAAAGGTTTTGGGTCCTTTCAAAACCTATTTTTACGTAATCAAAATAAATGAACAAGTTCTCCCTTGGTTATGGATAAAATCTCCTCTTGAGTATTTTTATTGACAATTGCTTTTCTATCTTCATCATAATTTTTGGTCTAGACCATGACAATTTTTGGGAAAGGGAATACTTAAGGTAATATCATGTGTCCCCATCCAACATCCCATGATGCAATTTTATTTGTACTTGCATTTAAAATTATGTTTAAAATATAAAATTTTGGCCTATTTGTATTTCTCGGCGCCGCCTTATTGGACAATGCATTACTAATATCTACGATTCTCTTATCACCATGGATAATAGGATCATAAATATCATGGTATTCGTCAATGAAACCTATTGTTTTAACTAGTTTGCTTCAGTCTATTTTTTCATTCACTTGGATTTTAGTTGTACTTTTGGTTTCCCCATCGCTAGTACTACTAATGGTTCAAAATAATGCTAGAAAAATAATAAACTACAAGCCTAAAAATGCTAACCCTCAACTTCAAGTTGAACCCCTAATTGATAATTCTAGTTCTACAATCTAAACCATGAGATTCAAAAATTAAAAAACACAAGATGTAGGTGTTGTGGATTTTACCCAGAATTTCTATTTGAATAGGATGGCACTAACATACTCTGTTACATTCCTTAATCTAGTAGCCATTTCTAAATCTCCCTAGATTAACTGGTTTGTCAAAGAATCCAAACACCAATATGAGTGACATCCCTTAGTTTCAAAACCCTCAAAAGCTCAAAACCTAAATGAAATTTTTTGTAGAATTGTATTATAAATAATTATTAATAACTATTCATAGGGAAAAAAAGTCATTGGTTCTTTCTAAGGACTGACACTGGATAGTCTAGCACATCACAGACTCACACGTATCACTTTTATGGAATGTTTTTGAAGACTTTTTAATCATTTACAACTTCTCCATGAAATAAAGCTTGTTCCACTTAATTAAGTATACAATTAAAAAATTAGAATTTAACTATACTTAATTAAATCTGGTAGGACAAAGTTCAATGGCACGTGTCTCGTTTCTAGAGGAAGTTTATAGAAAATGTTTATTGTTCCCACATTCAGCTCAAAATACACCTTATGTTGTTGATTTGTGTTCATCCAACATATGACTGTATCTATTGTCAGATGTTGTGAGTCCCATTACCATAGGATGTTTTCTAGTTTGGCAGCCTTGTCACCTGACATGTCATCGTCCCATGGGCCATAAACTTTCTTTCATGTGAAACTAACATGAAACAATGATGCATGTCCCTCTTCTAGAAGAATTATATATAAATAATAAATTGAATGTATAACAGTATATTGTATAAATAATTAATTATATATAAGAAATATTTAAATATAATTTTAAATCAGTGTTCACGAATCACGTTCATGATTTAATAATTTCTATTATAATATATAATAAATATAACATATTGATATAAATGATATATATTTTATATTTTAATTTTTTATTTTATTCATTTTAAAATCAATGATAAATTGATAATAATATAATATAGAGTTCAGTGATAGGTGTCTCTTTTCTAGAGGTAGTTTGGGCAAATTGTTACTCTTCCCACATAAGGCCCAAAATAGACCTTACGTCATTGATCTTTGATCATCTAATGGACCATGGTCCATAGTATCCATTGTCACAATGAAGTCTAAACGGTGGGTCCTATAGGCTATTTGGCCTCGTCACTTGACACATATATGTGACATGTGTCACTTTTCTAGAGGATGATTGTAAAAAATTTTAACCTTCATAACTTCACTCCAAAATGGATCTTACGCCATTTATCTGTGATCATCCTGATCCAACATTCATTAAATTTTGTTCATTTTTCTTATACAATGTAATTAATAAGTATTTTTAAAATCTGAAAGATAATAAAATAATATATTAATTAAGGTTACAGTTTATAATGTCTATGAATTTATTGATTTATTCATACATTTGGCTTCAAAATTATTAATATTTTGATTGTATGGATTCGATCACTAATTATCTAATAAGTAATATCAAAGGTTCAAGCGGTTGCTAGAAAAACATAGCTTTCGGCATGTTAAGCAAGCTCTACATACACACTAATGGTCCCTTGGCCAGGAAATGGTGGATAGAACCAAATTCATGGTTTATGCTTTGCTCAATTTGCTGGAGATTCCCAACATTTCAAATGTGGGTGCTCCCTTGGGATCATCACTTCAACCCCAACCAGTCTCTCTCCTTGACCTCAACATTCATCCATCTAGGGATGTAAGTGGGTTGCCTTCACATTGCATGGACCCGACTGTCAGTGCTAGGTGGGATGCCAGTTGGTCGCTAGCTCTGTCAACGCCAGGGAATTTTCTTGAATCTGGTTTCTCAGGGACCATCTTGGGCTAAAGTAGTGGGTGAGAGTTCGGGATGGTCGCCTCACCTACAGCCAGGATTTGAACTTTTGAGCCCCATTGATATGGAGGAGTGAGTGGGCTTCATTATTAATTTTTCTCTCACAATTTTTTTAGTTTTCTCCTCCCCTCACTTCGAATGGGGTTATTGTGTTTTGATCGATAGACATATTCAGATTATGTTTTGTGGTGCAGTGTGCTAATACTTGAACACCACAAACGTATATCTCTTGTTAATTCGCGCATAGACAATTACATTTTTCAAGTTGTATAGACATGGTCCCTTCAAGTGGATAATTTTGTATTGTAATAAGCAATGATTCTGGGTTTTCTTTATGGCTCTTTCCCAGTTGAGCTTTTGAACTGGTTTTATTAATATATTATAGTTAGTGAATACTCACTTTTGCCTAAAAAAAATGTAATATCAAAGGGAAAATTAATAAAGCTAAGGATAATACCACATTAATAAAATTTGTTATGCTAATTTTATTTTGCGGATTTAGTAGCTAAATTGCTAATTATCTAATATTAAAGGGAAAAGTAATGAAGGTACTACCACATTAATAAAATTTGTTAGGCTAATTTTACTGTAAAGAATAATTGAATACTTTTAAAATTCATTTTATAAGGTTTATAAAACTATAAATATTTCCAAGCATAATCTGTTTCGACCATTAATTAACATAAATAATATACACAATTGGACCATGCCATAATATAATAATTTATAGACATTTTCTAGAGGAAACACTCTGGTGCTTCCTCTTCCACTTTTGTCCATTACATAAAGTCAAGTGTGTGGATTCAAATAATAAATTGCATGCCCATGCTAGGTGTAGGTGTGTACTAGAATTTGTACCTTCATAGGGTTAGTATTGACAATAATTGAATAAAATAACTAAATTAACCACAAAGGAAGAGCTATTTTAACAAATAAAGACAATTAAGCACTCTATGGATCTCTAACTAGAGATGTTAATGGTGAAGCTCTCAGCAAGCCTCCATTAATGATAGACCTAGAATGAGAATATAAGATAAAGCAAGCTAAAATAGTTCAATTCCAAATTGAAATGCTTAATTAACTTCTAAATTTTCCTTCCTAGCTCAAAATCTCAAGAGGTTAGATGCAATTCTCAAATTTGTGGATGAATTATGAGTGAATTATCCCTTTCTTTTATAAGATTTGGCAAGGGTAGGGGGTGTAGTTGGATTTGATCAAGGTTGAGTTGGGGTTAAGTCTTTGGTTCGAACCTTTGAAGACAATTTAAATATTGTGTCCTCAAAGCTTGGGACAAGAAGACAAGATGAGTGGATAAGATGCTCTTTCAAATTGAGTGATTGAGATTGAATTTGGCTTGATCCATGTGAGTTCTTTCCTTAAATCCTATTGGTTGAGGCTTTTTTTTCCTCCCATGTGGGTTTGAGAGAAAATAGGACTTAATTAATTAAATTTAATTAATTTGTTTAGCCATGTATACCCCTTGAATGGATTGATTTAATTTTAAATTAAACTATACAATTAATTGGATTAATTAAACATTGATTTGATTTATCATGATTTGATAGGTTTTAATTGATCTTTATGGATTTTATTTTTAATTAAATTGAATTAAAGCTTGATTTTAATTTTGATTGGTTAAATGCTTGTTTCGATTCAATTGCCTTGATTTTTCCTTGATTAATCACTTGAATGATCCTGTCCACTTTTCAGTGATTACAAATGCCCCTCTTTGAGTCGACATGCGAAGCGTGTTGATTCAAAGAATGTCTTGATTTTGATAAAAGGTCTCGATTTTGTCGATGGCCAATCTTGATGTTTGATACGAGATGTAGATTCTGATGATAGGATTGATGCAGTTCTGATTGATTTTGGTGTCTTGATGATCGATCTAATGTTAGATTGCTAATGTGATACATGATTTGATGTGGTTCGATGTTTGATACCCCTTTCGATTGATTAGCGAAAAATTTCCTAATAAAAGATTACATTCTGATTTGATGGTCATTCTCCTAATTTGATGATGCTGATGTCATTCTGATTATCCGAGTATATGCCCCCCTTGGAAATGAAATGAAATTTGATGGATGTTTCAAAAATTTTGACAGTTTAGGTCAGTTTGCGTTGATTAGGTCAATTTTATAATGAATTTTGATTTCATTTCCAATAATATTTTTATGTCTGTGTGATGAAAAATGCCCCTGTTTTGGCTGATTTAGTGAAAATTTTGGGTTTCCAGGCCCCCTTTGGTCAAAGATTCTCTTTTTAGGTCAAAAGGGCCTATATTAAGAGGTAAAAAGTCATTTTTACTTATTCATTTTCACTTTCACTTGTTGACTTTTCCACGATGGTTATCCTGATATGTGAGCATAGGTTTAAGCGTGGATGAGGATATCAGTGGCCACTCATCTATGGACCTCTGGTAAGTCCTTGATCCTCTCAATTTTTTAATTTATGCATTTAATTTCAAAAAAAATTGAATTTTTTGAGGAGAAACCCTCTTTTTTGTTTAGTGAAATTGAAATAGCGCTTTTACTATTAGAAAGTAAAGTCCACCAAGATAACTAAGATGGAGGGGTGAATCAGTTATCAGAAAAATACAACTTTTATCAAGCTTAATAGATTTTAACCATGTAAGCAATGTAATCAACAACCATAGAAAGATATACATGCACAATAACACAATGACACAAGATATGTTGACTAGGGAACCTCTTGATCAAAGAGTAAACCCCAGTGGGAGTGATGCCCACAAAAGATGCACTAATATGAAAGTTCCTTGTGAGAGGATGGACTCTATTAGGAGTCTTATGAAATACATTCAGTACATATGAATCCCTGTTAGGAGATTTTAAATCCCTGTTAAAAGATTCTAACTCTGTTAGGAGTTATGGAAGACAAAAGGACCCACCGCCCAAACAGCTTCAGGGTAAGATCACTGAACTCACTGTCCAACTGATCTTTGTATTACTCAATAAAATAATACCAAAAGATTACTTATCTCAACAATTCAATACTCCTTTGACTGTGCCAAACCACACCAACTGCTTCTTCAGATCTCAATACCAAATCTCTGAGCTTCGCATATCCTCTTTCCACAAATTCATTTTCACAATTCATTCATACACTTTCTCATATACACATACACATTAAAACAAGGAAAACATTACTTCCTTTATACCACACTCAAGTAATTACAAATGAGTCAGCATACAAATTACAAAATAAAAGTTTCCACACGTTACATCAAAATTACATAAAACTGTCAGCTTCCAATTGAGATAATTCTTCACCTGTGCGACCTCAGATCTTGCATTGTCATCCACGTCACTATCAACACATCTTCAACTGCTCTCTAACTGCGCATAACCAGATTCTATCCTAATTAGGAGATATCATCCAATTTCCACAAACCACTACTCAGGAACACTGCCTGAATACTGCTTCCACTGATTTGCTCATAACTTCCATGAATAAGTGAATTACTATATGCACTCTTAACCATGATCTTATAACACATCATAGAGTAAGTCCTCAACTACGCATAGCTTCATCTTCAATATCCCAAGTGTGCTAACTCAAACACTATCTGCTTCTCTGCTAATATTTAGTAGATCGCTATGTTAACATCAATGACAATCATAGTCATGAATGCAACAACAACTGCTACAGAATGGCTACAAATACTACCCCATAGGATATATTCAGCATTCATTCCTAACAATCTCCCCCATTGGCATTGATGGAAACATAGATGAAAAAACATCAAAGTTCCATAAATCCAACACTACAACATTGTTGCCTTGAAAATGCTTTCAAGTCTTCTTCATCAATTAAATCTTGCTTCATTTTCCTATTCAATTCTCTCCAACAGATGTTTTAGTTAGTTTTTTCATGCATACTTCTCCCCCATTGACATCAATGATAGATATTTCATCACTATGTCAACAACAACTTCAATGTCAAAAGACACTATTCAGAATATGCATTCACTAGAGTCCTCATGACTCAGCTCAGATACACATACTCCCCCATAGAGGAAGTACCACCATCCAGTCCAGAAGAAAGATAGGGCTCATATACCACTAGATGAATGCAACAATCTGCATCACTTCTCAAAAGTAGGCTGGGGAATAACCCCAAGCATACCTCTCAAATACTCAAATGTATCCCTTAGGTAAAGGTTTTTTTAATATGTCTGCAATCTGCTCCTTTGTGCTTATGTATTCAAGTCTAACTTCTTTCTCTGCAACTTTCTCTCTCACTACATGATACTTTATCTCTATATGGTATGTCTTAGAATGTAACACAGGGTTCTTAGACATACTAACTATGCCAGTGTTATCACAATGTATAACAATAGGCTCAACAAATTTTATTCCAATATCCTTTAGTATTTTCTTCATCCAAATTATATAATTACAATTGTTTGTTGCTGCTACATACTCTGCTTATGTTGTGCTTTGTGAAATAAAATTATGCTTCTTGCTTAGCCAAGAAACTAATCTTCCTCCAAGGAAAAATGCTCCACCACTAGTGCTCTTTTTGTCATCAACACTACCTCCCAAATCAGCATATGTATATGTACATAGGGTAAAATCATCAAATTTTTCATACCACAATCCATACTCAATTGTGCCTCTTAAGTATCTCAGTATCCTCTTTACTGCTACATAATGTGATTCTCTAGGTTTAGCTTTAAATATTTCTACAATTCCAACTAAATGTGCTATATTAGGTCTTGTGTGAGTCAAATATTGCAATCCTCCAATCATAGATCTGTACTTCTTCTATTCCACTGTAGGAGTCTCATCTATGCTAGATAACTTGTGTCTAGTTACCATAGGTGTTCCAACTGGTTTACAGTTCTCCATTCCAAATCTCTTTAATAAATCATTGAAGTACTTTTTCTAACTTACAAAGATACCATCATTGTTCTGTGTTATCTACAATCCTAAAAAGTATTTCATTTCACCAATCATACTCATTTCAAATTCAGTCTTCATTTCATCTGCAAATTTATCACTAGCTTCATCTTCTCCTCCAAAGATAATATCATCAACAAAAATAACAACAACCAACAAACCATTTTCAATTTCCTTTGTATACAGTTTGCTATCAGTTGTTCCTTTTGTAAATCCTAATTTCAACAAATACTTATCCAATCTCGCATACCAAGTTCTAGGTGCTTGCTTTAGTCCATATAAAGATTTCTTTAGTTTACATACCATGTCTCCTTCTTGAGTTAAAGGAAAACCTTCAGGCTACTCAATATAAACTTTTTCTTCTAATTCTCCATAGAATCCTCTAGTCCTTGTAGGACCACTCAAATCTGTATGAACAATCTCCAACTTCTCTATTGTTGTAAACTTCTTGCTGGGAAATGAGCTTCTATTTTGTTTATCCATCACACATTCCTTGCAAATCATGTTAGTAGGTTTCATAATTTTAGGCAAATCTCTTACTACAAGTGTAGTACTCACTTTCACAATGTTATCAAAGTTTATATGACAAAATATTTTGTGCCATAACCAACTATCATCAATATTAGTAATCAAACATGTCATCTTAGTAGGATTCAACTGAAATACATTACCTCTAGTTCTAGATCCAGTACCAATCAAATTACCATCCTTGTCTTTTATCACACAAGTTTTCTCAGTAAACCAAACTTGATATCCCTTATCAACTAACTATCCAACACTCAAAAGATTATGTTTCAAACCATCCACAAAGTAAACATCATCATTATTAGTCTTCCATCAAGAGTAATATATCCTATACCTTTAATCAAACAAGGTGCATTGTTTTCAACTCTAACAACTCCTCCATCATAATTGTTAAACTTTATGAACTTTTTCATGTCTCCAGTCATATGATGTGAACAACCACTATCTATAATCCAATCAGTTTTCTTTTCTACTTGAGAAACTAAAGCTTTTTCTTCCTTAATTTCAGTTTCAGGATTTTCTTCTTTAATTGCTACAAATCCTATATCATCATTATTCTCAGTATCACTTTCACTTAAAGTTTTCTCCAAACTAGCTTCAAGTTCTTCATCATTTGCATAATAACATTCTTTAGATCTCCTAGGATTAAATTTCTTCCTATACTTCTTAACTCTCTTAGGACATTTAGATGCAAAATGACCATATTCTTGACAAGTCCAACATTTAAAATTTTTCTTACCATCTGGTTCTCTCTTCACAAGAAAGGAAATACCTTCTTCAATATTCCTATCTTCTTTATTTCTAGATCTGTTGCTGCTAGCATAATCTCCACTCACACTTATGCTTCTTGACAAAGTAGGGTCAACACTAAGATTACTTAATGTTGTCTCCATTCTAGGTAAGTCTCTTGATAACCTTAGGTTCATCTCTTCTACTTCCAATCTTCCAAGAAGAGGCTCTTTGGTGAAGTTCATAGTACAAGGAATAACTTGTTCAATCATCTGTGTTGTCTTCTTGAATGCAGAAGTCAATGTCCTCAAAATTTTCCATATCACTTCATTCTCTGTCCTTGTTCCTCCACAAGATTTTATACCTACAACAATCTCTGAAATTCTACCAATATAGCTTCTAATAGATTCATCTTCCATCATTCTTATATCTTCAAATGCACATATCCAATTATGTAATCTGACTTTCTTTGCATGTTCATCACCTTCAAAAGTAGACTGTAAAGCTAATCAAATTTCATGAGATGTCTTTAGATATTTTACTTGACTGTATTCATTTTCTAGAAGGACTGACAAGAGTGCTTCTCTAGCAAGTATGTTACACATAAATAGATCTCTCTCCTCATTAGTATAATATTCAATCTTATCCTCATTAATGATAGTCTTCTCATTCTTTGTGATAAACCAATAACTTGGTCCTCAACAAAGTAGGTGTGTCTTCATCTTTTCTTTCCAACTGTCAAAATTTACTCCATCAAACTTAGGGCTTTCTTTCCTGAAATTTGCCATGGATCTCCTTAAGCTGTTAAACTTTTCCTTAAAGGATCTGCCACTCTGATACCAATTGTTAGAAAGTAAAGTCCACCAAGATAACTAAGAGGGGGGGTGAATCAGTTATCAGAAAAATACAACTTTTATCAACCTTAAAAGATTTTAACCATGTAAGCAATGTAATCAACAACCATAGAAAGATATACATGCACAATAACACAATGACACAAGATATGTTGACTAGGGAACCTCTTGATCAAAGAGTAAACCCTGGTGGGAATGATGCCCACAAAATATGCACTAATATGAAATTTCCTAGTGAGAGGATGGACTTTGTTAGGAGTCTTATGAAATACATTCAGTACATATGAATCCATGTAAGGAGATTTTGAATCCCTGTTAAAAGATTATAACTCTGTTAGGAGTTATGGAAGACAGAAGGACCCACTGCCCAAATAGCTTTAGGGTAAGATCACTAAACTCACTGTCCAACTAATCTTTGTATTACTCAATAGAATAATACCAAAAGATTACTTATCTCAACAATTCAATACTCCTTCTCTGACTATGCCAAACCGCACCAACTGCTTCTTCAGATCTCAATACCAAATCTCTGAGCTTCGCATATCCTCTTTCCATAAATTCACTTTCACAATTCCTTCATACACTTTCTCACATACACATACACATTACAACAAGGAAAACATTCCTTCCTTTATACCACACTCAAGTAATTACAAATGAGTTAGTGTACAAATTATAAAATAAAAGTTTCCACATGTTACATCAAAATTACACAAAACTGTCAGCTTCCAATTAAGATAATTCTTCACTCGTGTGACCTTGGATCTTGCGTTGTCATCCATGTCACTATCAACATGTCTTCAACTGCTCTCTAACTATGCATAACCAGATTCCATCCCGATTAGGAGATATCATCTAATTTCCACAAACCGCTACTCAGGAACACTGCCCGGATACTACTTCCACTTATTTGCTCATAACTTCCATGAATAAGTGAATTATTGTCTACGCTCTTAACCATGATCTTATAACACATCATAGAGTAAGTCCTCAATTGTGCATAGTTTCATCTTCAATATCCCAAGTGCGCTAACTCAAACACTATCTGCTTCTCTGCTAATCTTCAGTAGATCACTGTGTTGACATCAATGATAATCACAGTCATGAATGCAACAACAACTACTATAGAATGGCTGTGAATACTCCCCCATATGATATATTCAGCATTCATTCCTAATATTTACCACTTTTAATAGCGCGTTTGCATTTTTTTAGCACTTCTGCGCTTTTAATTAAGCCTTTTGTGAAGTGGAATTGCACATTTACACGCCTGTTCTAGGGCATATACCACTTTTGATTTGTCAAATAGCACTTTTAATTTTAATTTAGCTTTTTCTATTTTGATTAGCATTTTTTTATTTTTTAAATGTCACTTTTACAAAGTTTTAGCAGTTTTTCTTTTATGTTGCACTTTTGAAATTTAAAGTAGCGCGTTTAAAATGTTAAATAGCACTTTTACACCTTGAAATAGCACTTTCACCTTGATAAGAAATTTTTAAATTGTCGTAGTCAGTTTTTCAAACTATTCAACATCGTCGATCAAATAATTGGTTTAGGTAACAAACTAGATGTTATAGCGAGTTGTAAGATGTCAATATGAGTCAGTCATAGTTTGAATGTTTGATCGTCAATCTAGATTTAGATGATGGGTGATGATGAATTTTCCATCCTCTCTGAGTAGACTCAGGAAAATTGATTGTGATTTGATATTTGTAAATGTTTGATTGACTTAGAATAATCCAAATGATAACTGATTTCAAAACTAATGTAATTGAACTTACTTTTTGCAGGTGGTGCTTAAGTCATTAGGCGTTCATGGTTTATATCCTTTACCTATGAGTATGATCGATGACTTGAGTGCATTTGATCGAAGACATGTCAGCCTTTGTGGATTGTCTTTCCTACTTGCTCTACCATGATTCTAAGTGAATTGGGGTTTGATCACTGCTATGGCCGAGAGATGGCACTTGGACTATAATACCTTTCATTTGCCTATGGGTGATATGACGATCACCCTAGAGGATGTATACCACATCCTTCACCTTCCTACCAAAGGAGAGTTAGTATACTATGATTCTATTTATGATGGATCAACGTGTCGGTGGGTTTTCCAGGATTTGACCATTGGAGATGATCACATCCAGTGGGCATAGTTTCATGCTTTTCCAGTGTTACTAGCTGTATTAAGTGCTTTGATCAGTGGGTTCCTTGTTCCTAATAGACAAGGACATAGATTTGTAGTCAAATAGGGTCCTATTCTTGAGGACTTGATGGCTCATCCTCGACGATTTGATTGGGGATCATGTGTGTTAGCTCAATTGTATCATGAGCTACATGTAGTTGTGTATCAATGATCTTCCACACTCACTACAGGAGTGATTCTCTTATAGCTTTGGACTTGGGAGCATATCCCAATGACATGACCCATTATAGCATGACAGTGAGATCTGGGATGGCCATTCACCTACATGTACAAGGGTATGGTGATATAGACCTACATGGGTAAATTAGATTACCGGCATTGTGTCACTGATGATATGGATGTGGTGGTTTGGAGGCCTTATCTGGGATGTGAGGCTTGGCTTGAGGATGGCACTGAGCTACCTTTCATGTTCTATCCATAGTGGATGATTGGGTGTACCCCATATATTATTGAGACATTTTGCTTTAGGAGGGTATTACATTAGTATGGGTGCACACAAGGTATGCCCCAGGACATTGCTATGTATGCTCAAGTCCAGGCTGAGAGATCTTTATGGGGCCCCTATGTGGATTTTAGGATAGCTCGCCAGGAGGTTTGAGACCTTGGGCACTTACCATGGTCGATGAGAGATCATGTTATTGATGCTAGTGTTACAGATGAGTACACAGATTGGTTTGCTTGGAACTCATTTCCAAGGTTTACAGATCCAGCTGAAAGAGTCATGGGCATAGATGAGGAGTCGGATGGTGACGGTGGTGATGAGGGTGATGATGGGGATGATGGAGATGGTGGGAGGGGTGGAGGTAGAGTTTGATTATGGCATGGACAACAGGGTCGTCGAGCAACCAGAATGGGCAGAGTTTATATTCCAATTATCATTGTTTCTCTTATTCCTCATAGGGGTGGTGGTGGTCAGGCTAGAAGTGGTGCAGATAGAGCACTTCATCAGGTTGTTGTTGATCTAGCTATGAGACATGGTCGGCCTAGAGCTAGATGACATAGAGAGGTTGAGGCACAAGTTGTACAGGTTTTATTGGATCAGGCTCAAGGTCCTCCTCCTCAACATGGTATACCTCCTATTGTTCCATAGGCTTCCTCTTCTCATGCATCTGCTTCTACTTCAATGCTATCTTCTTCTTCATGTCCATCTTCTTCCAATTTTGTTCCATCTTTATCAGATCCATCTTTGTCCATGCCTTCTTCTTCTATGCCTCCACCACAAGCTCCTAGCATAGTGGCACCAGAGGTTTGTGCTTTACAGTCAGATGTTTCTAAGATCAGATAGGAGATGAGGCAGTTCAGTTCTATGATGTAGACCTTTATGGCCAATATGAGTCAGCATGGATTATAGGTGGGCTCTAGTTTTCCTCCAAATAGTGCTCCTGGTCCTGATGGTGGAGATGGTGCTGGTGGGTCAGCCAATTGATCCATGATTTGAGATATTTCAGATTCTTTCCTTGATGATATACATGATCTCATTTTTTTAGTTGATATCAAGACATTGGACTCTATTGTATCATTTTTTATTCGTTGATGTTGTTTATGCTAATACATTGATACTTTGATGGACTTTGATTATCTAGATATTGTATTTATGATCTTTGTATAGACTCTGATATTCTGTTGATTTTATGATGATGTTACCATAGACTCTGATACTTAGTTTGATAGCTTTCACTATATATGATGTCATGATGTGTTGGATCTCTTGTTTTGAGTGTTTTGGCATGATATGCAGATCTAGATGGTTCTATCTCCTATATGCTTTGTTTTATGCTTTTTCAAATGCGATTTTTGATATGGATGCATATGTTCTAGTGATTCTTAAATGGTTGTCTCATGTATGACATAGAATAGATGGATGAATGTCATGAACTTTAATGATTTAAATGATTTATTTATGGATGCAAATGATATATAGATGGATTTAATGAATAATGTGATGGTTAATGTGATGGATGCAAAGATTTCATGTGATATGGATGTACATAATGTATATGAATGGATTTATGGTATTTAAATCTGATGCAATGGTTTTATGTCATGCATATGATACTTAATGATGCTAGATGTTATATGATATGAATGATGATGCAATGTCCTATGCTCTTATATGAATGGATTTATTTGCATGATGCATTGTATTCTAAGATGACTTAAATGATATGCACCTAATGATGATTTTATGTACTATTTAAAATGCAATGTTTTAATGAATTTAATGATGTGATGATTTTGACCTAATGAATGCAATGATAATGCACTTAATGGATGCAATATGGATGATTTATTTTGCAAAGAATGATTTGTTCTAGATGAAATAAATCTTGAATGATGCAATCTAATGTACTTAACGATTTTTAACATGGATGAATGAATGCCACATAATGAAATGAATGTTATGTAAATGGATTTACATGATTTATGTAACCTAATGCAATTGATGTAAATGAATTTGGATTTAAATGATATATGCAATCTAATGCAATTAATGATTAAAATGCTACTTAACGCAATGATTTAAAATGAACCCTAATGCAATGAACTTAATGATTCAAATGATGAACATGCTTAAATGAATGCAAGATCTAATGAAGATGATTTAATGCAACTCAAAAAAATGAACCTAACAAATGCAAGTAAACTAATGAAATGCACTTTTGTTTTTGTTTCTGGATTTCCAACACACTCGATCACATATAATTTTTGATACTCATTTGATTTTTTATTTGACCACACCCCCTTTCATTTTTGTCAATTTTCCCTCTTGGAACTTAAACTAAGAAAGACAAAATATATTAAATGCATTTAATCTAAGATGTATGCAACTAACTGTCATTATTCAAAAATTTGGAGCTTATATTCATCATTTAGCAATTTTTGGAATCCCATTTTTAGTACAACCATCACTAGTTCAACCATGATGATATGAATACTTTTTGCATCTCTTTCATTTATTTCCCATCCTTTCTGGTATGACTATCACTGATTGAATCCAATCATGAGAGTGTAAATATCGATATTGTCGGATTCTATGTTGCAAGTGGATTTTGGTATTATGATATTGAAGATCAAAATATCCAAGGTATCCTTTTGCATAAACAAACAGAGATCTTGGTTTTATCCTATGTACAAGTCCTCAATGATTCTTTGATGATCACGTCCTTAGACAAATAATACATGTTTTAGAACTTTGATCTTAATACAATAATTTAGAAATCCATAAAATATCACGCTTTCATCATAGCTTATCTAGTTTTAAAACTTTCATCGATTTGCTAGAAATACATGATTTCATCGATCAAGTCAACACTTAGAAAAATTATGCAATGTTTTTTAAATCCATATTTCAAATGTAGTTCCATCCATTTCATACTTTTAATCCTGATAAAGATAGGTTCATTTAAGATCTTGGATCAAATTTGACGTTTGGTTCCAAATGGATTAGAATGAAGATTTGATTAAGTGTTTCACTTGTGTTTTTGATGAATTGATTCGATGATTGATTGAAGTTTTCTTTTGATGAATTCTTCCTCCTTTAGAGTAGATTTCCCCTAGTTTGATATGATTTCAATGTTGGACTTAGGACAATTTGCAGATTAGGTGACCAAAATCTTGAGGTACTTGCAAATGCAATTGTGGGGTTTTATTATACAATATATACAAATGCTAGCGAATGTAGTATTTACAAGGATGACTTCTAGATATGCAACTAACTTGGACTTTTAATGGTGCCTATTTACCAAGTTTTCACCGATTGAATGGATCTTGCTTTCTTTTTCTATTTTTAAAGTTTTTTCCTTTTTTTGCTACCAAGGCACCTATTCGCTAGGTTTTCACCAAGGCACTTTTTCTCTTTTTCTCTTTTTTTGTATTTTTTCTTTTTGTCATTTTTTTTCATTTTTCCATGTCATCAAGGCGCCTATTTGCTAGGTTTTCACCAAGACAACATCTTTTTGAGGATCATATATGAATGTTTTTGGCTTTCTTCATGCTCAATTTTCTACTATTTTTTCTCTTTTCTGCATTTCTGATTTGTTTTCTCTTTTCTATTTTTCAAATGTTTTTTGGTATTTTCAAGATCTCTTTTTACTATGTACAATAAATAGGATGTTTTCCATCTAATTTTATGATACTCTTTATACTCTTTCATCTATCTCATGTATAGAACCTCTTTAGATGAATGTTATTGATAGGTTCTTGTAACTCTTCTCCATCATAATCTTCTAACTTGTAGGTGTCGGTCCCAAAAGACAAAGTGATCACAAAAGGTCCTAACCAGTTTGCTTCCCATTTTCCTTTCTTTTCTCTTTCTGCTTGATTCTTGGAATTCTCTCACAAAACTAAGTCACCTACTTGGAATGTTCTTGACCTGATGTGCTTGTTATAAGTCCTTGACATTCAGTTTTGATATGATTTTAAATGATCAAATGCTTGTTGTTGTTTCTCATCTAGCAGTTCTAGTTCATGCAACCTAGCAACTCTATAATCCTCTTCACTTATCAAACCATGTAAAGATACCCTTAAGGATGGAAGTTCTACCTCCAAAGGTAAAACTGCTTCTATTCCAAAGAGTAAGGTAAATGGTATAGCACCTGTTGGCATTCTGATACTTGTCTTATAAGCACATAAGGTCAGGTTTATTTTTATATGCCAATCTCCACCTAAATTTTCCATGGTTCTCTTCAATATCTTTAGGATGTTTTTATTTGTGGCTTTGGCTTGTCCATTACCTTGCGGGTAATATATTGATGAAGAGTGATGGATCACATGGAACTTTGTGCATAACTCCTTTAGGTCTTTTTTTTTAAGTGCTTTGCATTATCCATTATGATGGCATGAGGTACGCCATATCTACATATTATGTGATTTAGGATAAACAATGATATCTTCTTTCCTATTGCAGTTGATAAGGGTACAACTTCCATTTGGTAAAGTACTCCATTGTCATGATAATGAATTTATGACCATTTGAAGATGGTGGATAAATCATTCCTATTAAATCTAGACCCCATTGATAAAATCACCAAGGTGTCATCATTGGATGAAGCTCTTGTGTGGGCACATGTATCAAGTTTCCATGAAATTGACACTTTCAACAAGTTTTAGCAAAGTGACAAGCATCTTTCTCCATTGTAGGCCAAAAATATCCTATCCTAAGAAGTTTCTTAGCTAGGGTTAATCCATTCGAATGTGACCCATAGATCCCCTCGTGGATTTCTCGTAAGGCTACATCTGATTCCTCTTTCTCCAGACATTTAAGAAGCATTCCATCTAGACTCTTACGATACAATTTTTTAGATATTAAGGTATATCGAGAGGCTTGGGGAATAAAGCTTTTTTTTGGTTTCCAGTTTGGTCAATGGGTAGGATTTTGTCTTTTAAATAAGTGTAAATGTCTCCATACCAAGGTGATTCATGTGTTGTTAGAAAACAAATGGTATGAGGATGGGTAGGTTCAAATGCGAGTTGCTCAACTTCTTCTACCAGGAATTCATATCTGGCGCTTTGATTTGATATTTGAAGAAGTGATGCCAAAGTAGTCATTGCATCTATTGCTTTGTTCTTCTCTCTTGGGACTTGTTTAAATGTGATAAGAATGAAGTACTTCTTAAGATTTTCCACCATGTTCTTGTAATGTATCATCTTGTCATATTTCATTTGGTATTCATCATTAATCTAATTAATGACTAATTGTGAATCTCCATACACCTGTAGCTCTGTCACCTTCCATTCCAATGCTAACTTGATTCCAATTACCAAGGCTTCATATTCTGCTATGTTATTGGTGCATGTAAATAGAAACTTATATGACTTTGGAATTGTATATCCTTGAGAATTAATCAAGAGTATTCCTGCTCCTGATCCATGTTGTGTGTAGGAACCATCAAAATATAGTTGCCATGTCTTTGCCTCAACATTCACAATCTCAGAATCTGGGAATTCTACTTGAATCAGATGATCATCTTGTAATGGTGATTCTGCTAGTTGGTCCGCAATGACTTTCACTTTGATAGATTTTTGATCCACATACTCGATGTCAAATTCACTCAACACCATGACCCATTTGGCTAGCCTACCATTTAATGCAGTTTTGCTAAGTAGATACTTTAAAGGATCAATCTTTGCAATGAGTCTTATCTTATGAGATAACATATAGTGACATATTTTTTGGGAAGCAAAAACCACATCCAAACATGCCCTTTCGATGAAAGTATAGTTCAACTTGTATTTCACCAGAGTTCTACTTATGTAATATATTACTTTTTCTTTGCCTGATTCATCTTCTTGTGCCAAAAGTGCCCCCAATGAATGTTCAGTTGCTAAAATATATAGGATCAAGGGTTTGCCTCTAATTGGTGGCATCAAATTTGGAGGATTCATGAGGTATTTCTTCAACATGTTGAAATCTTCTTCACACTTCTCATCCCATTTGAAAACTGTATCTTTATGGAGAAGTTGGGTGAAGTTATGACATTTTTTCGCTAATTGGGATATAAACCTTCTGATGGATTGAATTCTTCCTTTTAGTGACCTCATTTTACTTATGTTTCAAGGTGCTTCCATCTCCATGATGGCTTTGACTTTATTGGTATCTACCTCTATTCCTTTCACTGATACAATGTATCCTAGCAGCTTTCCTGATTGGACACCAAATGCACACTTTTTTGGATTGAGCCTTACTTTGAATTGTTCAATCTGACAAAGATTTTCTCTAGAATTGGTAGATGATCCTCTCTTGAATGATATTTTGCTAATATTTCATCTACATAAGCTTCCATGAACTTATGCATCATATCATGGAATATTGTTGTCATGGCCCTTTGATATGTTGCCCCGGCATTCTTTAGACCAAAGGGCATAACATTCCAATAGAATGTTCCCCATGTGCATGTAAATGTTGTTTTATCTTGATCCTTGGGTGCTATCTTTATCTGATTATAGCCACTAAATCCATCCATAAGAGAGAACATGGAATGTCTCACTTTTAAATCTACAATGGTGTCTATGCTTGGAAGAGGGAAATCATCTTTAGGACATGCCAAATTAAGGTCTCTAAAGTCTGTACAAATCCTGATGGACTTATTTTCTTTTGAAATTGGCATGATATTTAAAATCCATTGGGCATAATCAATGGCCCTAATAAATCCCACTTTTAGTAATTTCTCCAACTCCACTTTTACAAGCAAGGCTATATGCGGATGCATCTTTCTTAACTTTTGTTTGACTAGTTTGGTTCCTTCCTTTATGTTCAAATGATGCATAATCAAGTTTGGATCTAATCTCATCATATCATCATATGACCATGTGAAGTTGACTTGTTTTTCCTTGAATAATTTGATGAATTATTCTCTCTCTTCACTAGATAAGGATGTCGCTAGGCGTATGATCTTTGGCTCGGATTCTAACCCAATGTTTATCTTTTTTGTAGGCTCAATCAAGATAGCAGATCTCTCTTCATAGTGTTTAGGAAAAGTATCCAAACTCCCTTCCTTAGGTGCCTCAATTGGGTTTTCACCTTTGGAAACATTCTTTATTTCTTTCTCTTTTCGATCTAATGTTGTCACCATGTGGTTTTCAACATTAGATTATTTTCCTTTTTTATTTTTTTTGTTTTTTGCATTTTTAGGGGAATTGAAATTTTGGATACTTCCCTTTATCACTTCCTCTTGATATTTTGTGGTAGAAGAAGGTTCAACTGCATTGAGGTATTGAGACACCACATTGTCATTCAAAAAGGTTAGGAGGATGGTTGGTTCAATGGAATCCCATTCGATTAATTCCAGGTATATAAGAGTTAAGGGATCAATTCTTTGGCTTGGTTTGATGGGATTTAGGGATAAGACCTCGTTTGATGGTTCAAACATTGTATCATTCACATCTATGACATGTGCCTCTTCTAGATGTTCTAAAGAACTAGGGTCAAAGTCTTCCTCACTAGACTCCTCTAAGGTTTTTGTTGGATAAAAGTCTCATGGATTAAACCTAACATTAGATTCCTCATTATTAGGTTTCCATGAAGGTACATAGGGTTCTCCTACCCATTGATTTACTTCAATTTCTTGAATTTGAAGGTTCTCTAAGACCACTTGATTTGAACTAGAGGCTCGATTCTAATTTGGTTCTACTATTTGCTCCTTTTCTTTGTTAGAAGTGTAGGTATGAATGACATCTACCTCCTTATCATGGAACGACTCACTTGAAAATGAGTCCCACTCCTAATTGTTAGAATCTTCATCACTATTTGATTCCAATTGCAAGATTTGATCATAGAATTTATGATAGTTCTTTTGGGTGTACCCTTATTCAAGGTACCCTAATCATGTCTTTCCCTTGCTATCTCTCTATGTCATTTAACTTAGTTCAATAATTCCTTCATTCCTTGTGCCCAAAGGTCCTTGGCCTTTGTATCTCATCTTTTTCTTGATTTGAAATCCTTTCCCATATTGATGTGTGGGAATGTTAATGTTTTGGATGTGTTTTTCTTGGGCACTTGACTCCTCACCTTTATAAAGCCAATTAAGGATTTCATTATCATCTTCATCCATGGATGAAGAAGTATTTTCTCTCACAAAATGATCATTGTATTTATGGGGTAAACTTAGTGGTCTTCCATATTATTGAGGAGATAATGGCAAGTCCATCATGGATAGTGAATATTCACCTACTCCTTTTTGCTTGATTTTACATTGTTCATCAAAATTTCTCATCATTTGATCCATTTTCTGGGAATGAGCCTCCTTGGTGTATACTTGGATAGATTTGGTTTGATCTTCTTTTGGATTTTTAATAATATTTTCCTCACTAACCTTCTCTTTTCCCTTAGTCTATGTAGCTAGGTTAGTGGGTCTTGGGATGTCTTCAACAATAATTTCTTTTTCTATCTTTTCCTTTTCCTTCAATAATGGGATGTCCCTAGAAATTTTCCCTTTCTCTATTTGATTAGGTATAGACCCCTCTGCATTATGTTGGACTAGAGAATTGTTGATAGGCTTGATGTTGTTACAATATTGGAATGGGTTTGAGTCCCCACTTACCATTATTTCCTGCCCTAGATAAGGAAACTTTAGACATTGGTGGTAAGTAGAAGGCATGGCCTACATTTCATGGATCCATGGCCTCCCTAACAAAATATTATAGGTCAACTTTAAATCTAACACTTTGCAGATAGTCTCCTTTTGCATAGGACCAGCTCTGATGGGAAGTATTATGACCCCTTTAGATGCTCGTTCTTCATCATCATTGACTAGTCAATATAATACCTTAGTAGTAAAGGATTGGACATCCTTTTACAATGATTATATGGTTAAATAGCATCAGGTGTCATACTTAAAATAGCATACTGAACTCATTTAATTTATCAATCCAGGAGCATAAACTTGAAATGGTGACTGCAAAGTATATGTTCTAATCTATCTTTAAAGTCATTATAACTAAAGTAAAGACAATACTAGAGGAAATCTATACTAGAAATGGAAATAGAAACTTAACTTAGAACTTAAGACAATGCTACAAATGGTAAACCTAGTTGTGCATTTATGCTATAGGAAAACAACCAATGGTTATGTTACCAAGTGGTTGTAGGAGCAACAGAGTATAACTACTTCAAAAAAACTTAAGTCTAATCCCTACTTAAGCATGAACTAAGTTCATCTTCTATGTGGGCCCCCATGGAAGAGTGACTGAATTGAAAACTCAAAGAATGAGATATGAAAATATCATTTATTCATTCATGGAAACATCAACATAAGTACAAGATAAAATATCAAAGTTGTATTCACTACTTGTTGGTTTACAAAAGGATTTCCTGAACATCTAGCTAACCAGGAATCACGAACTCCGTCTTATTTATAAACAACTTGAAAACAAAACTCCTAAGAACTAGGATCCTCCAATACATGTATACAACAAATTTTCAGTTAGAAGAGAAACAACATCATTTACGTAGGAGTAAACCGCATTCAAATACACAGGAATATAAGAACACATGACCGTTGGATTTCCTCCAAAACACTCACTAACTGAATTGACTCGGTCTACAACAGTAACTGCTATTGATTGGAAGTAGTGGAACGGTTATGAAACTTGAAAACAATTATTTGTCTTGATGATGCCACTTCAATGTTGAGTCTTCATTGCTCGTTGACTTATCCTTTCCTGCAAGAGATCAACACATAAAAAAAATTGCAACACATATCCAAGATAAAGATTCATAATAAGTTTCCCCTACTTTAGCATATCCTCATCACATGGCTACAGGAAACACTACCCCATTAATGCAGAATGGAAAGAATACCAAATTTCATCATACATAACCACATAATCCACATATATTCAGCATATTCCTTTAGTCTTAAAAGTATCAAATACACACATAAGCATAGATAAAAACATAGAAAGTTTGAACATTGTTTATAAGAAACTCATGAAATACTTCAAGTTTAGACCAGAGAACCATAAATTGGGCTCATCAATCATAGGCTTTGATTTTCTTCTTTGAATAAATAGCCTCCTTGGAAAATCCTAGGGCTTTTACCAAGTTTAGGGTACAAATATTCAAGCTGGCTCCTCCATCGATAAACACTCTTTTCACTCTATGTTTGTGAATGAGGACCTCTATATGAAAAGGTAAATTACGTGGGTGGTTGAGCGACATTTCATCTTTCTCAAAAAATGATAATCAATGAGGAGCAATGAGATGTCCCACCATATTTTCAAACTTGTCTGCATCTAGGTTTAGAGGCACAATGGTTTCTACTAAAGCTTTCTCTAGAATTTCCTTATGAGTAGGTGATAATTTGAGCAATTCTAGGATTGAGATTTGTGTGGGATTTCTTTGCAATTGATCAACCAAGTTATATTACTTCGAAGATGATGATGTCTTTTGGTTTGGTAAAACAATTCTTGGAGCATTTCTCGGTAGGGTGATTTTAGAAGCTTGCCCCCTAGTGACAACATTAGATGATGCTTCTCTTGGATTCTCCTTTGCCATGATAACATTTATGGTATTGTCCTCTTCACTTAGAGTATTGATTATGTTATCGTATGTATGAGCAAAGTTCACTTTCTCATTACCTCTTTTATGATTTTGGTTGGCATTAGATGACTCACCCTTTTCATGGTTTAGAAAGGGGTTCTTGAAGGCTGTATGATCTTCATTGTTTTGGGGCCCTTCAATTTTGATAGTTCCATCATCTATTAGGTCTTGCACTAAGTGTTTTAACTTTATGCATTCATTGGTTTTGTGACCCTTATTTTGATGATACTCACAATGGTGAGAATCATTCCACCAAATAGGTTTAATTTGAGGTTCATAAGGTCTTAAATTAGGTAATGTGATAATCTTATTAGCAACCAAGGTTCTTAATGCATTCTCCAAGGGTTCACCTAGAAAGGTGAATTTTCTCTTTTGATATGTGGAGAAAAAGGGTTTGGGCTTATTCCCATTAGCATTATTAAAATGATTATTATTAGAATTATTGTTGGGATTGTTGCAATTGTTATTGGAATTAAAAGGAGATTTATTCATTTGATTTACGTTGTATGAAGAATTAGCTCCACTTGATAAGTTAAATGGGGTAGCCTTTAAGTTGTGGGCCTCCACAACTCCATCGTTCACAAGATTTTTGTTATTATTCTTTAACCATAGCTTAGGTTTATTGTTGTGATTGTTGGACCCTCTATTATTAACATAATTAGATACATAATGGTTATTGTTGGTATTGGTATTAGAATTATTGTCTTTGAACAATTTTATCTCTCCTCTCTTTACCAACATGTCTTCAATCTTGATCCCATTTTTTATTAGCTTTTCAAATGTTGGGGGACATTGAAATTGGAGTCGATAATTCATCTCCATGGTCAAATTATTTGTAAATATTTCCATTTTCTCCTTCTTGGGGATACTTCATGGATACCTTGCAAAAATAGTCCTCCACCTTTGTAGGAATCCCAAGAAGGATCCACCATCTTTCTATTTGGTATCACATAATTTGAGCATTTTGATTTCATGCTCAATGTTATAGGAGTAATGGGTTACAAACTTAGAGGCTAATTCCTCAAAAGTCTTTATTCCTTGAGGGAATTTAGAGAACCATTCCATGGTGGGACCTCCCAAACTCCTAGGAAAAAGTCTCATTAGGTATGTAGTGTTGTGCATGAACTCCATACTTAGAGCGTAAAACTCTCTTAGATGATCCTGTGGGTCTGTTTTACCCATATACTTATCATATTTAGGAAAAATGGTATTGAAAGGAAAAGGTGCCATGACCAAGCTTTTTTTGAAGGGGAATGGACACAAGGCCTCAATAGAAAATGGCTTAGCTTCGGTAGCCTTTTTCATTAAATCTATTTGTTCTTGAAACATTTTCAATTGTTTGGTCATAACACTCATTGGGTTATCTTCCTCTTGATTCTTCTTAAGTTGATCTATATCATAGTCATGTGGGAGCTTTACCCCCGCTTGGGCTAGGTTTAGGAAAAACTTCTCTCTATCCCTATCTATCAATTGATCCATAACTTCAAGAAAATCGTTATCTTGAGCCGCTCTATTAGCCCTTTCTTCAAGGGTTTCTTTAGGTTCTTGATTTGTGTTGTTGGTATTATCATTGTTTCTTCCTTGGTTGTAATCATGAAACATGGAATTTTGATCCATTGATTCAAATCTTTCTTCAAATAAATTTGGGAGAATATCCCCTTGATCTTGATTGTTGAAAAGAATTTGATATTCAAATTTGGGGACTTCTTTGGCTATACAAGTGCCATCTTCTTGTAAGGATAACTTGAGTTTGTGAGAACATGTGGAAACTGACATCCAACAAGGTTTGATTCAAATTGATCCTTGGATTTGGTAATTGTTGGTAATTATTGAAGAGATTAAAAATGTAAGATGAGTTTTCAATGGATATCTCTTTCACTATGTTCTATGTATTTTTCAAACACAACAATCACACATACACTTGTTTCTTTTTACCCTTTACACAATAAGTGTTTGATTTTGAAAGGACGTTATCATGAGTTTTGCACAAAAAGACACTTCAAGCAATCTACCTAGCTCAAGATTGGTTCATAAACATGGCTCTATAAGGTAGTCTTTCCTAAGTTAACAAGGTTTTAATCAATATTCCATTCAAAATGGATATTAAACTTTCATCCTCCAAGTATATTAAGAGGCTTCCCATCACCGGTATGTCAGAATTTTGCACAATCCCGAAGGACTACTCGAGGAAGTTTGAAAATTTAACACCCTTTTGTCACACACCCCATTAAGGATGCATGCATTTCATTTTATAGTGGGTTGGATGACCGCAACAAAGGTGATTGTATCCCACTTTGCGTTGTCCCTCTCACCGGCCTTGTTAAGGCAAATATCGGGAGGTGAGCCCAACTATTGATCTAGCATGTTCATTTGAAAGCAAGAAAGTGGAGTGAAAAAATAGGTCGTGGGAGTTTGATTCACCAAAAAGGTGAAGAGCATATCCTTATCTACTTCTCAATCCCCAAACACAATTAACAATGTTCAATTTCCAACCCACTAACTAGTGAGAATCGAGTATTGCTACTCTTTTCTACAAACAAGGGGTTTATTTGATTATGTGCTTGATTTCCTTAACCTTTCCTCTTAATCAAAGAGTTTAACAATTTTGGCATTTTGATTCACTAAAAGAAGTGAAGAGCATAGGCCTAATGTTAAATTTCCTCAAACAAAGATAGGCTATTTTTAATTACTAGATTTTGAAAACAATAAAGTCACAATTTAAGTAAAAAAATGACTAAGTTTAGGCTTACCTTTTCCTTGTAGCTAGCAAAGGCTAGGGGCATTTTTTATTGATTTTTATTTTTTTAATGCTTACCTTGGAAATCATTCCTTTCCAATGTGCTTTTCCTCCAACAAATTAGTCAACAAAACCAGCCACAATGAAGAAAACAAATAGAATTGAAGAAACAAAGATAAAATTGAACTTTAAACCTTATTTGTCAAATTTTAATAAAACTTGATTAAGGTGAATAAATCCAATTCAATGAAACAAATTTTTCTTTATATTTTTCTACAACTTTGATGTAATGATCATATACCTTTCCTTCTTGTTGAGAATCCTCAAGAACCAACTTAATGTGAGCAATGTTCTCCTTTTTTATCTTCCTTGTCAAAGCTTTTCTTTCTTGATTGAATCTACTCTCTAGTTTTTTTATTCTTTTATGTCCAGACATCCTACAGAGATAGAGAAAACATTTTCTGACAATCAGATTCTATTTATTTTCAAATTAAGCAAAAGCACTATTGAATCTATTGAAAGTTCTCTTTAAATGCTCAAAAGCACTAGAGATTGAATTAAAAGCGCTAAAGAAAATAGTTAAAACCACAGAAACAAAGAGTAAAAGCATTGAAATCTTCCGTAAAGGTGTCAAAAAATGATCAAACGCATTGGAGATCGAGTCAAAGGCACTGGCTAGTCAAGGAATAAGTGCTGATAGAAATTTAGACAGAAGCTTGAAAGAATCGAAAGCGATGTTTCCCTACACAAAGGTGCAACAATTTGTCATAGACGCACTGTTAAAGTGCTCAGAAGTGTTGTTAAATTGCTCAAATGCATTGTTTAAAGTCTAAGAAGCATTGTTTCACCTACAAAACAGAGAACTTAACATGCAAAAATTTGAACAAAATGAAATTTCTGGATTTTTAAGAAAGTGAAGCCTAAGGACCCACGATGGGCACCATTTTGTGTACTAGAATTTGTACCTTCGTAGGGTTAGTATTGACAATAATTGAATAAAATAACTAAATTAACCACAAAGGAAGAGATATTTTAACAAATAAAGACAATTAAGCACTCTATGGATCTCTAACTAGGGATGTTAATGGTGAAGCTCTCAGCAAGCCTCCATTAATGACAATCCTAGAATGAGAATATATGATAAAGAAAGCTAAAATAGTTCAATTTCAAATTGAAATGCTTAATTAACTTCTAAATTTGTCTTCCTATCTCAAAATCTCAAGAGGTTAGATGCAATTCTCAGATTTGTGGATGAATTATGAGTGAATTATCCCTTCCTTTTATAAGATTTGGCAAGGGTAGGGGGTGTAGTTGGATTTGATCAAGGTTGAGTTGGGGTTAAGTCTTTGGTTCCACCCTTTGAAGACAATTTAAATATTGTGTCCTCAAAGCTTGGGACAAGAAGACATGATGAGTGGACAAGATGCTCTTTCAAATTGAGTGATTGAGATTGAATTTGACTTGATCCATGTGAGTTCTTTCCTTAAATCCTATTGGTTGAGGCTTTTTTTCCTCCCATGTGGGTTTGAGAGAAAATAGGACTTAATTAATTGAATTTAATTAATTTGTTTAGCCATGTGTACCCCTTGAGTGGGTTGATTTGATTTTAAATCAAACTATACAATTAATTGGATTAATTGCACATTGAATTGATTTATCATAATTTGATAGGTTTTAATTGATCTTTATGAATTTTTATTTTTAATTAAATTGAATTAAAGCTTGATTTTAATTTTGATTGGTTAAATGCTTGTTTCGATTCAATTGCCTTGATTTTGCCTTGATTAATCACATGAATGATCATGTCCACTTTTTAGTGATTACAGTAGGTGTACTATTTTATTTTATGAAATTATTTATCATTGCCAACCCTTTTATTGTTAGGATTAGGCAATACTGAGAGGGGGTGAATCGTTATTACAACACTTTACTTTAAACTTCAACTAATTGTAAATAAACCATATTAATGTTGAAATGAAAAGAATATAAATGCACAACACATAACTCATTACACCATGATTTGTGTTCAAGGAAACCTTGGCCAAGGGAAAACCTCAATGGGGATGGTACCCACAACTATGCACTAAAATATAGTATCTCTGTTAGGAGATCTAGCCCTGTTAGGAGCTAATTATTACATAGTACATTTCCTTGTTAGAGGAATACAATAACCTTGTTAGGGGTATACAAAATCCCTGTTAAAGGTGGTGAGATTACAACTCTTACAATCAGAATACTGTCACAAAGTGTTCTTCAAAAGTGAACAATACAAGAATCTTCTATGCTTAGATAGTTCCAGTTATAGCTCTATCGAACAATGATCTCACATCTACTCCCTGCTCTCAAATTTGAATCCATCATATCATCGTCACAATCACTCTAATCACTTCTACAAAACACTCTATACTTATATTAATGTTGCCATCTAGTTGGCTCTCAAAATACATTACAAAACATAACAAATAATTATGCAAATGATAAACATAGAGTCGGTGATCTTATATTATCAAAGTGTTGGAAATATACAACATCCATCTAACTTATCATGTTACCATACCAACTAACCTTCCCTCAATCATCGCAACTGTTCATATGCCTTGTTTCACTAATTCTTTGTCTTCACATACCTTCATATCATTATATCTTACTAATCTCATCACCAAAACATGTGCGACCTTAACTAAAGCTCCTACATATCCCAAAATGTCTTCCTTTATCTTTGCAAGCCATAAAAAATCATATATTATCTTCGCTGACCAAAACTGTACTGCAGAATACTGCTACTCTGATTCTATACTTAGTCATTTTCATGACTGAGTCTCCAATACCAAAACTCTCTGCATGTGATCACTCCAGCAGCATAAGTGTTGTCATAAATGACAACCCATAAGTGATTCCTAGTGCTCCCAAAATATCACTTGTCAACAATCTCTCCCATTGCCATTGATGGAAACACTTAGTGAAAAATGACTAAGTGTCAAAGCACTAACTTCTTTCTACTTCTCTATATACATATTCTCCTCTCTTTTTTTTCCTTTTCTCTTTTTCTCTTTTCTTTTTTTTCTTTTTTTTATTTTTTTAATTTTCTTCTTCTCACTTTTTCTCTGCTCTTCCTCTTTTCATTTTTCTCTTTCTCTTCCTCTCCCTTTAACATCAATGGCAAAGGTACTTACAAAATTTTAAAATTATAAGAACAAAAGATTTAGTGCTTACTCACCAAATTTAGAATGTCTTGGAAGGAGTCTTCTAAGGTCTTCACTTCATCAGTCCATGACTTAATCAAAAGCTCACTGACATGGATCAGTCCATTCAGTGCATAAGATGTTGTTTCTGCTGCCTTCAGCTCAGTGGGTATAGAATTTTTCATTGTTCCTTCTATTTTCTCCATCTCTATAAGATGAGCTTCAAGAATTGAAATCTTAGGAGTGATTAGACTCTTCAGCAATCTAAATCTTTCAACTACTCTCCCTTTCTCTATATTCAAAACACTTATCTTATCCAAAAGCTTGGATGTCTATTTGTCCATTTCTACCACAGTTAGTGAAGAGGTTTCACAACTGTCCATAAAGTTGTCTAGTGTAGCCCTGTCCTTGGCTATGATATCTTCAATATTCTTCACATGTCTAATAGGATTTATATAATAACTGTATACATTTCTTCCTTGTGCTACGCAGCTTCTAGATTTAATTGTAGTTACTTTCAAAATGTCCAAGTCCCATGAGATGGATTGACAAACTTCCTTTAACTTATTTTCTAAGAACCTCTTTGCTACCTTATCCTCTACGGACTTTAACAATGACTTAAAATGGCTATCAAAGTTGTCCAGTGCCATGGTCAAATTATCTGCATCATCCTTTCCTTGAAAGACAATAGGTGTAAGGAGTAATTTGTTTATTGTCTCCAATGCCCTAGTAATCACATTTACCCTTTTATCACCCTTTTGTACTTACCTTTCTTTTTCCTTAGCAAAAGCCATGAAGGATAACCTTGTGAGTTCATCCTCATCCATGCTTTCTACATCTGTGCTCAACTCTTACCTCTACTTTTTTTGTTCTTGTTTATTCTACCTGCCTTTCTTCTTTCAATATCTCCTTCTCCTATACCTTTTTTTCTTGTTTTTCCTGTGTATGCTCTTCCTATATCTGTCCTTCTTCTTCAACTATCATCGGTCTAAGTTGTCTTGAAATGGGTCATTTACATCAAGTGAGGTGTCAAGGGTCACAGGAAAACCAAAGATAAATAAGTCTGGTTGCATGTCAGCTTCACTTTCTTTCTCACACACTTCAGCTATCTTAGAACTTTCTCCAATTCCCAAAGGTGTAGGCTTGGTAACCTAGGGAGGTGAGGTCTTCGCAGGCATGTCACTCATAAGAATTTGATCCAGTGCCTTTTGTGTGTCCTCTATAGCTTCATCATATTTTCTTGCCATAATCTTTACCAGTCTGCCCTTTGTCCTTAATAAAGTTTTCAGCTCTTTGATGATTCTCTCCCTCTCTTGTATAGAAACTACCAACAACATGTCTTCAATGGCCTTATTTCTTATGTTCTCATCCTCAGACTGTGCTAGCTATTTTATTATTTCTAAATTTCTATACAAGTCCTTGGGGATGCTTCCTTCTATCTCTAACAAATTATTCTTGAAAACTAATAAGTGCTCAATTATTGTGTCCTTAATTATTGCTTGATTTTCAAGGTCATACCTTTTATAGTATCTATTTATAGTCTTCAGATTTTCATCTCCTATCACCCTCTTTTGTAACATTTGAATGTCTGGCTTCCACAGATCTTGTGGTCTCTTTACTACTTTTTCTTCTTCCTTCTCAGCCACTTTTTCTTCTTTCTTCTATTTCTCAACTTCTACCTTTTTCTTCTTAGGGTTGCTTTGTTTGGTAGATCTTGTAGATCTTCTAGGTGTGCTTGTAGGTACAAATTCTTGTGCAGTCTTCTCAGGAGTGATTGATAAATCTATCACACTAGGAATAAAACTTTTTGTCTTTTCTGCTTCAGAAGGGGGAGATGCATCTATTTCCATGCTAGAAGATGCTTATGTCATCTTTGTCCTTAGTTTATTTAGCTGCTCCCTAGTGATTCCTACCTTCGCAATAATATCCTCAACTATTTTGTCAATCTTTCTCTTCCTAGTCCCTTTATCTTGTTCTTATCTAAATTTTTCTAACTTTTCCTAGTATGTTCCCCATCTCTCTTCAGATGTATCTACTTCAATTGCAAGTACATGTTCAACTTGCATTGTGAGAACCTCAGAACTGACCTCATACCCCATAGGGTAGCACCATTTCTTCCTAGGTTCGACTGCCTCAAAGCACATAGTCAGTTTCAACCATGAAACAGATTGTGTCTTTATATTTTTCAACTATTTCCTCAGGAATCTTGTATCTCTCCTTCATTTTCCTTTGAAGGATTTTGGCCATTTCAAATAGCTCTCCATCTACCCAATTCTTATTTTGTCTTTTGTATCTCTCGGAGATTTGTATACTAGTAGGTACATCATCCTTCCATGCTCTAGGGTGCATTCCAAGAAAATTGTGTACAATGTGGATGCACGTATGAACTAGAAGTGAACCAAACCTGAATGCCTTTGACTTATCTTTCTTGATAACCTTCACATTTTCCAAAAACTATTGTGCTAGAACTCTTGTAACCTAATATTATTTCCACCAATCTCATATCTTGTTGAAAGATGTCATTTACTGTCATTGCTCTCTTATCCCACTTAGAATGGGTTAGGGTTTCTGCTTATTTTTTGATTTTTTATCTACTACTGGGAGGGCTCCAATATTATCCAATTTGGTTATCTCATGAATCATTTGTCCACATATCTTAACTGGTTAGTCTCCAATCCATATAAATCGGTCATGGATTCTGCTTAGGATTATCTTGAGCCATTCGGTTTCATGGAACTCATTCAGTAGAGTTAACTTGATAATGGATTGTTCTTCCAAATGTTTAAACTCTTCTACCATCTTTCCATCTTATTCTATCATCCCATCTAACTCATTATAGATATCAACATCTCCTATAATCTCATACTTGCAATGTATATAAGCCCTAATGTCCTCAACATGTAACATGTCGTAAGGGGTTTGCGAAAATGCTCCTTCTGGATCATCCTCACAAGGCTTAAATGAATGTTTCTTAAACTTGTACCTCATTCTATCAACATCATCAAAAATCATAGGTGCATCCATATCTTCTTGAAAAGTATAAATTCTAAATACCTTTGATACGCTAAATTTTGAAACTTTTTCTCGAATTGATCACGTGATATATATGCTAGATGGCTGAAATGCTTCTTCACACTGCTCTCCTTGGTCATTGATAATCAAATGGTGTAGAAATGATATGCTTCAAGCTCTTTTATCCATCACAAGTTGTGTAAGTGCATTAATCACAGGTAGCTCAACTTTGCACACTGTCCAGTCAAAAAAAATCTCATGAACACAAGATATGAATCTCCAAGTGTTGTGATCACAAACATAGACTTTGTAGTGTCTATACACACCATATGTAAGCTCACATGAACTCATTCCACATAATCAGGGGCTGGATATAATCTGTTATCTACATCCAATGCTCCCATAAGGCCATGCAGCTTTCTAGGTCGATGTCTTAATGAAATCATCATGCGAAGACACAGTAGCATCTACTATCTCTCCCTAAACCAATGCCTTATTGAACTCTTTCATCTTCCATACTTTCTCATCCTCTTCATTTTCATATTTCTTGAAATGATTCTCGAACTCATCCATATACTCATTAAAAATTTTATCACTGTCACCAATATTCTTCTTTATAACTATAGTAGGTGGTCCTCTTGCTCCTCTTCTGTTGTCCTCTCCATTGTATCTACAAAAATTTTCTATGTGTCCAAGGTTGTTGTATTTGTAACATGTAGGTGGTCTCCTTCTATCCTGATTAACCTATAGTTTACAATACCTTTCAATATGCCCAAAATTATTGCATTTGTGGCATGTGATCTTGGCTACAGATTCTTCTCTGATGTAGTCTTGTTTATATCTCGACTGATAAGGTTTTCTACATTCTACTTTCTTATGTCCATAATCATAACAGTTATAACAATAACTAGAAAAGGTTTTGAAAGAACTATTACCTCTGAAATGTCTTTTCATGTGTCCAAGTTTGTTGCATCCAAAGCATCTACCTCTGAAAGGTCTGATCTGATCTCTAGGTCTCTCAAGAGTAGGTCTTTATTTAGTCTTTTCTTCATGTGTTTCTTCATTAGTCTTAGAACATTTTTCTTCATTGAATCCAACTCCAGTCATGTCTCCTTTAGGTTTATGTCTTTCTCTTTGTTCATCAATCTTATCACTGCTCATGTGAAACTTCTCAATATGCAATTTGGATTGAGTGAGTTCTCCTTTTATGATCTGATTGTACTTCTCCAATTCCTAACACTTATCCTTTTAGTGATCAAGTTTAGTCTTCATTTGTCCTATCTTCTCATTTGCTTCTTTTAGTGACTCTTCAACTTTGTATCTTGCATCTTTTTCATGTTGAATCTCTTTAATCATTAGAAGATTGATTTGTTCTTTTTCCTGCTCCAACTTCTTTACATGGTCTGATGTATCATTGGCTAAATCCTCTTTGATCTTATCCATAAGGTCTTATTTTTGACTTCTTGAAATTTCAAGTTGTTCCTTTAGTTTCTTGATGAAACCTTCTGCTCTTCTCAATTTGAATTTTAGTTTGTCATTCTCAGCCTTTTCTTTGTCTAGGTCATCAAGTGCTGCTTCAAAGTTCTCTTGAAAACTTTCTAAATCCATTATGATCTCCCTTAAGCTGTTATGCTTTCTCTTTAAGGGCCAATAGCTTTGATACCAATTGTTAGGATTAGGTAATACTAAGAGGGGGGTGAATCAGTATTACAACACTTTACTTTAAACTTCAACCAATTACAAATAAACCATATTAATGTTGAAATGAAAAGAACATAAATACACAACACATAACTCATTACATCGTGATTTGTTTTCGAGGAAAGCCTAGCTAAGGGAAAACCCCGGTAGGGATGGTACCCACAACTATGCACTAAAATATAGTATCCCTATTAGGAGATCTAGCCATGCTAGGATCTGATTATTACATAGTACATTTCCTTGTTAGAGGAATACAAAAACCCTATTAGGGGTATACAAAAACCCCATTAAAGGTGGTGAGCTTACAACTCTTACAATCAGAATACTATCACAAAGTGTTCTTCAAAAGTGAATAATACAAGCATATGCTATGCTTAGATAGTTCCAATTATAGCTCTGTCAAACACTGATCTCACATCTACTCCCTACTCTCAAATTCACATCCATCATATCATCATCACAATCACTTTGATCACTTCCACAAAACACTCTATACTTATATTAGTTTTGCCATCCAATCGGCTCTCAAAATACATTACAAAATATAATAAATAATTATGCAAATGATAAACATAGAGTCAATGATCTTATATACCAAAGTGTCAGCAATATACAACATCCATCTGACTTATCATGTTACCATACCAACTAACCTTCCCTCAATCATCACGACTGTTCATATGCCCTATTTCACTGATTCTCTATCTTCACATACCTTCATATCACTGTATCTTACTTATCTCATCACAAAAACACATGTGACCTTAATTGAAGTTCCTACATATCCCAAAATGTCTTCCTTTATCTCCGCAATCCATAATACATCACATATTATCTTCGCTAACCAATACTGTACTGCAAAATACTGCTACTTTGATTATGTACTTAGTCATTTTCATGACTGAGTCTCCAATACCAAAACTCTCTACATGTGATCACTCCAACATAAGTGTTGCCATAAATGACAACCCTTAAGTGATTCCTAGTGCTCCCAAAATATCACTTTCCAACATTTACTACAAAACTAACTCTTACTTATTAACTGAGTACTTGCTACTATATTGTGATTTCATTTTGTTAACGATTCACTAAATCACACTAAGGATCTTTCCTTCTATCTAAGTAGAATTCTTCAGAGAGGATAAACTCTAAGAGTTCATATCCAATCTTGTCTCCTTCGAGGTCCAAAAGAGAGGCCAGAAATGGGACGTAATGTCCATGTTAACTTGGTATATGTCAACATTTCATAAGAACTCTCGACCCAACACTATCCTCACAACCTCGTTTGTAAACCCCCCAACCTCCTTACAAATAGATTTTAGGGTTGTGTCTAAGACCAATCCCAAAAAGGCCTTCTATTTCTCCTTAGATGTGCTTCTCAACCAGATAGGAGTGTCCATCTTTAGAAATTTGAATATCAAATTATACAACCTAAAGACCTAAACCAGAGGTAAATTTTCAACCACCGACAACTCTGAGAATTTATCTACCAAGGGCAAATTAAAGAAGAAAAAAGTGTAGTGCATCTATAAATAGCCCTTAATTCCTTCTCTAACCCTATTAATTCATTTTTCCTTTAATTTGTTTAAAATCTTTCATATCTCTCTGTAAATCTTTCCCATAAATGCATGAGTGTACAAAATTGGTACTATCGTCAGTACCACATTGGAAGATGTGTGGGCTGAGTGGATCACAGTTAGATAATGTTAGAGACAAGACATTTCTTTATTATTTAGTGTCAATCAAGATTGTGAAACATTATGAACCATCCACATAACAACATACTAACCAGTTGTAATCGACGCTCAAGGTTAAGGTGTATGGTTAAGATTTGATATGTTTCTCCATTCTGGAGACTTTTTGGAGAACTACGTTTCCTTCAAAAGTTTGTACTGAAACAAAACTTAAGACATTGATTTGTGATCATCGAATAGTCCTAAATAATACATTTAAATTTATAAAATGATGGATGTTAGGTATGTGTCAATGTGGTCGCACTTATCAATACCATCGTGCAGAGTTTGAGACAAGTTGGCAACAAATAAAGGCGATATCCTCTCGACATGATGTTGCATTAATTAGGTCTCTGATAAAATTGCCATTTGGCATTGACCCACATGACAAGTCACAACTCTTGAAAAGTGGCTATTAATAGAATGTGACTTTTCAAGTGATTGAAAAAATCACCAATAAAATATTATTTTCCCATAAATAATGAAAGATTAGCCAATAAAATTAAGCAATTTTTAAACGGTAGATAAAATTCTCCAATACAATTAAATAACTTGCATTCAAACTTTTTACCGATATATTTTTTTTTCCTTTAAAAGCAAAACATTCGCCTCATACATTATATGTTTTCCCCCATAGTATTTTATGGATTTTTTGCTAGGATTTTATGAAATTTTCAAACGTTAGGAAAAACATTGACAATACAAATTAATTTTTTTTCCTAATTTGATTTTTTTTTTGCCATCAATATTAAAATTTCCCCGCAAAATAATGTTGGATTTGCCAATATTTTACACTTTTTCACGGGGGGGGGGGTTTCTTAAACTTATCCTTGGCTATGAATCAAAATAATTTATGAGCTATGTAAATGCAAGCTATTGGTACGAAACTAGCTAAAATGCAACATGATATAAGCTAGCCACCCAAGTATGATCATTATAAATATGCATAGCAATAGAAATAATCATAGTTGGGATATCCTATCTCTACAATTGATGAATTGGTCCCCAAGGCTATTCATGAAAACTCCCCAAAATACTCTATTTTGGCATCAACTATATTATGAATCCTATCCAAAGTAACCTTTGTATCAAAAGCCATTTGCCTATTTGAGCTACCTAGTTTAATTGGGGTCTCCATAGGTCGTGGGCAAGGGAAGTTCAATCCTACAAGCGACTAAAAAAAATAGAAAAAGTTTTACAATTAAGAAAACCAAATTACAAAGGCCTTAAAAAGATATTCCTTATAGAACTAAGCTATGCCATTGTCCTTGCCTATAATTACCTTAGGATGCCAGTTGTATAAATGCATTAGTGATGACGATCTCCATAATCTTTCCTTAATGTAAACAAGCTAGAGAGAAGAAATCATTATGCAATCACACATATTAAGGATGGTGAGGCTATCATCCCAAGGTAATGATAGCTTAACCTTTAATGAAAAGGGGATGATGTGAGGTTAATGATGTTAACCTCAATACAATAATAATTCTTGGGGCCAAAGTATTCTTGGAAAAGCTATTTCCATCAATCAATTGAATGGAATGTCATAAATGTGGAGAAGAAGCCAAGTGAGACATTGAGCAGTAGCAAGTAGGATATGAAAAGAAAACTAGGTTTTGATATATATATATATATATATATATATATATATATATATATATATATATATATATGACAGGAATGCCATGAGGAAATAAATGTATTAATATATGTTTATAGGGCCAAGTATATGTAGGGGAGAGTTTAATATTCATATATACATATACTAATATAAGTATATGTATATATTAAGTCAAAGTTATTAGTCATTGTCTATACATGAATAACCCCTACAAGCATATATTAATATATCGAAAGACACACACACACACACACACACACACACACACACACACACATATATATATATATATATATATATATATATATACCATAAGTGATCAAATTCACTGGCAGATTGGTAAATATATATATATGAAACCAGTTAAAAGGAAGATTAATATTGAAATACTCACTTAACTAATATTGGTAAGTGTAATACCATCAACCCCTTTATTTGCCATCTTATTAGCCAGTGTGTTACCTTCCCTATAGATATGATTGAAGATACATTTTCTGAAGGATGAAATGATACCTAGGGCAATACTTAATAAGGAATTGAGTCTCCAATTAGGCATGTTGCCTTTCTTGAGGGCATTGATAATTATTGTCAAATCTCCCTCCACTTCTACTTTTTCTAGTTTGAGATTTTTGCATATTTTCAAGCCTTCAATTAGTGCCATAAGTTCAACCATGTTGTTTGATGTTTTCCCCAAGGGTCTAGCCAAGGAGGCCACTTCTTTAGCCTCCCAGTTATGGATGATGCAACCAATTCCTACTTCACTTGGATTCCCCCTAGATGCTCCATCAAAATTGAGCTTAAACCACCCACTTTGTGGGGGTTTCCATTTACATTATTTCCTTCTAATTCTCTTATTGAGATCATTTGTTCCACTGAAAGGGGGTGATTTTGAGGCCAATCCACCTATTTCTTATTTTTCCATCCCATTGTGTCATGTTAGATTCGTTCCCATTCTGATTGTGAGTTCTAATGTTAGTTGTTTGAATGACAATTGCGTATATTTTGTTGATTAGTTGCTCATAAGTCATTTTCCTATCTTTGAATAGGCACCTATTTCTTTCCCTCCAAAGCTCCCATATCATGATAGAAGGTGTTATCTTCCATAACATATTGTATATGCTCTATTTGTGCATGTTGATCCAACCTTAAAATAGGCTTAGGATGTCGTTAGGGAGGGTAGTAATCTAGCCTAGCTTATTACGTAACCATGTCCAACACTTTTGAGGGTACTCACAATTAAGCAGGATGTGTGATCACTTCCTATAAAGGCTCAGAAACTAGGTATAATTCTGAACTCAGGGATTGGACATCCAACTGGGTAGCTTATCCTCCTTATGGAAATTCATTTAGTAAGTCAAACCAGGGACTTATCACTTGAAATGGGCCAGAAAAGTATATGCGTCAAGTATCATTTAGCCATGCATTATCATTGCTGTAGGAAGTAAATACTGAAGGAAAACTATACTACAATTGCAGGAAATGAATACTGAAGTAATGCTTAAGCTTAAGTTTGCGGAAAAGTAAGTACTGGAATAAAAGCTACAAGAATATAACTATCAACAAGATATGTGAATTCTTACAAACTATGCCATGACACTTCTGTTCTTATATGACTTTGGTTGTAGGAGGCGTTAGCCAATCTTTAGCTTTGGCTGCAGGAGTAGTTCAGCGTTGGGCACTTAATCAACAGAAATGCAGTAAATGCTTCTAGCTAATGTGATTCTATTTTATTGTGGATTTCTCACCAAGTGGGCCCCCTTGGATGAGTATCCTAAATCACAATTGCACTTAACTGAATATCAACACTTCATTTTCATTGATCGAATATCAAAGTATAGAATTCTCATAACACTATGAAACTAGCTGAAAACTATTTCTATATATTTAACAATGCCCTCCGTTCTTCTTGTGCTCATGCAGGAGCAGGGCCTTATTTAAAGGGAAAAACCTCTAACTAACTTCTAACCGCACCATAGAAATAGGCAAATCTTTATTACAAGATTAATAGCTAGGAAGCAAGAGAGCTTTAAAGACTAAATAGATTGATCAAGAAGTGGAGGAGAGAATTGTCGTTGTAGCAAATCCAACTTCCATCCACACCTAGATCTTCTCAAATAAATTAGCACGTCACCTAACTCATCGCAGAGACTGCCACCTTGCTCCTTCAACAGGCGCTACATTGAATGTCCTTCCATTGAAAGCTGCAGGAAGATCAGGCGAAACACTTCATGGATGAATGCTCCAGACCTAGTCAAAACAACATTCGCTATTCCAACGCACTATGCCTTTAAAGGTTAGGATAAGATATTTATGATAGTAATTACCAAAACACACATAATTAATCACATTCAAACATCTACTCTTACTTATTTAAAACATAACATTATCTTTCAGATCCAGAAATATAGCATTTTATCCAAGCATAGTATATTAAGTATGTTTAAACCATATTAAATGTCTGTTGGCAACATGCCATATAGTAGCATAAAATCATAAGATTCTTTGGTAAATGTATCAAAATGCAGCAAAAAGGGTATAGAAAATATTATCCTAAGGCATTCTAAAATATGACATTAATATGCCTTATCATTTCTATCCCCTACGAAGACTAGTGCTTGTCCTCAGGCACTGAAGAGTTTTTAATCTTCGCTAGCACTCTAAAGTCACCTTCTTGTACCTTCCCAGTCATCTGGCTGTGCACCTTCTAGTAGAACCCATTCATCCTATCTACTCTGACTCATCAGCTCAGTTCTAAATCCTCATCCAGCTCTTCCTCTATATAGCTATAAAGTGGCCATAGGAGCACAGGCGGTTGGAATGTAAGAGGTATCTAGCATTCTAGTCTTGGTTGCTGGCCCAATTCTATGTACCAATGGACTCTCTGCATGGCAGCCCTGAAATTCATGATGCTGTGGGGCTCTTCCTTTTTTAGAGACATAGGCAACCTGGCCCACCTCTGCTATAACCCATTTGTTGCCATGTTTCCATCATCTAGAGATAGTCTCTCAACCTCTGCATGTACATGTTCCTGTTTTGCCAGAATTCTTCTTCTGTGAGTGGAATCATTAAAACCATAGACTATGTGTAGCCAATCACAATATAGGCATCTAGGGTTTTTGCTTTCAGGGTGTAATGGAAGTGAGATGTTACGCTCAAATGCCCTATATCTAGTTAATTTCTCTCCCTAGTAAATTTCATTGTTAACCCAGGAGAGTAGTGCAGACAAATGTATATCACCCAGAAATAGCAAGGGATTCCATTCTATATTAGAGGGAATGGCACAGTGATGCAGGTATAACTCGCAAAGAAGGTTTTTGATGAAATCAAGTGACTCCTCGTATGAAGCCATAAAGGACTTAGGGGTGTCTATGTCAAGATTCAAATCTTTGACAATTCTCATAAATTGAAACAGTAAAAATTGCTCTCTTAAGCACAAAGCATACACCCGCGGGGGTGGTCGACACTCTATGACCTTTGGAATCAATTTGACAACTGAATCTAGTTTCTCCTATAGGAGTGTAATTTCTTGTTTCTATTAACTTATTTTGTTTTTCAACTTGTCCCTTTCTATGGCCCACATTGCCCTTTCATATTGAATTTGTTGAAAATAGTCCAAGGACAAGGAATGTATGGTTACCTGATTTTGACTTCTCTATGGACCTGCATGCCCTAGTTCTATTTCTTGTCCCCTTTGATGGACCGATGCGGAAGCTACAGGCATGTCATCTATTTTTGGTTTTTCTGGACGAGAGGAGGAAACTTTAGAATCATCATTTTTCCCTTTTTCCTGTGGTACTGGGGCTGCAGGGTCCTTCATCATAACATCTTCTTCCATGGCTAGATTTTCTTGTTGTGGGTTCAAACTCATGGGTTCTTCATTCGAAACTTTTGGATTTGAACCAGCCATTTTATGTGAGTTATTTTTCTTTTTCTTTGAATTTAAACAGACACTACGCCGTACTGGGTGTTCTTCGAATGTTGCAGAATGCTTTTGCGGGGTAGATTTCACCGAGGTAGACGTAGCTACAGGATGAATAGTGCTACCACCTACCTCATAGCCATTTAACCTGATGAATTAACTAAGCCAACCCACATGATTAAACTCATGAACACTAACTTGATCCCACAATAGTGACGTGTGATTTGCTGGCTCCGATCGGATAGGTTGTCCACCCATATTTGTTAAAAATCTCTGCAGCCCTCCGTTCTTGACTTCAATCCATTCACAATTCCTAGCTCCCAAAAATCCTTACTCAAGACTTAATTTAGAAATGTTTTCTATTTGTGGTAAGGGAAAAAAATGAAAGACACAGAAGCTATGAACATTGAAGTGAGCTTTAGTTTCCAGGGTTTTATAAAAGAGACCGAAATCCAAGGTTGGTGGATTAATGATCAGACTTATGGCTTATGGGTTATTAATGACAATTAATTCAAAATCATGGGCAAAAATTTTAAATCACATGCCAATGTACTGCCCCCTACGAAAATGATGCAAGTGTCCTCACTGGTGTGGTTTAAAAGTACAGCCATGCTTGGATATAACTACTATATTAAATGAAACATAAAAGATAATGATGGATAAATAAGTACAAGGAATTTGAAAGAATAGATAATCATGCGTACCTAATGTGAATGTATCATAAATACCAAAATCCAAAAATATTGGCTGACGTGTATCATACAATGAGAAGTACGGGGTGGAAAAGACATGATATGACAGATGAATGTAAATGAAAAAGGTAATGAGATGGAACTTTTATTATGGAAAATAATATTTTTGTGAGGAACGAAAACTTTATTATGACTACACATATGCAGATTTAAAGTGATGATTTGATGGCTCGTGCGGCGGTAGGAGAAGTGCTCTCAGGAGGAGGTTCATCTACCATTTGAATGTCTTTGGGAGGAGGAGGTTCAAAATGTGTGGTGGGAACAATGGTCAAAGGATCGTGATTTGCTACAGGAGGTTCAGCATCGGTAGGAGAAATCTCAAACTATCATAGGAACTCAGCTTTTGTTTGTGGTTTATGATACAGACGAAGTCTGTGCCCATTAACCAACAACTTGAAATGGACTGGGTCGATTGTTGATAGCTGAACTACACCATTAGCATAAACATTTTCTATTTCATAGGGACCTAGCCAATAGGTAGTGAGCGTACCTTGGTTTTCCTAATAGTGAGAATCATATAGGAGAGCCCAGTCACCAGGGCATAATCATTTATTGAGAATGTGGGAATAATGCCACCATTTGTGTTGTAATTGGATCATCTTGGTGTGTTGTAAAGCATCTTTCCTCATTTCATCTAGTTGGTTGAGCTACAGGATCTTGTCGCATTGTGTGGCTAGAAGACCAATGTTTAACTTTAAGGTTGTTCGCAATGTTTTATGCTCAAATTCTATGGTCATTACAGCATGTTTCCCATAAACCAACTCAAACAGAGTGAAACCAGTTGTTGTTTTCCAAGTTGTTCTGTAGGCCCACACAACTTCCTGCAACCGTGTGCTCCAATCTTTCTTATGTAGTTGAACCATTTTTGTCAAGATAGCCTCTATTACCCTGTTGGCAACTTCAACTTGCCCATTCGCCTGTGGATGATATGGACTGGATGTCCTGTGGTGAATTTTATATTCATTCATAAGTGCAGTAATCAATGTGGAATTGAATTGAGCACCCTGATCTGTAACCAGCTCCCTTGGAACACCATAGCATGTGAAGATCTCTTCATACAAAAACTCAGCAACTTTGTTATCTCGAGGATCTTTCATGGCTTGGACCTTGACCCATTTAGTCACATAGTCAATGCATACAAGGATGTAGGAATTGTCATTAGAAGATGGAGTAATAGGTCCTACAAAATCTAATCCCCACTTGTCAAAGGGAGAGGCTACCACTTGTGGAAAAAGAGGCATCTCATCAAATTTTGTTGGGCAACCCATCCTTTGGCATCAGTCGCATTTCCTTGTGTAGGTGACTGCATCTTTATGGAGTGTTGGCCAATAATATCATGTATTCAGTATCTTAATTGTTGTTCACTTAGCTGCAAAATGTCCTCCACAAGGCTCATTATAATATGCATGAAGGATGTCATAAGTTTCATCCTCCCTTACACACCATCTCAATATTTGGTCAGGTCCATTATAGAATAGACAATCAGCAATCCATGAAAAATTGAAACTCTTTTCTATTAGAAGCATCTTTTCTTTTGGTGAGAAATAGGGAGGTACCTTTTGAGAGACCAAGTAATTGGCAATATCTACATACCAAGGTGTTTTAGCTAAAATAGAAAATAGATGATCATTAGGGAAGCTATCATCAATAGGTTGAGGCTCATCTGTGTTCTGTAGTCGTGAGAGGAAATCTGTGACTACATTGGATTTGCCTGGCTTTTCCACTATGGTGATATCAAACTCCTGCAATAAGAGAAGCCATTTAGCCAAGTGACTTGTGATAGTAGGTTTATTAGCAAGATATTTAATGGCTGCATGATCTGTATGCACAAAAATTTGATACCCTGTTATGTAGTGGCAGAATTTATTGAGTGCAAAGATGACTGCCAATAGCTCCTTCTTAGTGACCGTATAATTCAATTTAGCTCCTTGAAGATTCTTGCTAATGAAGTATATAGCATGTTCAATAGAATCCTCCTTTTGGCCCAACACAACTCTGATAGCATGATCTGAGGCGTTAGTGTGTATATGGAACATAAGTTTCCATTTGGGTCTGCGCAGGACTAGGGCTATTGTAAGGACTGTCTTTAGCTACAAGAAGGTTGTTTCACAGTCTGGGTCCAATTGAATTCAGAATCTTTAGTGAGAAGAGTGTGAAGAGGACTAGCTATTTTACTGAAATCCTTTATAAACCTTATGTAGTAGCCTGCATGTCCAAGAAAGCTTCAGACATCTTTTTGCTTGGTTGGTGTAGGAAGGTTTTGAATGATCTCAATCTTAGATGGATCCACTTGTATTCCTGCTGCAAATATAGAGTGACCAAGCACTATCCCCTCTTGCATCATTATAAAGCATTTCTCGCTGTTAAGAGAGAGATTATGCTCTTCACACCTTTTTAGGACCTTGTCGAGATTGCTTAAGGCTTCTTCATAGGTTTCAACATAGGTTGTGAAATCATCCATATAGATCTCCATACAGTCATGAGAGATATTAGAAAATATGTTGATGACTACTCTCTAAAAGGTTGTTGGAGCATTACAAAGACCAAATGGAAGAATAGAATAGGAAAAAGTTCCCCAAGGGCAAGTGAAAGTTGTCTTCTCCTAATCTTTTGGAAAATGCAGATTTGATTGTACCCACTATACCCATCTAGGAAAGAAAAGTACTTTTTGCCTACTAAGGAATCCAAGACTTGGTTAATGAATGGAAGGGGAAAATGATCCTTTTTTGTTGCATTATTGAGTTCCCTATAGTCCACACACACACCATTTAACTCCTTTTTTGGGCACAATAACTAATGGAGAAACCCATAAATTGTCAGATATTGGGTAAATGAATCCAACATTGAGAAGTTTTTGCAATTCTATTTTAACGATTTCTCTTAAGGCTGGATTCACACGCCTTTGGAACTACCTTATTGGAGGTTTATCTTCTTTTAAATAGATCTGATGAGTGCATAGTTTTGGATCTAAACCTTTCATGTCAAAATAATCCCAAGAAAATGCTCTAGTATGGGCCTTCAGTGTCTTAGTCAAAGATGTTTGCTGCTGTATGGTAAATTTTCCATTGATGTTCAGGTAACGTTCAGGGGAAACCTCTATTTGCTTAGTCAGCTTTATCATATATACATCAGTAAATGAGGGTACATGTATCTCATGGGGAAGTAATTGGTGATAGAGTTCTTTGGCTGCAAGAGATGACCATTGGCAATCTGGGATTAAAACTTGCAAAGAGCAGTCTTTGAAAGAATAGCCTAGAGAATCCAGACTTGATCCATACTGATTTTGTAGGATATTGGTGATTACCTTGTCTTCATCCTAAAGCTGCAGGAAGGGGTCCCTTTGTATCATCATTATTTTTGACACTGAATTGATAACCTCGACTTCTTCTCCTATATCATGCCAGATTGGTGAGGCTAATTCCATTTGGGGTTGAGCAGGAGGATACAGGAAAAGAGTCTGAGTATGGTGGCCATAAAAAATGGTCATATCCCCTGAGAGACAACCAATATGAGCATCAACAGTTGCTAGCCATGGCCTACCTAGTATAATTGGATATCCTCCTAACGTGGCCTTTGGTGACAGGATCATGAAATTGGTTGGGTATGACCATGTTGCAAGGTCAACAATTATATCCTTAATCATTCCATCAGGCTTTACAGTGGAACTATCTGCAAGCTGCAGGATAGTTGGAGTGTTTCAGAGGTTATATATACCAAGTTGTTGCATTATATCTCTGGTCATAACATTTATAGCTGCTCCAAGATCCACTAATACATTATTAATGGTGGTCCCATTAATAATGACTTCGACAACAGGACTGCCTAGGTTAGAATATTTTGGGATGGTAAGCTTGCCTAACATAATGTCAGCGAGCTTTCCTAACACATGCACCGTCTGAGGATCTTTTCTTTTTCGACCAGGCTTCTTTTATGGCTTTGTTGTAAGTGGGAACATCCTTGATGGCTTGGAATAAAGGTATTTGGACATTAACAATCTTTAATTGATCAAGGATGTTAAATTCAGTTTCTGAAGCAGGCTTAGGATTGGTAGGTTGCAACCTTTGTGGAAAAGGTGGCCCAATAGGGGTGCTTGGATTAGCAATAGGTTGCGTGACAGGAAGAGGGATTGTATTTTTTGTTGGGACAGGCTCCTCTTGGGGTACTTCAGTTATTATTGGCTACTGAGGAGCAGTAAGAGTAGTCCTCGACTGTAGGTGTATATCATCAAGGGTGATTGCATAGATAGGATATTGCATGGGATATTGCATTTGATCAGTATTATACACATTTTGCTGAGGTGTGGGAGGCCTATTATTCGAGTTTGGCTGTGGTTGCATAGGCAATTGGGTTGGTTTTGGAGGTTGATTATTAGCAGCTGGTGGTGGTAAGAGTGCTTGTTGTTGCGGTGCCTGAAGAGGCAGATTCATGTATCCCCGGGGTTGAGGTGGCCATTGTTAGTTTCCTCACCACTAAGGATTCTACTGCCAATTACCCTGTGGCGGTTGCCAGGCCCCTTGGGGTTGTTGCCAACTCCCTTGAGGATTCTGCCATTACGGACTAGGGTAATTTTGCCACTGATTCGGATAGTTGTTCCAGGGTGGATTTTGATAATTCATGGAAGGTTGCCATTGATTGTTATAAAATGGACTACTAAATGTAAGTGGGTCCTGAGGCATACCTTGACATTGTGCCCATGGTCGCCTTTGGGAAATAAAGAATAGTTGTTCATCAGTTGGTTCAACTAGCTTGTAGTCAATTGGCATCTGGGTGACCTCCATATTTACAATCAATTTACACCGACACTCTCTCTTCTTTTGTCGATAGTGTGGGCAAAATTTTGCTAACATAGCCTCTACTTCCTCGTGCTTCTTCTTGGCCTGCAAAGTATCCATCTGTGTGGCCATATTGTTGATAATATCTTGCTTGAAGTCAGATAGGAGATGAGCTATCTCTAATCTGGAAGCACCCGAACCATTTGTCTGTCCTATTGCAGGTTTGTAACCTCTAACTCTTTTCCTAGCAGCACCTAGCAGCACGTGAATATTTGAGGCACATTTTCTTTATGTCGTCCCAATTGGATTGAGTTATATATCCTCCTGCCATTAAATCTAAAGCTTTAGTGCATCCATCTTGTATTGCTCTGAGAAATGGCAGCTTCTGAGATTCTTCATTAAGCTCATGCTCTATGTTCCTTTGTAGACTATACATGAACTCTGAGATATAGTCTTCAAGTGACTCATCCTCTTTTTGAGTCATTTTAAAAAGGCCTTCTCCTTTCATATCAGTGCCCCATCAATATTCCTTATAATTAGTCAGGAATGCTTCTTGCATTCCTGCCCAATCTTGGACAAAATCCTGTCCTAGGCCCATAAACCAATGCAAAGCAGACTCCTTAAGAGTCGCAGGAAATAGTTTGAGCTTGTGAGCATCAGTGGTGTAGTCATAACTTCTGCACATGATATCAAACTCAAAGAGAAAGGTATCTAGGTCTTCTGTTACTAAACCATATAATTTTGGCTAGGCAGAAGATGGTATATTCTTAAGGTTGTTGGTGTCTTGCTAGTCAAAAATGGGGAATGGAAAAGTAGGGGGATTAGCCATCCTGGCAAGATTTATAGGTCAAGGAGGTGGCTGATAAGGAGGTTGGTATACGACTAGCTATAATGAGTTTTCTTGATTGACTTGGTTTTCAGGAAAATGAGATCTCAGGTGAGAAAAGATGTCTGCAAATTCGTTAATTTCAGGTTGCACTTCAAAAGAATCAACCCGTTCTTCTTCAGAGGATGAGGAGGATGACGTAGTAGCAGGGAGGCCAACGGTGGTATCAAAAAATGAACTTTCTTCCTCCAATGGGTGATTGAATTGGTTTGGCAAGTACCATCCTCTGGCGTCTCTTCTTTGGTTATGCATACCGATAGTAGGGAGTGAGGTGGTTTACAAAATTCCCCTAAAATTAATATAATCTAAAAAACTGGAAATGAAACAAAGTCTAAGAATGGCTTAGTGAAGACTTAGTTCGGCACCATCCCCAGCAACGGCGCCAAAAATGATCACTTCCTATAAAGGCTCAAAAACTAGGTATAATTCCAAACTCAGGGATTGGACATCCAATCGAGTAGCTTATCCTCCTTATGGAAATTCATTTAGTAAGTCAAACCAGGGACGTATCACTTGAAATGGGCTAGCAAAGTATATGCACCAAGTATCATTTAGCCATGCATTATCGTTGCTGTAGGAAGTAAATGCTGAAGGAAAACTATACTACAATTGCAGGAAATGAATACTGAAGTAATGCTTAAGCTTAAGTTTGTGGAAAAGTAAGTATTGGAATAAAAGCTACAAGAATATAACTATCAACAAGATATGTGAATTCTTACAAACTATGCCATGACACTTTTGTTGTTCTATGACTTTGGCTGTAGGAGGCATTAGCTAGTCTATAGCTTTGGCTATAGGAGCAGTTCAGCATTGGGCACTTAATCAACAGAAATGCAGTAAATGTTTCTAGCTAATATGATTCTATTTTACTATGGATTTCTCACCAAGTGGGCCCCCTTGGATGAGTATCCTAAATCACAAATGCACTTAACTGAATATCAACACTTCATTTTCATTGATCGAATATTAAAGTACAAAATTCTCATAACATTGTGAAACTAGCTGAAAACTATTTCTATATATTTAACAATGCCCTCCGTTCTTCTTGTGCTCACGTAGGAGAAGGGCTTTATTTAAAGGGAAAAACCTCTAACTAACTTCTAACCACACCATAGAAACAGACAGATCTTTATTACAAAATTAATAGCTAGGAAGCAGGAAAGCTTTAAAGACTAAACAAATTGATCCCGAAGCGGAGGAAAGAATTGTCGTGACAGCAAATCCAACTTCCATCCATGCCTAGATCTTCTTGGAGAAATTAGCATGCTGCCTAACTCATCGCAGAGACTACCACCTTGCTCCTTCAACAGGCGCTACATTGAATGTCCTTTCGTTGATAATTGCAGGAAGATCAAGCAAAACACTTCATGGATGAATGCTCCAGACCTGGTCAAAACAACATTTGCTATTCCAACACACTATGCTTTTAAAGGTTAGGATAAGATATTTATGAAATTAATTACCAAAACACGCATAATTAATCACATTCAAACATCTACTCTTATTCAAAACACAACATTATCTTTCGGATCCAGAAATATAGCATTTTATCCAAGCATAGTATATTAAGTATGTTTAAACCATATTAAATGTATGTTGGCAGCATGCCATATAGTAACAGAAAATCATAAGAGTCTTTGGTAAATGTATCAAAATGCAGCAAAAAGGGTATAGCAAATATTATCCTAAGACATTCTAAAGTATGACATTAATATGCCTTATCAATGTGATCCATAGTTTCTTGGTCTTTTTCACATAAAGGGCATCTACTACGTCCTTCATATCCCATTTTTGTAAACCTATCCGCAGTAAGTATTTTCTTTTGTAGGGCTATCCAAGAAAATAATCCTGCCTTTAAGAGGCCTTGTTTATCCCAGCATAAGGTGATAGGAATCTCACAAATCGGTCTAAATTATTATTTAATTAGCAAATTATAACCATTTTTGGTATTATAATGTCCAGATTTGGAGCAATCCCAAACTAATTTATCCTCATCTTTTTTAAAGGAAATAATATATTTGCTAAGGATATCCTTGAGTATCTTTTTTCTCTTTCTGGAATCTTGACATTATCAAGGGTTTTCCATTTCCACCCTTGGTGTATATCATTATTGGGGACTTCTATGTAGTCTACTACATGTTTTCCCCATAGATTTTCTAGGGTTCTTTGTGTGTTCTCTAGGTTTTCATAATCCTTTAGGATATCATAACCTCCCCAAGAATCTTGCCAAAAAAGTATTTTTCTGCCATCTCTTGGGTTTTTTTGTGAGGTTTTCACACCATCACCCCATTGCAAATTGGGACCCCCTTTTTTTCTCGTAGATCTTAGGTTCAAAAAATTTTGGCATTACATTGGGCAATTTTGAGCTTTAAAAGACTGAGAGGTAATGGGGAAATCAAGTGGCAAAGTTGTGATCTTAAAGAGGGAACATTAAAATCAAAGTTCATTGGGGTCATGTTATATTGGGTTGAAAGTAAAATTATAAGTGCATTTAAGTTTTGGCTAGTCAATTAGTCCAAAATTCAATATAAAGGTGTATTCCATGCATAAGGGCCTTCAAATCCTTATAAAAATTGATTTTTCACATTCAAACTGGCCAAAATCCTAAGGAAAATCAATTTCTCTTTATAAAAATACACAAAATCTAGACTATACATGAATTTCCCTTCATATTTTGATCAAAATCTGGACTATAGGGTAAAAGCACAATCAGGTGTCACCTTTTAGGCTAACTTATCAACATAGCCAAATTTTAGTATTAATAACTAAAAATTAATTTTGGTCAAACATATGGTCTAGCTAGATTCATTCTAGCTAAGTTAGATAAGTGCTTTAACTTTTCCAATTGGAAATATCTGTTAAATGCATGTTTTCTACCACTTTGGGTCCAATTACCATAAAAATAAAATTATTTCAGAAAAGTGGTGTTTCAATAACTCCTAATATTTTTAATGATATTTTTTTAAAAATAAAAAAATACCCTTTCATAGAGATCATAGTCAAGAATATCCTCATATAGATTTTATAATGTTTTAATCAGACATAATTTATTGTGATTAAAAAATATTGCAAGTAGGTATTTTAACTTTCAAGGAGATGTTGATTTAGAGAAAGAAAAAAATAGTAAATCATATTAAATAAATATGAAAAAATATGGTGCACTAGAGGAGAGAGTTATCTTCAAGAATATATATTTCTTTTTTTGATTGGGATAGATTTGTTATGAAAAATATGTTGCGAAATGAAAACTATCGATTTCAGTGAGCTGGAATTTGAATTGTTATAAAAGAAAAAATATAGGTCACAAACTAATTTTTATTTCTTCATGCACTAGCTATATATGTCATCTATGACATATTTTGAAATTAGGGGAAAAAATATTTATTTACATATAATTTTTTGGTGGGAACTAGACCCCTAATTTTTTAGCATTTTTCAGCAACTGAAAAATCATCTTTAAAAATTAAAAAACATATCAATTCTTATTCAAAAAATTATTAAAAATACTAATCATAAACTTCATCCATTTTATCACATTTAATTAGTTTACTTCATCTTCAAATTCCAAACAGAAATGTCATTTTTATACTATTGAAGTTGAACAACTTTGATTTTGTTAGCATTTTCCTTTGTAAAAGGGTGACAACTTATTATGCTTTTACCCTATACACGAATTTACCTTCATATTTTGATCAAAATCTAGACTCTACATGAATTTCTCTTCATTAATTGGCTTTTTCTTGAAAAAAATTCTAAGTGTTGGGGTTAAATTCCAAGCATACTATGAATTTCCACCACTTTGGATGAATTCTTCTTGAAAATTTTCTAAGAATTTGAAAAATCTAGACTTAAGGCAAATTTCCCCCAAGAGCGAGCTTGAAAATTTTCTGAGTCTAGAGTTTGTCCAGACTAGGGTCATTTTTCCCTTGGAGAAAGTTGGGAACTTGAAATTTTTTCTAAGTCTGAAAAGTGTCCAGATAGGGGTCGTTTTCCCCCCAAAGACCAAGCATGGATTCCAAAAAATTTCTAAGTTTCAAATTTGTCCCGAAAGGGGTCGTTTTTCCCTTGGAACTGATGGAATATGGATGAAGTGACTGAGAGGGGGGGTGAATCAGTCAACCATAAAAACACTTCACAATTAATTCTTTGCAGATCCTTTAAGATATTTTAACAATGTTGTCTGTTTGAGCACTCGGTAAATAGATTTCAGTAACTTTGAAGATGCAGAAAGTATTAGCAATATTATCTTTAGATATTCATCAGTGCATGTAAATGATTGAGGAAGCAATTAAGAACACAAGAGACACAAGATTTAACGTGGAAACCCAATATGGGAAAAACCACCAATGTATCTAGATACTGATTTTCACTTTTTTGAAGTGATGCCCGGTTAGAAGCCAACCCGGTAAAAGGTTACAAAACACACTGTTAGGTGTGACCTTGTTAGAGGATTTAAAACACCCAGCTAGGAGTGGCCTGGTAAGAGGTCTTGAAAACAATTCAATGGAATTGTCACCTTGTTAGAGGATTTATATTATGGCTGTTAAACCAACTCGGTTAAGAGATTTGAATTCACTGTTACAATGATAAGAAGGTAACAATGAAAAAGTGACCTGTATAATAATGCAACTGTCTTGCTGATTACAGATCTCTGTTCTGCATAAGTCTGATCTTCTCTGATCGAATAAATCTCTGCTGCTCCTCAAGGATATCTGAACATCCTTCACAAACTCGCATATATCTTTCCTTCTTTTCTTCTGTAAATCTTCTGCTGTTTTTTTTTTACTATTCACAATTGACCTTTTATTTATATGATTTTGGATTAGTCAAATCGTCATTATTTAGTATAACAGTCGGCTGAATTAAGTAAACTCTATTTGCAAAAATCCTTCAAGGGCCGACAGTGCTCGGTGACCATATCTCTTATAATTTTTCGGAGACCGAGGGAACTCGGTAAACACCAACAATCCTTCACCTTTGATAACCGACTGAACTTGGTAAATACTAACTTTCCTCGACAACCGAGTGAACTCGGTAAGTACTAAACTTTCTTCGGCAACCGAGTGAACTCGGTAAGTACTAGACTTTCTTCGGCAACCGAGTGAACTCGGTAAACACTAGACTTTCTTCAGCAACCGAGTGAACTCGGTAAACACTGCTTTTCTTCGATAACCGAGTGGACTCGGTAAGCACTAATATCCCTGTCTGGCAGACCGACTGAGCTCGGTAGAAGCAGATTGCTGTGAACTATGACATAGTGTGACATCAAAGACAATACATAATTGAGTAGCAATTTCCTTCAGACAATTGTTTCCAACGGGAACCAAGTATGGAATGCGAATTTTTCTAAGTGTTGGAGATGTACATGGACATATCATGTTTTTCCCCTCAAGAGGAGTTTGAAATGTGGAAATTTTTCTAAGTATGAGAACTATTCAGACTAGGGTCAAATTTCCTTTTGAAGACCAAATTGCAAAATTTTTCTAAGTGTCAAATTTGTCCATACTAGGGTCAATTACCCCCCCTTTTGATAGCAAAGCAAGATCAACATTTTTTCTAAGTAAAAAGCAGATTTTATCCAAGCCTTGATCAAATTTCCCACCTTGCATAGATGGAGTTGGAGTTTGGATATGGTTGCAAGTCCATACAAGTTGTGGACTTGGGAAAATTTGAGAGTCCTAACATAGATCGATTTTCCTTATTATAGTAGAATTTTATTATTTAATTAAAGTTAATGTGGGAAATTAATAAAGTCAAAGTGGAACCTTCTAGAAGGTGATAAATCTTTTATCCCACATTGCTTGTGGAAAGCAAATAATAGGGGAAAAAAAGTATAAAAGGAGGGGTGTTGCTGTAATAAACATGAATAACTTTAGAAGACAAAGACAAGGCAAGCTGAAATTTGAAGCAAGACTCCATGACAAGCAACTTCATCCTTGAATTGTTCCACTTCTTCCAACTTCTCCTTCCATGCATGGCTGATTGCAAGCATTAAGACAACTTTTTCTAAGGCATTGGAAGACATTAGGAGGCCAAAGGCAAGGAATTATTAGTCCAAGATCTGCAGACTTTTGAGATTGGCAATTTTTTTAGAAATTTTCCAAGTGCCCAAATTGCCAAGCACTCATCCTAAACTAGTCCCCCATCCTTGGGCATCGATTTGGAGGCCATTAGAGGGTTAAATATGAGGTATGCACGCCCAGATCTGAAAACTTCAAGAACAGGGGTGATTTTTTTGAAAAATCATAAAAAATAATCAAAGGGTTTTAAGCATCCAAACTTGTTTGTAGATTGTTCAGTGACCAATTACTTGTGTTTTCCAACCATTTTTAGTCACCAAGACGATAAGGTGAGAATTCTATGAGTGAATATCTGAAGAATGGGTCTGAAAATTGCATTTTTCCATATAAATTTGGGTTTGTTTTATTCACAATTTGATCCAAGGTTTTATTGCAGACCTTTGTCATCATTCCTTGCATCATTTAAAGCTAATTGTAGGTCTAAAACACCTTTGTCTTCAGACATTAAGTCTGAAGCATCCAAGAACATGGGCGACTTTTGGAAAATTCATATAAATTCTTTGAAGGCTCAAAGCCCCCAACACTCATTTGCAGATTGACCCCCACACCAAAGCCTACCTTTTCCAATCAATTTCAGTAACTTGGGGGTTTGAGGTAAAGCTTCTACGAGAAAAAGTATGAGGAAAACCTCTGGAAATCAATTTTTTTTGTCTAAGTTTGGGTTTTCTTTTGATTACAATCTAATCCTAATTGTATTGTAGGCTTTTGGACATTTTTTTCAGCACTATTTGAACAATCTTAAAGTTTGAAATCATAAGTCGCAGACCTAGGTCTATAGACAACCTACAAAAAGGGTGATTTTAAAGAAATTCCCCATAGTTTCTAAACTTTTCCAATTAAAAAGTTTGATAGTGTTGAGTCTTTGTTAGGTCCTTGAGCATCCAAAATACCAAATTTGCCACCCAAATTCATTCAAAAGTGCAAATTACAAGCGTGACTTCATACTTGATATTGGTCAGAAAAAGTGATTTTAATGTAATGAATTCAAGAGCGCAATTCATAATCCACATAATAATCCATGGACTTGGTGAATAGTGAATTTTGCAAGTTATTGAGATCAATCCATGGATTATTTTCACACATGTTCATGTTGTCCTCAAAAAATCAAATTTAAATGAAAAGTCAGTTCTCTCATTTTGGTTAAGTGTTGATTGGTTCCTTTCATCTTAGTATTCTTATCCAAATGCTCATGCTAGCTATTACCTTCATTGGATTTAATTACTAATATAGGATGTGGAATTCATTAACTAATTCATGGACTAATTCAAGGATTGTGAAGTCTAAAATTTATTATTTTAAGTCTTTAAAACTTTACTAATTTTGAGCTTTGTACTAGAAATCTTGTTCGGATTAAAGGCAAGGATTGTTGCGACAAAGTGAACAAAGGAAGGTGGAAGACAAGTTCAAGCTCATGACCAAGGATAGCAATGAAAGAGGACTAGTCTAAAGAGATCAAGTTCAAAGGATGACACTTCAAGATAATGCACTTCAAAGATGGGACAAAGGAAATAAAATTTAAGTATCGAGATCAAAGAATTATCTCAAGATCAAGCCCTCATCAAGCAAGTACACCAAGGAATTTTTGAGGGTGATTATAACACCAAAGTTAGCATTGGAACATGGAAAAGGACATAAGGACAAGTTTGAGATCTAGAGCAAGAAAGAGTTCAAGGATAAGATTCCCATCAAGGAAATGATCCTAATGATGATCAAGTCATCCAAGGAAATGAATTGAGGAAGATTTAATATGCCAAGGAAGATGTTCATGTGTTCAAGGGATTGCCACAAGGATTAAGTCCAAAGGACAAAGAAGAATTCCAAACAATGAAGGTGGAAATACCAAGGGTTCAAGCATTACAAAGTCCAGCCATCCAAGAGAAAGATGTCCAAGAACGATGAAGAATTCCTAAGGATGGGGAAATGAAATTAAGATAAAGATTGCAAGAAGCCTTCCTAGTATTGACATGAAGAAACTTAGTGAAATTGTACTTAAGTTCATTAGTTTTGCTAAAAGGGAGAAAGAGAAAAGAGACATGCATGTTCATAATGATGAGTTGTATGATGAATTGGTGGCTTCCTTGCTTCCTATTGGTCCTCAAGCCTTTGAATTTTCTCATTGGCTAATTTTGTGGTGCTTCATTTCTATTGGCTACTTTTGGTTGCCCTAATTAGGGTTTGTAATGGATTAATTTGGGCCATTGATTACAGATCAATCTTGGTCATTCATTTTAATTAGGGCTCCTATATAAACCCCACCTCTCTCATTTGTAAAGCAGGACTTGTTGGAGAATTGTTGCTAAGATACTGCTAAATTTTCTCTACTTTTCATTGTTGTGCCTTGCATGGTGAATTATTGTGATCAAGTTTGCAATAGCATGGTGATCCACATTCCTCACTTAGATTAGGATTTCATTTCATGTTTTTTGGAAGTAGTTAGTTGGATGACTTGACAAATCCAGGCCACTAGCCTCTTGTTGATAGTATGAGTGCCTTGTGTGGTAAGCCGATGAACCAAAGAACTTAATTTCAATTGATATTGAATATTTAGTTTGCATCCATTTGATGGTATTGAAGAGGAGATATTGATTTGAAAACCATTCGATTGTTCCTTAGAAGCTTGCACTAGATGGGTGGACTCGTTAGTGAGATCACATCTAGTAGAGTCCAAGTCCATCCACGATTCCTTGCATTCATAGTAAGAAGTACAAGTAGTAGTAGAAATTAGGTTTAAGTTTGAGTTGAAGTGAAAAGGTTGGAAAATCAAACCATATTTTCATTGCACATTGTGAAGCAAAATCATTAGAAGTGCGAGTAGTTGACAAATCTTGGATGAACTGGCATAAGTCCCCTTAATGATATAACAAATCACATCATTTCAACTGAGCAAGTATCCATAGTAAAATAACATTGAAGTCACCTTGTGATCTTACTTTGCAGGCTTATCATAAGAAGTGACCTTATATCAAGGGAGAGTTAAATATTTAAAGTTTCACTCTGAAACACTGAGTGTTTGATTCTACATTTTGTAGTGGACTAAAAGTCACATCAACAAGTTCCACACAAGTTTTTGCATGATGAGATCTTTAAAAATTAGCATGAAGTTCCAAAGTTTTGATCCCCTAGGGGGGTTAGCCATTCTGAAAAGAGCTTCTAGTTCCTAGCTTCTCAAATATTTATACCTCAAAATTTTGACCCATCTTAAATTTGGGTTATAGTATAATCTCCAGGTAAGTTTAGCCCCTAGTGCTTTACTTCAATCTTTTATGTTTTTAAAACCTAATCCCCCTACCTCTTTAGGGAAACATATTTTGTCCCACGCTACTAGTGCAAGTTTCTTCTTATCCTCAGATCCCTTCCAGAAAAATGTCTTGAGGTTTTTATCCATTTCTTCCCTTTTTTCCACAAGAAGGCTCATACAAGAGAGTTGATAAATTGGAAGCTTAGAGAGTATTGATTTCAACATAGTGGATTTTCCTGCTAATGACAACCATTTAATTTTCCACGATTCTATTTTTATTTATTTTTTATCTTGGAGATAATGGGGTCCCAGAGTTTCTTAGATCTTTCTCCTTTATCAAGTGGGAGACCTAGGTATTTACAAGTAAGATTTCCCTTTTTGAAGTTTAGAATGTTACTAATTTCTGTTTCAATGATGGAATCTAGATTAAAGAAGAAAAATTCATATTTGTTGTCATTTATTTCTTGACCCAATGCCTTAGTGAAGGAATTGAGGATGTTTTAAAAGGCTTTTGCTTCTTCAATACTGCCCTGTCTATGTAATATTATGTCATCTACGAATTGTTGATGGGTAGTAGGGTCTAAGTCTGAGGTGATTTTTATCCCTTGGATTCTACCATCTTCCTTGGCTTTGTTAATATTTCAACCTAATTGCTCAGCCATAATAATAAAGAGAAAAGGAAAAATATGATCCCCCTGTTTAAGTCCCTTTGATATACTAAAAAAACCCTTTGGTGTACCATTTACCAAGACATTAAACTTTAGGGTTGATATACATTTGAAGATCAAGTTGATCCATTGCCTAGAAAATCCAAAGGATTCCAATACTTTACATAACAAATACCAATTCACTTTGTCACAGGCTTTGCTAATATCCAGTTTAATCAACATATTGGGGTTTATATTTTGAAGGATGGAGTGTATAGCTTCAACATACTTCAAAAATTTCTTCCAAATGTTATTATCCATTTAGTTATTCTGGTCTCCAATATGGCGTTGAAGTCTCCTCCAATAATGTATATCTAATTATCTATTTTTTCCATGAAGTGGTCCAATTCTCTCCATACTGCTCTCTTTTTCGGGTTTGAAATGGGTCCATAAACATTGATGAGTGTAAAATCTAGGTTGCTTTTAATACTTTTAATCGAACCACTCATCCTATTCTTTCTAATGCATATCTCTATGAAGCGGACTTCTCTAGGGTCCCATATGATCCCTAGAACTCCATAGGCTCCCTTTGCAGGGGCTCCTATCATTTCCCAAATGCCTAATTTCTTCCTTAGGGTATCAAACTCCTCTTTATTTAGTTTAAATTCTTGAATCATGCATATCTCTAGTTTCATTATTATTAGGCATCATTTAAGTAATCACTGCTTGTTAGGGGCATTTAGGCCCCTAACATTCCAAGTATTGATTTTCATGGCTCTATGGGAAGTCTCTTCCCCTTCCTTGCATTAAACATTTTACATATTTTGGCTTGATCATTTGCAAATCCATCTTTCTATTTGAGTTCAAAGAGTGATTTCCTTCCTCTTCTCTTATTGGACTTGGCACAATCAAGGGTCTCATTGCTGAAGTCCATTATTTCTATACCCAATTTGATAGTATTTCTCTTTTCTTCCATGGATCCTAGTTCAACCACAACCTCCTTGAGCTCCTCTTGTTCTTTCTCCTAATGTTTCAAATCCATAATATTTGATATAATTACTTCCTTTTTTTAAGTATCTCAACTTTTGTCATATTTTCAATATTTTTCTCCATGATCTATTCATTCATATTTTCAAAATTCTATTGAATATGTACCTCCTCCCCTAGTCTACATTGTGGTGTGAGTTTACAATCATTTCCAGGGACTTCTCCTTTGGTCCCTTAATCTATTCTCCTTCTTCCATTCCAAGGTCCATATCTACTTCCCTTCTAGGTGTTGGATGACTACTTTTAGCCCCTTCCTATTGTGGGTTAGTAGATACCGGGGAAGTAGTTTCATTCATCTTCATTGAAATGTGTTGCATTATAACTAACTATGACTTACAAGAGATCTCCTTAGAGGTGATCTTGGGGATAGATCTATCTAAAGGGAGAGATAGTGCCATATTCAAAACTAGACCTTGTGGCTGATTATCCAATCTTCTCTCTTCCACAATAAATCCCTCCTCGCCCGGATTCATTAAATCTGATATCAACATTGGGTAATTGAGCAATGGATTTAGATTGGGAGGGGGTGAGAGGTTCCAATAAATCACTGTCTAGTTCAAGATTGTCACATGGGATAATATCAATAATGTAAGAAGCTTCTATTGTTTTTACCTCTATACTGTCAGGGATTTTAGCATTAATATCCACTTTGTCAGCAATGCAAACATCAGAGTAAGCAAACAAATTATCATTAATTTTGACAAATTTTTCTAAACCATTGTCGATATCTTTTAGAATATCGCTTTGAATCAATTCTACCAATATTTTTAAAAGTTTAATCCATCTAGGGATTTCAAGTTTCCCAATTTTGCTAGAATCAAAATTTGGAAACCATTCATGAAACCAGAAATTATGCCCTCTAGACTCTTGACATTTTCCTTCTAGAAACACCTTTCTAATAGATGGATCATGATAGTCCACAAATAAAAAAATTGTCAGATAAGATAGTAATACCTACCTATCTGTGATGAACCTTTTGGAACCATTCTATGACTTCCTCTAAAGAGGAATCCATCCCAAGCCATCTTGCAAAGAGACCTCAGTTTTTATAGTATTGGTGGATTTTTTAGATTGATTACCATTCTTCTTTGCAAAGAGTTAAGCTTCAAAACTTCAAAATATTTGGGGCTCTCTATGATCTGATCTATGTTCTTCTTTTGATACCCTTTATAGTTATTCGAAAGATAGAGTTTTTTTTCATATCTAAGAGCCATTCCTTTCCTAGGGTTTCTATGAGGATAATGATTAATGTTTGAATAATTTATTATAGATGCCAGTTTTAGGGAACCCTCCACCCATTTTTGCAGAGGGCGGGGATGCTCAGGACCAGAAGGGGGTGGTTTGACAACAAATCTAGGATTTTTCCTAGTAGGGGGTTGTTGATAATGCCTTCCTAAGGAGGATTGATTAGCTGCAAAGGCGAAGGAAGGGATATAAGAGGTAATGGGGATAATCCACATACCATATAGCTTATTTTGAAAATCTGAGTCCCTACGTTCAACCCTTTTGGTTTTCCTGGATTTAACCACTTCCCATCCGACTTCATCCCTAATTGGTGGAGGGGGAGCTCAATTCTGTAAAATCTCTATTTGCATTCCTTAATGGAGGAACTTGATTGCATTGGAGGGTAGATTGAAATTCACAGTTTTGCCAAAAACATAGAGCCATTTTTTATATCATTAATTTTTTATATTCCCTCAAGCCAAATTTACATGTATATAATAGCATATTATTTTTGTCTTTTCTTCTTATGTCCATTATCATTTATCATTTAATGGATTATTATATCTTTATCTTGGCTGTCCATAGAGGTGGAAACACCAAAATGAGGGTTTGATTTTAACAAACCTCTAAAACAAATGACCACAACATTTTTCTTGTCATTGTGTGTAAGAGATCTCCTTTCCCATCTCTTATCTTTAGATAGTTTCTTTTAGTCCATTTGTACTTCCTACTAGTCACACATAGATTAGTTTTCTTTTCGTTCATTCATTTTATTACCTTGTACCTTTTTTGGTATGATGCTTTGTACCATATATATGTAGGATGCACACACATCATGTTGGCATCTTGAATCCATGCTATAGTCCTTGAATCACATAGGCATCCTAGATAAGGAGCTTAGATAGCCTACTAATTGGTCTTGGTTGTTGCTCTTTCCTTTAGTCTAAATATTTTTATCATCTTGTATTGTTGAGTTACTTCAATATTTGTCCTTCACATTATAATTAGCTTACTTAATAATTTTCCTTAACTCACCAACGTGCTAGTATAAGTGAGATGGCATTGAGCCATTTGTCTTCTGAGATTCCATCTCTAAGCTATAATAATTTCCTATACCTAATAATAATTTCTAACAATAAGCTATCATAACTATAGAACACCTAAAATATTATATTCTCCCAACTTTAGTTCACTCTTGTTAGATTCAATCTTATATAATTATAACAATAATGACTACAAATTTAGAATTATTTTAAAATATTTATCTTAAAATATAAAGATTGGACAAATCTACACTTAAATGTCTACTAATATAAGATTCAAAATTTGAATAATTCGTCAAATATTTATCAAAGTTATTTAAATATACAAATTAAATCTTTCTTTTAAAAATATTATAATATTATAAGTCTTTGTAACTAATTTGAATCATATATAAATGTAGGTTGATTCTTCCATACAACTAGATAAAAATTCTACAATAAACTTTTCAGCTACTTTAATTTACGCTATTTGATATAAATAACACCTAAAATTTTATGTTTTTATACGGACAGAAAAACAATAATTAAAATCCCTTTTTAAAGATCTCAAATTCAACCCAGTAAAAAAATATGCTTTGTCCCTAGAGAGGGTATCGTTACTTTATAATAAATAATTACGTACGAGATATTACTTTTTCTTCTTACCCATTACCCGAGGACATGAGATCTACCCTTCCAACGTTCATAAAATTGAAAAATGAAATGAAATGTTTAATAAAAGGCCCTACGCATAATTCAAATCTTCAAATCCCTGTTTTCCGTCTAGAGTACGCCATTTTTCTGTGAATAATTTGTCACCAGGTTTTATTTCCGACTCTGCTTCACAACGGTCGTTTTTCGCCCCCTGTAATCCCTGAGATCTGTTGTCGGGGAAGGTAAACATGAGCTCAATCCTGAGCAAAATGGTTGGCAGGAAGTCCCCAATGAGCGCGTTTACACCACGCAGAAATAGTAATGCTAAGCATGGGACTGAAAATGTTCCTCCGGATGACGAAAATGTGAGGGGTAATGGAAATTACAGTCCTGCTGCTTCTGTGTTGGGCAAAGCAAAGGCAACAAGCAGTCCTGCTACTTTGCCCCCGCGGCCCCGGAAATTGCAGCGCAAGCTGTGCACTGAAAACAAATCGCAGGGAGATGAAAGTCCGATGGATAGAGGCGTGAAGGTCGTGGTGAGAATACGGCCGCTGACAAGGGAGGAAGAGCACCAAGGCGGAGATCCCATTGCTCAAGTCACTTCTTCTAATGCGGTTGCCGTTGGAGATCACAACTTCACCTTCGATGCCGTGGCTGGAACCGAATCAACGCAGGTAGCAATATGTTTTACGTTTCTTTTCTTCTTCTGTGCGGTTTCTGCTAGATCTCATGTGATTGACAGGACAGACATAAAAATTAGCATTAGATGACTTACATATGAGGTCAAACTCGTATAATTCTCAGTGTTTTAGGTTTCTTATCATTCTAAGGTTTGGACAAGCCTTCGAGAATGCCTCTTCTAAACTTGTGAACCCAACTATACTCCTTACTTTTGTGTTTTGGGATGGGGAATTCAAAAAATTGTAGGCTTAATTTTGGAAAAGAATTATGGCATCAAATGCCGTTGATTTTTTCTTTGTTCTTTGTCTGACAGAGTGGGAGAATTGTAAAAATCCTTAAAGCATAAGGCATTTCTCAAAAAATGGATGCTTCAGAAGATGAGAACAACATCCGAACTGAAACATTAAGTTTGAAACCATACACCTACCGGAAAATTTGTTCTCAATCTTCCTGTTCATGGTGGAACTAGAAATCCCATTTCTTTGAGCAGAAAACCTTATCTGATCTGCATTCACCTCTTCGGATAAAGTGAAAACACATGACCAGTTTCTTCTGCATTGATCAGTTTTTTGATCTGGGTTTTTAGTGACTTCTTATTTGTTTTATGCAATGTCAGGTGACGGCACATTGTAGTGTGGCGTAATTCCTTCCCTGTTAACCACCCGATGTTCTAAGCCTGCTAGGGTTTATACTTAGTTGTGTCGCTTGACAAATCCCTTTCTCAATCACCCAATAAATCGAAGATGATTCCATCACGTGCCCGACATCTGAGGTCAAACTTCCTCCTTTTAAACAGATTTGGACTTAAAAAGCTTGTTGGGGTTTGAGCTAGTGTCTTTTGCATGAACATTCCGCATCTAGTCCCATGACCCCCATTTGCCTTTTTTAATGTTTTTTGACTGCTAAGTTCTGGATAATGCTATGCCCAGTCTTTGCAGGATACATTATGGCATATTCTAGTGTGGACTCTGGAGTAAGTTTGGGCCAATTTATTTTAATTAGGTCGGTATATAATTTTTTCCATGCTTTTTAAGCACTTTTTTGCTTGCCAGGGTTTAATGTCAAGGTTTAGAATGTTTTTTTCTTTTCTTTTCTTTGGCTTGGAAATTATATGGATTTCAAAAAATTGAAACAATTAAATAAAGATTCTCATTATAATAAAAATCTAAAATTCACATTCAAAATGAAAAATAGAAGCGGCACATCAGTCATATATCCTATCGAGCCTCATCTAATGATATTAGAGAAGTTGCTTCATCTGTTGTCTGAGTAATTGAATACACAGCTATTGCTTGTTGCCTGTTGACCATTGGTTGTGCATCCTTCTTCATTTGACTAATATGGGATATAAAACTGTCTTCCATGATAGAATTAGTTCTTTGTCAACTCTGCATTTTCTTTCTAAGAAATGAAAGTCTATCCCGCATTGTGATGCATTGATTTGCTTCAATTGTCTGCTTCAATCCAAGTGTCTTAATTCAAACTATCAGCACTGTGAAGATAAACTGTCTGAGTAATTGATTCTGCTCTCATTACTTGTTGCCTGGTGGCCATTGTTTGTGCATCCTTCTTCACTTGACTAATTTGGGATATAAAACTGTCTTCCATGATAGAATTGGTTCTTTGTGAACTCGACATTTTCTTTTTAAGAAATGAAAGTCTATCCTGCATTGTGAAGCATTGATTTGCTTCAATAATCCGCTTCAATCCAAGTATCTTAATTCAAACTATCAGCACTGTGAAGATAATTTCGTCGGTCCTCTCTTTTTGTTTTCTTGACTTCTCTGGTTTACCAAGACATTTCCTATGGTCAGGTTGGGGACTTGAAGACAGTTCTCGAACAGGTCATCACATTTCTTTTCCCTCAATGGTCTGTCTACCATCTCATCATGCCCTGAATGGGCTTCATTAGTCTTCTTTAAATCTAACAATGCTGACTTAATCTCAAAAGCAGATTCAATAATCTCAAGAGAAGTCCTCAACTAGTTTGGCAGCATCACCATAGACTTTCAGTCTAGATCTTGTTATTTTGGAGCAGAGGTCATTTAAGTGTACAGGGCTTCTGATCTAATTCTACCTGGGAAATATTTTGAATGCTAATGAAATTGTTATTCTGTTTGTTTATGGCCTAAAAATCTTAGAATTGCCAACTTGTTCTTAAATCCCCATCTTCTCCTAGCCTGTAAGTGTCGTACAGGGTTCACAAACCTGCATCTGCACTGAAGTATTTGCAGTGATTCATCTTCTAAGACTCTTTTTCCCTCATGCGTACTAGCTCTTTTGATTCTTCTCAAAGTGCAGGTCAGTTCCAACAGGTGAAACAATTCCTCAAGGCAAGGGCAAACCTTCTCTCTACAGAGATTACATTCACAAGGCTGGCTAACATTTGCAGGTGGGAGAAGTAATCAGGAAGCAAGTCAGCATTGTTTCTACTTATATTTTCTATTACAATCAAGATTTTCTGTACTACAATCAAGCTGGCCTATACAATTTGAAAGTTTGCATTTGGAATTCATACCCAACAATGGGCGATCATAATTTACATTCTGCAACGGATATGATCAATATAGCTCCTATATTTAGTTGCTTCTAACACTACAACCAATAAGGTTTCTGATAACTGTCAGAAATTGACTGCAGCTTCAAATGCTAACATCCACCATTATCTGCTTATTGTTTGGATTTGCCTCCTGAAATTACTGTTACAAGTATGAGAAAATTGAAGGGACACTAGCAAGATATCCCTCATCATCATCGACTTCTTAGTTACAATGAATTGATTGCTAAATCACCGAGGTTAATCATCATAATTGCTAATGTATGCATGCAGTTGAAGCTGACCAAATATCTATTCCTATCTGTTTCTTGTGGGGTGCCTTTTGATCTATAGTATCTTTCTGCTTTCAGTGACCTTCCCTCCAATAAGCGATTGAATAAAAAGCACGGTGATTCATTTAAAACATTACTTTAACCTTGAAAGAGTTAAATAATTAAAAAAAACTCTAGCTTCTGCAGGCCATAATATTTGAGATGAAAATTTCTAGATAAAAATTGTGAAAAGAGATTTTAGACAGATCGTCAATGACAAGATGATATTTTGAAACCCATCTCCAGGATGAGAGAACAATATGGTTTGTAGATACACTAAGGCTTGACAAAAAGATATTTCCTTAAGTATATGATATTGGATTGGCCAAGTCCAACATAGAAAAAATGATCATACATAACACTCTCATGCGATTCTAGATGAACTTGGTAATAGTGTGCACCTTTTACGTCCTTGACCCATTCAAGTTTCCAATGTTCTAGAAGGTTAGATCAAGTTAATGTGTCATACAAAGGCTAAAGAACATAGAGAGGTACTTGTTCATCATCAGTCTCTCAACAAAAACACAAGTAACAATATTGTTTGTTATAAATTAAACTGCATTTTGTGGTCCTACATCCATGATCACCTCATCAAACATATAAAACACCCCCTGATAGATTTGACCCTATTTGATGCTTCCACAAATTTCAAAAAGATCATGCTATGATGGCATAGGTGATGAGACCTTAGTTCCTTCTATCTATGCACCCATTTGAAATTATGGTGCATTCAATCTTTTCCCATGCTAATTGATGTTTGACAATATTAGTAACATCCTTTACCACATTATTATGCATATCAACCCTCAACGCCTTGTACAATAGGGCTTTGAACTTAGAACCTTTAGCTACAATAGTGTACACCATACTTGCTAGTATGGAGACTTGGCAACATTGAACAATAAGCTAAAATAGTTCTAGAAATTTCCAGTGACCTTCTCCTGTTTGTGTATGTTTTTTTCTCCATCTTGTACTTGTTAAAGTGGATTGTGATCTTGGTGAAGTACGAGGTAGAAAGAGGGCATTAATTTTTCTTCCACCTATTTTGAGCCACATGTTGTAGAACTAGGTGTTGATAGAGATCCATCACAAATTGTTGCGGTGTTGATTGAGACCCCTTAACATTTAAATAATTCCTTTTGATGTAGCATATACCTCCATTGCAAACAAGCCTGCACAATTTTGGATTTAACCATGCTCGTATTTGAGATTGATGTGGGATACATCCATGCAAAGTTCTTCACATAGCATGATGACCGAATATGCACAAAAATGGTTAGCCTTTCATATATCTTTGAGGTTATAACTTTTGCCTGATCACTCCTAGAAGTAACTTGTGTTTGCGTTGCATGTTGTAGAACTAGGTGTTGATTGAGATGCCCTTGAAAATTGTTGTGGTGGTTGCTTCTCAGCCAAAGGAATGGCCACTAGACGGTGGTATTTTTTCAACAATGTTTTCTGAAGACCTTCTTTAGACATATCCATACCAATATTCAGGGATTTTGCCTTCATTAGAGGAGGTAATGCATCATTGAACTCTACAACAATGATAAGCTTATACAAAATAGATTCATTGTCTTCTCCGACATGCCCTGCTTAGTCAGTTTGACTCATGATAAGAATGTTTCTATCCTCTAGCTTCACATTGTCGCCACCACAAAATTGTTGTAGAGCAGCTTCTACAACTATTGGGTGACTTGTGGAATGATTTCCATAGGAATAGTGTGACTGTTGCAGAACAATCTGTGCAACAATTATGTGACCGATGCAGAATGGATTCATCCTTAGCTGTCTTTACACAATCTGGCATTGTCTAAATCTATTCACAGACATGTTTCAGCTCTGGCTTGTTGTGGCTCAGTTAAGACCAAATGATCAAAGAGGAAACTTTTTATTCCCTTCTACATATACCTCTATATCACCATGTTTGTTTCACTCAAGAATATTCTTGCATCATTATCTCTCTCCCTCTTATATATTTTGTGTATCCAAATCAACCTATTGCATTAGATGCCTTCTATAATCATCCTAAGATACGTATGCAAAGTTCTCTAGAGTCCTAGATTAGTGTTGTTCTTAGTATCCTGCAAATCAACTTTAAGGAGAAATAAATCTTGTTTTCCACCATCTTGCTGCTCATTCCTAGCATACTCCAACACCATGCCATTCTCAACATCTTCTAAGCCCATATCATGAAGCCTTGTTACTTGAGTTTGTTGCTGATGCACCTCTTTGGTTGTAATAGCTGCAAAGGAATTTCCTTCTGAAGCATGTTCATCCAAGAGATTCTTGACCACTTCCACTATTTTGACATCCCCTTTGTATTAAGGTCACAGTGAGCCTTATGTCACATCAATATCATTTCACTTTGACCTTTATTACTTCTTGCCGCAACTTTGGAAGTCATAATTTATTTTCTCTTAATTTTCTGGTTAAAGAACAGTCTCTTGTTAACTACTAGAGGACAAGCATGAACCATATTATCATATTCATGGCATCCTCTGCACCAAAAACAGAAGACATTCATGGTCAATGGGTTGGAACCACTCCAAGCCCCCTTCTTTAAGGGTCATGATTCTTGTATAGTTCCTTCTTCCAAAGTTTTCTTGTGATGAACATATATATCGTCCCATGAAGATTCTGACTATTGCAAGATCATACTCTAAGAATAGCTCATGCAGGAGGGCATAGAATTTTATCCACTTAGTGTGCTCCTAAAACAGAATGTATTCATAGTCAATGGGTTGGAGCCACTCCAAGCTCCCTTCTCTTTAAGGGTCAAGGTTTTTGAAAGATATTGATTCTTGCACAGTTCAGAGCCCTTCTACCAAAGGTTTCTTGGGATGAGCATGAAGTTTCTGACTATTGCAAAAACATACTCTAAGCACAGCTCATGGAGGAGGGCATACAATCTTATCCAAATGGATGCGCCTTTAAAAGTTCAAAACAGAGTGCATTCATATTCAATGGATTGGATTCACTCCAAGCGCCCTTCTAAGGATCAGGGTTTTTGAAAGATGTTGATTTGTGCACAGTTCAAAGCCCTTCTATTAAAGTTTCTGGGGATGAATATAGATCCTCCCCTGAAGTTTCCGAACATTGCAAAAACATGCTCTGAACACAGTTTATGCAGGAGGGCATACAATCTTAATCCAAATGGGTTGCTCCAACCCATTTGGATGTTGATTCTACCAAAGGTTTCTTGGGATAAACTTGAAGTTTCTCTATTGCAAAAACATACTCTGAGCACAACTAATGCAGGAGGGCATATAATCTTATCCAAATGGGTGTGCTCCTAAAGCAGAATGCATTCATAGTCAATGGGTTGGAGATACTTCAAACCCGTCTTTTAAGGGTCAGGGTTTTGGGAAGAGATTGATTCTTGGACAGTTCAAAGCCCTTCTATTAAAGTTTCTGGGGATGAATATAGATCCTCCCCTGAAGTTTCCGAACATTGCAAAAACATGCTCTGAACACAGCTTATGCAGGAGGGCGTACAATCTTAATCCAAAACTTCAGGAAAGGTCCTAGATTGTGGTAAAACCAAGGCCCTCCTTGGAAGATACTTCAAACCCGTCTTTAAGGGTCAGGGTTTTGGGATGGAGATTGATTCTTGCACAGTTCAAAGCCCTTCTGTGAAAGTTTTTGGGGATGAATATAGATCCTCCCCTGTAGTTTCTGACCATTGCAAAATCATGCTCTGAACACAGCTTATGCAGGAGGGCATACCATCTTAATCCAAAACTTCAGGAAAGGTCCTAGAATGTGGCAAAACCAAGGCCCTCCTTGGAAAATCTTCTCTCGATCAGCTTCATTGGCAAGAGTGACAATAGAATGTCCTCTTTGACATAATCTGATTTCATCTAAGTTACCAGATTTGCTCCAGCAACCCTCAAAGTTTGGTCCTTGTCAAATTCGCCCCAATTTTGCCTGTAGAGCCACAAATTTGCTGCAATTTCTGTCAGATGAACCCGGGCAGAATTTGCTGCCCAGCAGCCGAACACACCGAATTTGGTCTCAAAACATTTTTTTTTTATACTTTTTTAAAGTGTTTTTTTGGCCTAATTTGGTCTATTCGATCCTCCAACCCTAAAAGTGACCACTAAAAAGGCCAAAAAGGATGGTTTATATGTCATTTGTGCATTTGTGAATGAAAAAGAAAACTTGCCTATAGAGGAAATCCAAATTGTGACAATAGGTGAAATCCAAATTGACGATTATAGAGGAATTTCTTTAAAAAGCTATGATATCTTTGAATCCAGGGCTTAAAATATGAATATTAACTTTTGATCTAGCTTGATTAGAAATCCTCTAACCAATAGAAAATAAAAATTTAAATAACTGCACTTCTGATGATTCCTTTCATTCTCAAATTGTCACCTTGATCTGGAAATATGTTCCATGCATGTGACCAAGCAAGTGTATCATGTTGTATGTATGGCTAAATGATGCAATTAATATCCTTTTGAACTGAAACATAGATACGGTGGTGTATTTTGCTAAATTGCTTTACTATTAGCATAGTGGTGTATGAACTTATTTGCTGCTGCATACACACACACATCTATATTTAAAGAAAACATGTTTTGGTATGGACGAACCCAAAACGAACCCGAACCTACCCCCCAAAAAATTTGAACGAATTTTGAACCTGAATCTCAAACCCGACATTGAACCCGAATCCGAACCGGCAACTTAGGATTTCATAGTTATTAAAATTTTTCTGATCCTGCATTCTAATGAAGCCAATGCCCCCCCCCTTGTTGGAAAAATCTCTCTTTATCAATCTCATTGGCAAAAGTGCATCAAAATATCCTTGACAAAACCTCATTTTCATAGTCATAAATTTTTTTGAGTGATTTTTGGCCTTTTATAAAGGTCATCTACAGAGAGTCGCAATAAATTATAAAACCAAGGCCCTTGTTGGAATTATTTTTCTCTTGAGCAGCTTCATTGGAAAAAGTGATAGATATCCTCTCGACATGATCTGATCTCATAGTCAACAAAAGTTTTCCAGTGATTTTTGGCAAATTCATAAATGTCATCCACAGAGAGTTGCATGCCAAGGGATTGACAAATGAAACCTCTAGTGGCCAACTTCTGTATACCATCCTTTTGTTCCTCTAAATCCAGTTCAAGAACTGGGCTATCCTCCCTTGCTTCCAAACATCCATTTATCAACTCAAGGACATGTATCCTTTTCACTTTCCTTATTTAACTTGAAGACGATTCCTTTTGAGCTACCAAGTTTCTAACATCTACTGCCTGGTGAAAAGGACCCAGGGGGCAAGGGGGACAGACAGGGTCGGGGGGCTTCCTTGCCCTTCCCCTCTTGTCATTTTGCATAATCCTTGCTCCTGACAAATGACAGGAAAACCCAAGGGCCACGATCTATTGAGAAAGATAAGTGAAAACTAACTACCAGGATATACGCAGAAATTCGAAACCCTGACAAAACTCACCAAATGACAATGCCACATGCATCTATTTAAACAAACATGCAACCATCAAGGCACTGCTTTTTTTGTGTTTACAGAAGGCCTTTTTATCTAGAGCCAAATAATCTGTATATATTTTTTTATCATGTGTTAAATTACATATTCCCTTTATGTAGCCAAGTTCATCCTATGTGATTGAGAAAACAAGCATCTTTTGTTTCTAATTTCTTGGTTTTTACTCCAGGAAGAAATTTTTGAGATGGTAGGTGTCCCCCTGGTACAGAACTGCTTGGCAGGATTTAACAGCTCAATATTTGCTTATGGGCAGGTAATTTTCCTTTCATGTTGAATCCCTGGTTGGTTTTCTTTTAATATCTCTCTATCTATTATCAGGATTAGTTTCTGTGATTAATCTCCAATGAGCATTTTTTTCTGAGGTACAGACTGGAAGTGGTAAAACGTATACCATGTGGGGGCCTTCTAATATGTCAGTTGAAGATAAAATCCATAGTGGGCACTGGGGCCTTACTTCCCGTGTTTTTGAGAAATTGTTTGCACAGATTCAGGAGGTAGGCTCTGTTACAAACACTATCGCATTAGGAGTCACTTGAAGTTGGTGAGTTTGTGCTTTCTTTTCTGTTTCCGCTGATCCTTTGTTTCTTGGAAATCAGGAAGAAGAAAAAAATGTGGACAAGCAGCTGCAATATCGGTGTCTTTGTTCACTCCTTGAGGTACATGAGTTGATGATCCGATATAATATATTGATCCATGCACATTTTCTTCTGGCAGGATACAGATTATTTAGTTTTCATTTGTATGCTTGTATCCTGCTTTGCCATTAACAGTTTGTTGCCCATTTACCTATTTAAAGATCCATTTAATTTTGATATGTACCGCTACTAATAATATTTGGAGTGTTGATTCTGGAGTACATAAGTTGATCCCATAGAAAATATTGATCCATGTACATTTTCTTCTGGCAGGATACAAATTGTTTAGATTTCATTTGTATGCTTATACCCTGCTTTGTCAATAACGATTTGTTGCCCATTTACCTGTTTATAATATCCATTTAATTTTTATGCTGCTACTAATAATATCTATATATTTTGTTCTTTCCTTGGGCATTACTGTATGCTGGTTATTTTGTAATATTTTGAGTGTTGATTCTGGAGTACATGCAACAGATCTATAATGAACAAATTACAGATTTATTGGAGCCCAGTCGAAGAAATCTTCAGGTGAGAAAATGATCTCTGTTTTCATTTTTACTTATATCATAGCTATTCTTTTTTCAAATTTTAAACCTTTTGCCTAGTTTGCTGTTTTTGGGAGTTGCAATTTTTTAGCCTGACTCATACAATTTAAAGCTAAGGAATCTGTGTTATTCAATTTTGGTCGCTTCTCTTCCAGATAAGGGAAGACACAAAATGTGGCGTGTATGTGGAAAACTTAACAGAGGAATATGTTGCAAGCTTGGATGATGTGAATCAGCTCTTATTTCGAGTATGCAGAAATGAAAAATCTCCTTTCACTTTGCTATGCATTTCTCATCGCTCTTCATTTGGTCATCTTAATGTTGGTTATTGACTTATTTGTTTTGTATTGCAGGGCCTTTCAAATAGGAGAGTGGGTGCTACCAGTATTAATGCAGAAAGTTCACGCTCACACTGTGTTTTTACATGCGTGCTTGAATCCCGTTGTAAGGTGATGCCGCAGGGAAAGATTAACCTCATTTTTTTTTGTGATTAATTATTCTACGAAAAATGATCAGTGTTAATTGTTAAGTATTGCAATGTTATATTCGATTCCTCACAAGGTTGGTTAATACTGAACTTTTATTGTGATCATTTTGTGAAAGATGATGAAATGCTGATTCTTGATCATTTCAATGAAAAGTTGCATTTGTCATGCAGCTAGCTATAACTATTATTTGAAGAGTTCAAATACGTGAAAATAAGTTTGATTTGGGAAAAAGACAAGATGTAACTAGTGGTATTAGCTGCATTTAATTAGGAGAAAACATCTTAGAATTGTTGATGTTTTACTTGGGGTTTTACACTGAAATTGGCTCCACTACAGTTTGGTTTACTGCACCAAGAAAAAGTGAGATTTTGGTTAATAGAAATATGATATTTATTCTACAAGATGGCTCATTAATTTGAAAAAAAATGTCATATACTTTCCTTAAAGCTTAAGCTTTAAATTTTTAACGATTTTGCTGTATTATGACAAAGCAATGCAATTAGCCAGTGTTTAATCCATTCGTTAGTAACACTTTCTGTGGCTTGTGTGATTGTAATCACAGAAATTTTTATGGTAGAACTTTCTTTCACTCAGGAAATTAGTTTAACAATTCTTGTGTTCTATTCTCAAGTTTGAACAATTGAAAGCTAGAACACTTCCATAATTCCATTTATCCCAAAAATCTTCCACATCTTACTTAGACTATTGCTAAATTTCATGAATAACTGTGCTGATGGTACATTATTTTATTTGTGTTTCTCAACTAAGGTAAACACTACAACCTATTCTTGCATAAATATATGTGAACATTTTTGTGTCTCTACACCGAATCTTAATTGTATTTTTTCTGACCAAGTTCCTATACAAAGACACTCAAAAGTCACTTATATTCACAGAGCATGTCAGATGGCTTGAGCAGTTTGAGGACTAGTAGAATTAACCTTGTTGACCTTGCTGGATCGGAGAGACAAAAGCTCACTGGTGCAGCTGGAGAGCGCTTGAAGGAGGCTGGCAACATTAACCGATCTCTTTCACAACTAGGGTATATGATGATTGTGACAGAAGATTTAGAGTTGCTAAGTAAATTCACAGAAACAAATTTTTGACAAATTATTGAGCTAGATTTGTGTAACAATTATATCCACTGTCTAGCTCAATTTTCTTTTGCTTGGTCTAACAGCAATCTGTTGACAAATTCACAGGAATTTGATCAATATTCTGGCTGAAAGTTCTCAAGGAAAGCAGAGGCATATCCCTTATCGTGATTCACGATTAACGTTTCTGCTGCAAGAATCTTTGGGAGGGAATGCCAAATTGGCCATGGTCTGTGCAATTTCTCCAGCAAGCAGGTAGGACATCTCATATTGGAGGAAATCTTTTATCATAAAGATTTCTTTGTGGTTTTGCAGTTGCAGGAGTAAAACTTAAAGTACATTAAGGTTTGGTAAATAAATAAAGAAAGGGAGAGAGTCACATTCTTTTCATGACTTTGCAGTTGCAGGAGTGAGACTTTAAGCACATTAAGGTTTGCAAAGAGAGCAAAAGCCATACAAAATCAAGCAGTTGTGAATGAGGAAACTGAGAATGATGTAAACTCTTTGCGTGAACAAATACGCTTGCTAAAGGTAATTTCATATATGTTGCATTTGTTATGTCTGGTGTTTCAATATATAAATAATAATAAACTAATTTATTTTCCTGGAACAGGATGAGCTTGTGCGAATGCAGTCCAATGACAATACACAAGTTACTAGCAGTTGTGGTGGATACTCGACAGGTTGGAATGCACGCAGAAGTTTTAATATCTTGAGGTTAAGTCTCAACTGCCCACCAACAGTACAGCAGGCTGATGCTAACAGTGATGAAGACATGGAGATAGATGATGATGTGGAAAAATTGGATCGTGAACTAGGAAACAAATCTAAAGTTCTAGATGAAACGTTGAAGGACTTGGAGAACTCAAGTAGTGGAGACAAGCTGACAACTCAACTGGAGACTGAAAAACCAAGTGAAAACAATAAAGCTAAACCCAGGTCTTGTCAAGAGACCACTAAAGAAGTGTTGGCTTATAAGATGAGAAATTCCTTATCTGGTAACGTTAACTTAATAGCTTCTGAAGTTGAACTGCCATCAGATGCAGGATTATTAGATGTCTATTGTGTAGGCAAGAAAAATGAACAAGTAGCAGCCAAAAATCCGACTTTGTGTTCAACTAAAGAGCATTCTAAGTCAACACATGATACTCTAATCAATGAGCATTCCCTTTCTTTGAGCGTCCTGCCCTGTGATTTATCACCTACTTTCCAGCCCCCAACTTTTAGTATGTCACCTCGAATTGAAGATAATAGGGGAAATCCAAGTAAATCTAACCAGTGGTCACCCTTAACTCCTTCCGCACAGGGGGGAAACTCTAAAGAGGGCTCTGAACTAAGAAAAAGTTATAATATTAACTTGTCATTTCAGTCCAATAGAACTCTGAGCTCCCCCTGTAGAACTCTGAGTTCCCCTACAGAGTCCTTGGCTGCTAGCCTCCATCGTGGGCTTCAAATTATTGATAATCACCAGCAAAACTCAGCTTTAAGGAAGTCTTCTGTGAGATTCTCATTTAAAACTTTGGATGCAAAACTGTTCAATACAGTTGATAAAGTTGATGTAGGGGTACAGACATTTGCAGAAAAGAGCACTGCATCAACTTCCCCGATTGCTGAGCTTCTCTGCTCTTGCAATAAATTGGACACTTCTCAGCAATCTCCTGTGGAAGAAAGTATGCAGGATAAATCCAAGTGGCAGTTAATTGCCATTGATGAGCCTAAAACTCCAGAGGGATCCAAACTTCATCTTAGTCAAGTATGACCTGCACCTTAATTCTTAACCAAGATAAAATTCAATACACTTTTTAATAGACTTTTTCTATTACTGCAAGTTTTTAATTTTCATTACTTCAATTTGTGGTCCAATGGTGGTTGTTTTTTGGTCTTGGCAAATCAGGCAGTCAAGGGAGTTTTAGCAGGGGCTATAAGGAGAGAAATGGCACTGGAAGAGACCTGCAACAAGCAGGCAGCTGAAATTGAGCAACTCAATCGCTTGGTAAGATATTGTTTGTTTGAATTTTTGAGAAAAACAGAAAAATGTTTTTTTTTCCTCTGGTTTAAAGGGCTTGTTCTGAGAATAAATATTGTGCAGGTTCGACAGTACAAACATGAAAGAGAGTGCAATTCGATAATACAGCAAAGCCGAGAGGACAAAATCATTCGCCTTGAGGGCCTTGTGGATGGTGTTATTCCAGAAGAGGACTTCATGAATGAAGAATTTCTGTCATTAATGGAGGAACACAAGGTTTCTTTCTTCTCTATATTTTGGTGACCCTATTTTTCTTGCCAACTATTCAAAGATTGAAATAATGCTTTCTGTGGACATTTCCAGCTGTTGAAGGATAAATTTGAGAATCATCCTGAGGTGACGCGGGCAATCATTGAACAGAAGCGTTTGATGGAAGAGCTTGAGAAATACCGCAACTTTTATGAACTAGGCGAAAGAGATGCACTTCTTGAGGAGATTCAACACCTTAGAAATCAATTGCTGTCATACTTGGATCCTGGTTCTTCTTCAGTGTCTACTAGAAAAAAACGGCTCTCCTCAACACGCCACTCAATGCAGAGGACTGAGCTAGCTGAATCGGATCATTCTCTTGCTCTTTGCAGAATCCCTGAGACTCCTAGTCATATTCCTATTCAAACTGCTACTGAGGTTCCTATTGATGCTGCTAACCCCACAACTGAGGAGCTTGATCATACCTTCCATGATGAGAAATTGGAAGAAGAAAGACAACAGTGGGTAGAAAGAGAAAGTGAGTGGATATCCTTGGCTGAAGACTTAAGAGCAGATCTTGATTCACATAGAAGGTTGGCCGAGAAAAGGAAGCAAGAAGTAGAATGCGAACAAAGATGTGCTGAGGAATTGAAGGAAGCCCTTCAGATGGCAATGGAAGGACATGCACGCCTCCTAGATCAATATGCTGACCTGCAGGAGAAGCACATTGCTTTGCTTGCGAGACATAGGAAAATTAAAGAAGGTGCATCTAATATCAAACAAGCAGCTGTGAAGGTTGGAGTTAAGGGTTCACAGTTACGTTTCATTGAAGCCCAGGCTGCAGAACTTGTAGCTTTGAAACTTGAAAGAGAACGAGAGAAGAAAAGGATGAAAGAAGAAATAAAGGTACTCCAAGACCAATTGAGGGACACTGCTGAAGCCGTTCAAGCTGCAGGAGAGTTACTTGTAAGACTAAAAGAAGCAGAGGAAGCTGTTTCTGTAGCTCAAGTAAGTTTCTTCAAACACCAAACTCATCTCTACCTTGTATTGGATTTAGATTCTTTTTATGTAGCATTGTTGTTAACAAGCCAATGTTGATTCTACTCTGCAGGATTCTGCAGCTATTGCTGCACAAAATGCTGAAATTATGCGCAGAGAAATGGACAAATTGAATCGAAAACATGCCACTGAAATGGCCACACTTAATCAGCGTCTAATGGAGAGTCGTCTTGTGAAATCCAGTGTCTGTCCAATGTGCCAGGTGGCTGATCGAGTCAAGTTTCAATTTCCACCAGCTGATGAGTCCATTATCAATGCAGAAGCTGCTGCAAAGGAAGAGCAAACCATGAGCAAACCTGAACACAGAGGAGATTATGGGCCATTTCCCCATGCATATGAGGATACTGATTATCTAAGAGTTGGTGAACCATCTTGGTATACTGGCTATGACAGATGCAACTTATGAGAGCTCCCTTTTGGCCCACTGAAAGATGGCTAAATTGTTCTGGGTGTGGTGCCTAGGGTGAATGTACAAGTGCTGTAAAATGAAGAGCATTTTTAATTTTTTTCAATTTTTTTAAGATATGTACATTTGGCAGGTCAAAGTATTCGTTCTTGTGATAATACAAATAGCTCAGCAATTAAGTTGGGTCATGAAGAGCTTGTTCTGTATTATTCTGAGCATAGGATGAACTTCTCTGTGCCAGTTGGGCATGTACATGATAAAAATGAACTTTCTGTCGGGTATCTGCTAAAAATAGAACTTCTTCTGTCGGGTATGTTGGTGCCTCTTGTTTTCACTCGTTGTGAGAACTGACAAGTGAATAACTAACCATCCAAGCCAGTTGATGGCGGTATATATGCCTGTATACTACAAGTCTTGAATGAAATCAATTAATTTTTTCTCTGCCAATAGTTTTATTCATTGCATGTGGATGGTATTTATTATGTTCAGTATCTACAGAGTTGTTTTAATGCTATATATAACCCAATTTTTTTAGTGAATTGAGGTTTGGTCTTGTTGAATTTTCGGATGTGTTGCATTGCTGCAACTACGCCATCAATTTTTATGGTTGAGAGGTATGATTTCCTACTGATTGAGTTTAAAATTTCTAATTTAAAACTTTGTTCTTAAACAAAAGCATTGGATTAGAAGACATTATGTTTTTATGTACATAATTTCTCACCTTTTCAAAATCGTTGTACAAAATTTGAAATTATTTTCTTCGGTTTGATTTGTTATCAATACAATAAAAAAACATAAGATATATTTCTTTCATCCTGATGATGGATCATTGAGTATAATCCGAAATGTTAATGGTAAAAATATTTTGACACAATCAGACCCAGATAAATCAATGCAATATTATCATGGATTGTGGAAATTTGCTGTCTTTAACTTAAAAAACAATAAGGTGGAGTGGAAGGTAACTTCTCTTTCAAAGAGGGTCCTCTAAGTACAATAGGCGACCCAACTTGACTGGGACTTGATATCTCATTTTACACTTTTAAACATTTCCAAATATATTGTACAATTGGATTCAGATTATTCTATATTAAAAATGAATGCTGTATTTACATTATTAGTACTTGCCGCAGGGGAATGGTGCATTCACCTATGTACCATTAATGAATTATTTTTTTGGTAAATAAGGGCCGAAGCTGATAATTTTAGATTCATAATTAAAATAAAAATTACAAAAGTTTACTTAGTCTACAGCTCATCAAAAAGACTCAAAGAAAATTGAGGGCTTCACAAAGAGAGAGTCTCAAACCAGAACAAAAAAAACCTACGCTAATAACAAAATCTGTGAAACGGAAAGGAAGATCAGCAGCCCTAAAAATGCTACTACAACATGTCGCTATAAACAGGGCTTGCATGTAAACATTTTCACCAAAATTAAAGCATAAAAAAAAATCTTATCTTTTTTCATCAACACTACTGAAACTTCTTCCTTTGCTGAGATCTCAAGGTTGGCTTTCCTTTACCATGACCACTGAAGGCCCTGCCTCTTGAAGAATTGGGGCATCTTCGATATTCTCTGCTTCATCCTCATTCTCTGCCTCTGATGAATCTTCACTGCTCAACCCATCTAAATTTTCATCATGTTTAGATTCATATGCCCAATCTTCATTTTCGTTGATGTTGTCTTCCAAAGGAGCTTCGAGCATTTCGTTGATGCCCAAAACTCTTTACAAGACTTTAATGTTTCATCTCATCACATTCCTCAAATCCTGAAACTCGCGTTCCCAGCCCATAAGGACAAAGAAGCGTTTGGTTGGTCTTCCATATGCATTTCTTCTTGGCTTATTCCAAAACTCCAGAAATCTGTCACTTGCTCGCATGATGATAGCATAATCAAAAGGAAATAGTATAGTGAGATTCTCATCTATGTTAACAATGACATCATGTAGGCCTAGTAAATATTTTTCTTTGAAGAATCGGATATAGATATTTTCTGCCAACATTTTTGACTCCCCTGCCACCAAGATAGAAGCCAAGAAGCTTGAGCAAATATCAAAGTCTACTTTGAGGCGATGGTTTGTGTTGATGAAGTTAAAGTCGAGGATTCTTATGATGGTGTGGATGATTAAGCGATGCTTATACTGGGATACTTCCTTCAACCTTTGAATTGTGATAGGGGTGTCAAAACACTGTTTCTCGGTTTGGGAAATTCAACTTGATAGGAGTATCCATGGTATTCGACTCTGTCTCTTTCTCGTTTCTTTATCTGCAAAAAGAAGAAATGATATGCCCTGCGAAAACGTTAGTTTCAAAATAAGATATATCTTCTTTCATACACCACCAAGATTTGATGGATTTGTGGGAATCGAAAACCAAGGAGAAGTTGACATGTCCAAATAGTACTTGCAGTTTCTCCCTTGCTTGCGAATAGCAACTCATAGCTACCTCTAGCACTTCTCATTAATGATTTAGATGCAGAATTCGCCAAGTCCTAAACACTTTGTCAAATTACCTTTATTTCTATTTTAGTGATTCTTCCAGCAATCAGTAGACTGCTAAATTGCCCCCCTCTTTTGGCGGATATTCTACAATCACTACCTTGCAAGCTTATTGACAAAGTCTGAAGAATGTGTTGTCTTTTCAAACATTCAAATTTCCCTTACTCCTCTTAATCTAGATGTGGCCTGTAAAACCAATTAGATTGGTTTGTTGACGTCCTGTTTTTTCTAACATCTATGTCCATTAATTCCATTGCTTTATGCATGTGATAATAATCCAATATAATAAGTTCATAATTTGAATTATGCTTGACGTCAGCTATACCCGTTGCAATTAACTTCCAAAAATCTATATACATTGCATTGAAATTCAAAATCCACCTTTAAAAAACTTCTTGTCCTTGCTTGCTCTTGTATGATGGCTTTTCTGACCGTTACAACATATATTAAGCATCTCTGACCATTGCAACTTATATATGCTTTTCACTCTTTTATAATTTTCCGTCAACATTTAAACTTGGTTTTAGGCATTTTTACTCTTTACAATCTATCTCTACCAACATTTGAACTTCCCGGTTCCATGGTAATCTGCTTGATGTTTATTCCATCTACACCTAAGTTTGCCTATTCATCTGCCACCATATTTCCCTATTTGTACATGTGGTTCATTGTCACACTCTCGAAGTTTTCCATCAACTCCACTACTTTATCAAGAAAAGATTTTAGAATCTTCTTTGTTCTTACTTTCTTAAATCTAGTTCAATGCAAAGAAATAATCCTTCCAATAAGGCCTTAAATTCTGCTACATTGTTAGTATCAATCTCCAATGATTTTGATAGTCCTGCTATAATCTTACCTTGACATGAATGAATCATGCACCTTGCTCTCAAGGGACCTGGATTGCCTCTGGAGGCTACATCAAAATTCAATTTAAACCAGCTTGACTTTGGAGGATGCCATTAGAATTTTTCTGTCTTGCTTACTTAATTGACACCCTTTACCAATTAATGAATGGAATCTTAAACCAAACCAATATTTATGCATTCGATCATGCCATCCTATAAAAAAACTTGATTTATGTTTATGAGAATTAATTCTTGATTTTGTTGTTTCCACAATAAATGCTTCTATCTTGTTCATAAGCATTTCCTTTTCTGTGGATTTTCCTTGAAATATTTTCCTATTTCTTTCCTTTCATATTTCCCAAACTACAATTGAGGGTGATATTATCCATAAACTTCCAAATATATTATCTTTGGATAACAATGGCCAAGATTGAAAAAGTGTCAAAATGTCGTTTGGTAATGCTGACACCCACCCTAGTTTAGCACATAGCCAACACCAACACTCTTGGGAGAAATGACATGTTAATAACATATGATTGATGTCTTCTTCATTATTGTTGCATAACATACAAATGTAAGACCCTTAAAATCCAATCCTCTTAAACCACTTTTCTATTAGGGTTTTGCCTTACAAAGCTGCCCAAGTAAATATGTCTCTGTCTTTGGCATGCATAATCAATTCCAGCATAATTTAATTGATAAGTAGGACTTGGCTCTTTCTTGCTACCGAGGTGCTATCTTGTACCCATCTTTCACATTGTACATTCCTGACTTAGAGACATTCCAAATAATTTTATTAGCACTCTGCTCCAATAAGATACATATTTTCTTTAGAATTTCTTTGAGTACAACAATATCCTCAAGTGATAAATTTAGATCTTCAAAGTGTCTCCAATTCCATATGTACTCCAAATTTTAATCAGGAAATACTATGTGATCTCTAGCAAAAATTCTCCAGTTAGTTTCACAAATTTGTCTAATTCTCTCTGTTTCCATTAGATTGTTATTGATAGGATAACCCCTCATGAATCATTCCAAAAACAAGCTTTCTTTCCATATCTTATATTCCATGATAGGTGATTGAGAATAATATCATTGCACTTGGAAATGAAATTCCAAATGCGAGATCCTCTAGGATAATTTGGTAATCTTTAAATCTCTTCACTATTTACATTTGAGAGACTTCCCTCTGATGATCCTAACCCATTTAAGATGTGTCTCTTTATGGATTTTCCAAAACAATTTAGCCCCTAATGCTTTGTTCTACCATAATTAGTTCTTGATACCCATACCTCCATACTTTATTAGATTGCATATTCTTTCCCAAGCAATCACATCATACTTCTTTTTCACATTTTTTCTTTGCCAAAAAAATTCCTCAGATCAATGTAGGCTCCATTGGGTAATGAAATACAAGGCATTAGAAAAATAGGAATTGCAGATAAGGTTGCCTTCAATATTATTATCCTACCTGCCCAAGATGACCATCTAGACTTCCATGTCTCCATTTTCCTGTCCAATTTTACACCTATTGAATTCCAAGCCGAGGTTTCTCTTAATGATTTGTCGAGCGGAATACCTAAGTATGTACAAGGAAGACAACCTTCCTTAAAACCAACAGATTTAAAATTTGAGTTTTAACTCTTGTTTTGACATGGAAGAAGAAAATCTAATATTTGTCTTGATTTACTACTCATCCTCAAGCCTTAGCATATTTTTTAAGCACCCTTTTCAACTGAAGAGATTCCCTTCTGCATCCTTTTCCAAATAACATTGTATCATCTACAAACTATTGATGGGTAATAGGATGAACTGAAGATGTCAGTTCCACCCCATTGAGGATGCCATGTCTTTGAAGGTTACATAATTTTTTGCCGAGTGCTTCAGCCATGATGATAAAGAGAAATAAGGACAGAGGATCACCTTGCCGAATTCCTCTTGAACTTTCAAAAAACCCATACAGATTCCCATTGATGAGGATAGAGAACCTAGGGGTGGAGATGCAATAGAAAATTAAATTTATCTAAGATTTACAAAACCCAAATCCTTCCATACACTTAGCCAAAAACCTCCAGTCTACTTTATCATATGCTTTTTAATGTCTAGTTTGATAATCCTGCTTGGATTTTTATTCCTTTGGATAGAATGAATAGCTTCTTGGGTAATGATTTCCCTGTAAAAAATGGATCTTCCCAATACAAAATTTGTTTGTTCTTCTCCTATAATTTTTGACAAAATGTTTTTTAGTCTATTAGCAAGTGACTTTGTCAACATCTTGTAAATGGTATTATATAAAGAAATTGGCCCGAATTCATCCAAACAAGTTGCTTTATCTTTCTTTGGAATGAGAACCATGAAAGTATTATTAATCTTTCTCAAGAATCTTCCCGATGATCTTGCTAATTCCATGCTTTAGTCATTTTTGCTCCTAGAATTGGCTAGCACTTCTAAAAAAATCCTATTGGAAATCCATCCAGGCAAGGTGCTTTGTCCAAGTGAAGTTGATTTATAGCTTTGAGTATTTCCTCCTCTGAAAACTTTGACATCAACATTTTGTTGTCCTCTGTTACAATCTGAGGGATATCCCTTAACATCTCTTGTTGAGCTAATGGAGTTGATCCGTATCTCCATTTGATCCTCTAAAGTTTTTCCATCTTCATCATTGATTTTATGAATTCTATTAATAATTTTCCTCTGTTTGGTGCTATTATGGAAAAAAACTGTAATCTTATCCCCTTCAAGCGAAATCTCTCTAGATTTTTGGCGCCAAAAAATTTCTTCTTTAGCCAAAATATCCTCGTAATACTTAATTAACTCCTTTTCCTTATGGAACTTTTCTGAGTTGATTCCTTGCAATATAACTTGTTTATTGAGTTCCTTGATATTTTGTTGAATTGAACTCTTTGATTCAAAAATATTCTTGAAATGATCCCTATTCCAACAAAGAAGCTTGGTTTTGATTTTTTTTAAAAAAATTGGATATAAAGAAAAATAGTCCAGACCCTTCAAATTGTGACTCATCCCACCATTTTTTGGTCATTATCAATAATTCTTCATCTTTCATCCACATATTCTCAAATTTAAATGGGCATAAAAATGGTTTATTTTCTCCTAGAATATCCAACTGAATAGGGAAATGGTTTGATCCTAAAGTAGGAGAGATAGATGCTTTAAAGTCAAAAGGAAAAGTTGTCAAATCTCCTTTATATAAAAATCTATTTAGTTTTTTAGAAATATGACTGAAGCCCAATCTCTTGTTGTTCCAAGTATATGTTCCATTCTCCAGTTCAATCTCATACAAATTTTCTTTTGTCACCCAGTTTTTGAAATCTATTTGTGGTTGGGATTCTTTTTGTATACCTCCACTTTTTTCTAAAAGATGAAGGATGGCATTGAAGTGCCCCCCTCCAATAATGAAGTTTCTTTCTATCCAAGCTTCAAAAGTATCACTAATCTCTTCCCATAATTCCACTTTCTTTTTTGTTGGGATAGGGCCATAAACATTTATTATAGAAAACTTCAAGTTTGAAATTAGACTCTTGACTGTACCTCCAAGAAATTTGGTTCTTCAATCTATATTTTGAAAATAATATCTTCCTAAATTCCACATGATTGCCAATGCCCCAGAAGCTCATGTAGCCTCCTCAAATTCTAACTCTCAATTACCCAATGATTTTTTGAATTTTCTTATTTGACCAGAACTTAACTTTATTTCTTGAAACATGACTATATCCACTTTAAATGAAAAAACACAACACTTAATTATACGTTTCTTGTTAGGAGCATTCATTCCCCTAACATTCCATGTATTGACATTGAATTTTCTAGAAAATTAATTTATATTCTTTATAGAAAATTTTACAAGTTTTTGTATATGGGAATAGTTACTATTGGTGTTTATGTGCAGGGTTGAATCAGAGGTTGACAAAGAAAGACTTGTATGATAAGTCAAAGGAAAGAAAAAGAACTTAAGAGATCAGGATTTGAAGGGAAGAAGTGAAGTTCCCAAAATTCTGATAAAGAGTTCGGGATAGCTGCAAAGGAAGCAAAATCCTGATTTTTTGAACCGTCAGAAATCGCAGTAAAGGAGTGTCATTTCCAAACTTTCACCAAGATGTTAGAAATCCCAGTGGAGTGTGATTTATGAACTTCCACCTAACTGTCAAAAATCATAGGGAGCAGGTGCAATCTTTGATAGGCCATCATAAATAGGAGCAAGGTAGTATGATTCTTGAAATTCCAAAGGAAGTCTGGGGCCCACCTTTTTGAAGTTATAGCTATACAAAGTCTGATAGATTGGTCACAAGTGGTGAAATATCGGACTCTCATGAGAAAAAAGCTTGAGGATTGAAAAAAAACCCCAAAATCGCGACGTGTGGCAACATTAGCAAGAAGACTATCAAAATAGCATTTCTTGATATAGAAAATATGAAAGGGATGAAATATATCGGCATAAGTCATGCCAAGTCATCAGTATGAAAGGAACCATTGGTGCAAAGTAATTTTTGTTTCACCGATACCCGATGGACCTATTGGTATGTGTGTTACCGATATGATTCATTGAAGTGTTGTATAACATCGAGCAAGAGAGTTATGTGTTATATCAATCATTGATGAAGGTATTGTTATAACATATGGTGATAAAGTATACAATCAGAGTAACCAAAGAAATCGGGGAAACTTGAAGAGTTCTAGCCCGATTGTCAATGAAATAATCAGAGTATCCTATAACGATCATCGCGATAACATAAAGTAGCAGCCAAAGGGATATCGAGTTATTCTGATACCCGATGAGGGTATCAGGATAACATATATCGATCATATGAGAGACACATCTATTGGGGATCATAGTGCCATTTTCTGGCCCAACCAACATGGTATGCTATGCCAATGAGGTGTTATCAGAGGTCCTCTTGACATGTCCATCGGGGATCCTGACAGTCTAAAGCCATTTAGAGGAGCATATTGGTAAAGGCTAGGCTGATAGGAAGAGAGAAAATGTATCGATAGGAGTTATCCCTTAGTGTTCATCAAGGCTTAGTGGAATCAAAATTGAACTAGCCTGGTATTGTAAGCTACTTCGATGAGACTGTTAATTTGGAGCATGTACAACCAAAAGTTCTTTTAGTAGCTTGATAGATAACATGGGCCCAATGGAAGAATAAATATGAGCATGCTGAAGACCAGTGAAGATATGCCATGTGGATACACAAGATTCAACCAGGGAAGATGCAAATTCAAAATGTTATAATCATAGCTGTTGACTATTTGCAAAGGGAAATTGTTAGAGTAAAAGGTTCTTTTCACTTAATTATTCTAATTAAGTCACCTTTTATTCCTCTCTTAAGATTCACTTAGTCTTGCATTGTAGGTATTTAATAATTATTCTAATTATTAAATACATTTTCCCCTTTAGGCTTGCATATTCCTTTAGGGTTTCTTATTCTCCTTTCATAAGGTTGAATATTATAATTTTTATTTATTCTCTCTAATGCAATTTTCCTTTTGAGAGCCATTTCTATTTGTCTCCACTCTTCTCTTGTGATAGGTTTTTTTGCTTGCAGATATTCTTAGGTTGTGGAGATTTGTATTCTCAAATCTTTCATGGTACTAGAGCTCAGATCTGCTGTTGCTTGTTCTTGATTTGTTGAAGTTTTGTGGAGCTTTGAGGGTTTCAGTTTATTCAAATTTTTTGTATTGGATTTGGGGGTTCTCTTCATTTCTCAACATTTTTTGGCTCAAAAGGACCTCACAGTTGAGCTCAAAATGCCCAAAAACTCCTATTTCCATATAAGGAATGTCTATTTTGGCCAACGTTGACCTCTGAGGCAATTTTTTTTTATCTCAAGGTTGTACGACTTAGGCACACATTTCAAAAAAAATGTTTTGGGGACCGCTGAGCAGCGGCCACTAGCCCGCCACCTAGTAGTCACTGCTGAGAGTGACACTGCCAATCACCTAGTGGTGGCATGGTAACCATCGGTGAACACTAACGGTGTCACCGCCGACTTCACCGTAATGGTTATACTACCGGTGTCACCGTAGGTTGACACACAATAACCACGCGGTCACCATTGGCTATGTCCCATGACCATCAATGGTAATGTAGTCATGGTGATGTCATCACCTTTTTTCCCTTTCATACCTTCTTCAAGCTCCTTTTTCGAGCAATAGTTGGTTTTTGGCTTGTAACTTGGACATCCAGTATCAAAACCTGGCATACAATATATCAACATAAATCTCTTTCTGAGCCTGATCTGGATCTGCAGGTTTGGTTTCATGATTTTGCAATTTTGATGCTCATTTTTTTTTGTCAAAGTCAAAGGTTACTCTTTGCACTCTGCAATTCATACCTCTTGCACTCCGGGATCCATAACTCTTGCATCTAGACTCTATTAACAAACAAGATATCGATGAAAAGATATTTCCAAGCTTGATCTAGATATGAAGGTTTTCATTTTTGATTTTGTCATTTTGATTCTCATTTTCCCCATCAAAGAAAATAGTTCCTCTTTTCACTCTAGGATTCATAACCTTTGCATCCGAGCTCCGTTTTCAAAAAATGAGATATCATCGGAAAGATCTTCCTAAGATCTTTTTAAATCAGAGACTTATTTTTTCAAAAAATTTATAAGGTACACATAAATTTGTCTGAAACAATTCTTTCTTTCTTTCTAGAATTCAGATTTCACTAGGGTTTAGGTTCTCTATTTGTTGGGGGGGGGGTGTTTTTTTATCTTGCTTTCTGTCATTTATTTTAGAAAACCATAACACCAAAACAAAAACCCTTCTAAAACTTCCATCTAATTCTGAAAGAAAATTAATAATTTAAAAAGGGATCAGATCAGTTGATCGCAAGGCGGATCCAACATTTGTTGAGCTTCTTACTCCACACAATTATCACATTTGGAAAGCTTGTATGATGAGGCTTCTCAGGTCACAAGCGTTATGGTCCTTTTTGGATGAGGAAAAGCCTCATTTGACTCACCCCTATGAGGTCATGAAACATAGGAACAAAATGGATGAGGCTATGGGTATGTTGTCTCTACATGTTTTAGACAACCTTCTTTTTAATCTTGATAATTGTCTTACTCCTAGGGCTATGTGGACAAGGTTTCAAAATCTCTTTGGCACAATTAATGAGGTCAGGGAACTTTAGATTGATGTAGAGTTAACCTCTATGGTACCTGATTCTTTTCCCTCTACTGAGGATTTCTTGATTAAATTCAAATCCATCAGATCTATTTTACAAGGTTGTGGAAAGAACAAGACTGACACAGAGTGTACATCTACCTGATTCTTTCTAAGCTTTGAGGAAAATTTTAGATTTTCTCTTCTACTTTCTATTCCACAATGGATGCTTTGGGTCCTAGATTTATCATGCCTCCCTTTGAGGTGTTCTATGATTGTTTGACTCAAGAGAAAGCTAAGCTTAAACAACTAGATTCTCTCACAGGCTCAAAGAACCAAGCATTGGTTTCTCAGACACCTACGAAGAAATATAATCCAAAACCAAAGCCAAAGAAAGATTCAACTGGAAGTGAGAGTTCCTCCAAGCCAACCCGTAAATCTGATTCAAAACCACAATCCAGTTCCAAATAGGGCAATTCTTCAAAGTTTGGTGAGTCTTCCTCCAAGACTAAGAAGAAATCAAGAGATTCTTGTAGTTTCTATGGAAAGGAAGGACATCCAATTTTTAGGTGTTGGAAACAATTAGAGGTTTTATAGGAGTCCATGAAGCAACATAATATCTCTTCTCCCCAACCTTATTCCTTTTACACAAGAAAATGTCATGCTCTTTTTTCATGAGCTATATCTACAATTTTTTCTTGGATTATTGATTCTAGCGCTTCTCACCATATGAAACACTCCCATTAGCTTGTCACACCACTTGCTCACAATGTTGCTTCACAGATCGCAGTTGGTGAATCAACGAAGCTTTTAGTCATAGGTTCATGCTTAGTTTCATTGAGTGGTGGTTGTCTTTGGGATGTCCTTCTTGTTCCTAACATTTTGACAAACCTCCTTTTTGTTTATTAGATCTATCATTATGTCTCTGATAAAATAGTTGAGTTCTCACCACATGTTGTGGTTATTCGAGACCTTCATGTTCCTAATTTGATTATACCTTCAGGTAGTGTTGATCCTCAATCTTGCTTGTACCAATTTGATGGCTTTAAGAGTTCAGATAGTTATCGTGTCTCTCTTATTGCACATGTAGATACAATGAAAAAGCTATGGCATGAGCATTTTGGCCATGTCAACTATAGATATTTACAACAGATGTGTACACATGCACTTGTGATTGGACTTCCTTGAATTACCTATAAAGATGGTGTATGTCGAGGTTGTGCACTTGGAAAACATCATCGCGATCCTTTTCCAGCAGGAAGAGCCACACGTGCTAAGGCACCCTTGGATTTGATCCATATTGACCTTATGTGATGTAGTCAAAGATGGTGGATCTAATGAAGGAAAGTCCAAACCTTGCAGCCAATAGAATTACACAGCGGATTACTCAACAATGCAACACAAAGTAATTGTTTAACACTGATTTTCATTAACATGCCCGACTGTAAAACCTTCCGGGTTAGGGCCAATTACAATCAGAAAACAATTCTTCAAGATCCACAACTAGATCTAATACAATCTCAGCTAGTTCAGCTTTGAAGACAATCAGAAGCTGATGGAAACCCTAAGGTAGATCTAAACTTGAGCTCGTAAGCCTTCAAGCAATCTCCTTGTTCCCAATTATGCAAACCCCTAGCTCTGCTACAAATGACTATCAGATTACAATCTGATCTGCAAGAACATCAAGAATTTTTCCACAACTTCACTCTCAAGCTTCACATCTGACTTCCAGATCTGCTAAGTTGTTCCATTCCTCCAATTCTCCCCCTAAATCTCCCTTAAACATCTACCCAAGCCCTCCTTAAATACTAATCATCAGCCAAAGGTCGGCAAGATGAAACCCTTAACTCCCCAAAACAATAATTAAATGCCATACAAGTTAGCTTACAAATGTATACAAACATTTAATTCTGCATATCAGCCCAAGACAATGGCTACCAACAATTAATTCACCAAGTTAGCTCAAAAAATCACACAGAACTACTGAACTACTGAACTACCGAGTGACAGTAAAATTATCAAGCACGCCAGGCATTGCCGAGCACCAGTGTCGACCGAGCACTGCAGGCATGACCGAGTAACAATTTCATCAAGTGCCAGAGACTACTGAGTTCCTTCAGTGATCGAGCTTCCTTCAATGACTGAGACCGTTGGTCAAGGCTGCAACTGAGTAAAACCAGCCAAAATACAAACACTCCATGCAGTTTCACTGAGGACAAAGAATGCCCCTGCCTTAACCTTGGATGCCCTTGCACCAGACACCCTAGGTTCCAAAAGATGTTCATATATGAGAAGAACATCTTTCAGGATTCAACACATAAATCCCGAACTGATTCTCCACATACAAGTTCTCCACCTTTCCTGCTTGTAAAGTCTTCCACTTTAGTTTCCTCTATCTCTTCAAGTCTTTTCTTGACAATGTACAGGTCATTTCTCCATACTGATAATTCATTTTCTCAAGATCCACAATCTCAACTTGGCTACCAATACTCAGGCTTCTCCTATTGAGTGTTGTATCCATCAAAGGCATCAGTAAAAACTTCCTGTCATTCTTCTCAACAGAAAACATATTTTTTACACAGTCATAAATAGCTTTGCAATCATATTGCCAAGGTCTACCGAGAAATATATCACAACTATTCATCTTCACAATGTCACAAAGCACAAGATCCTTGTACTGGCCAATCTAAACATTAATGAAGCATTGTTCTCTAACTTCCAAAGCATGAACATCTTGTAACCAGCCAAGCCTATAAGGACAAGGATGTTTCATTCTACTCAAACCAAGTTTTTGAACCAGGTCCTTAGCAACAAGGTTACCAGTACTACCACTATCAACAATAACATCACAAAGTTTACCTTCAGTCTTGCATCAGGTCCTAAACAAGTTATTCCTCTGACAAGGTTCATTCTTTGTATCGAGAAATATTCCCCGAAGTAGCAAGTTCTCTGATTTAGGTTCATTCTGAATGTTCTCATTCATCACAATAGTTCATCGGTCAACCTTCTTCTATATGCACTCAAAAGAATGGTATCCTTCTTCTCCACAGTTATAGTAAGTACCCTTAAAGATAACTCTACATGTCTTCTTCTTCAGTTCCATAGGTTTTTGTTCATCTTCTGCATTCGTCAGTTTCTCCTTCACCGAGTGATCAATCTTTTCTTTCCCTCGGGAGTTACTAGGTTGTTTCCTCTTCAACTTATCTTCTGCCTTCACAGCATAATGATAAGCATCTTCAATAGAATCAATCTTCAGCATACCAAGCTCATCCTGAATATTGAATCTCAGACCATTCACATATTGAGCTACCTTTTCCTTACCAAGCTCTCGGTGTCCAGACCGAATAGTAAGTTTGTAGATCTCCTCGATATAATCTTCAACAGACAAATCCTTCTACTTTAGATTCTACAACTTCTTAAACAAGTCAAGCTCATAGTCAGCCGATATGAACTTAGCTTTCAACTTAGTCACCATCAATCTCCACTGATTGATCTTTCTTTCACCCTCATCTTCTTGGTCTCTTTGTAGTTCCATCCACCAGAGAGCAGCATGTCCTTTCAACTTTGTCCATGCTAATCTCACTCGAAGAGGATCTTCAATTTCTTCCAACTCAAAGAAATCTTCAAGTTATCCAATCCAATCAATCAGATTGTCAGGTTTCAAAGTACCAGAGAAAGTAGAAACTTCCATTCGGTAATTACTAAACCGAGCAGCAGGTCTAGGCAACCGAGCAGTTCTGTCTTCACCAGATCTATTCCTTCGGTCATCACCACTAGCTTCAGTAGTCTCAAATTATTCAGCAGCTTCTTCATAGCCATCCTTAGTACCAACATTTTGAGGTATGCTAGAAACAGTTCTCATGATCTCGGCAGCCATATCATTCTTCATCAATTCCATCTCAGATTTGAAATCTAATTTCACCTTCTCTATGATCTGGGATTCAACAGTATCACAAAGATCTAAAATAACTCTAGGGTCCAATCTTCTTAGAGGCATCCTTAAAGATAAGAGAAACCCTCTGCAACAAACCCTCACCGACCACTTTGTGACAATTTCCAAGTTGCAACAAGTCAGATCTCAACCTGCAATCTTGCAAACAACTAGGGCACAATTTCACAAGTTTAGTGCTTCAGATCTGTAATCTAGATTGCGTACAATCTCTGCTCCAACAAGATCAACTTCACAAGATCAGCCTTGCTAGGTCAAGCTTCTGCTTTAACAAGATCAAACTTCGCTCCAACAGGAACAAACCTTCACTTTGATACCACTTGATGCAGTCAAGGATGGTGGATCCAATGAAGGATAGTCCAAACCTTGCAGCCAATAGAATTACACAACGGATTACTCAATAATGCAACACAAAGTAATTGTTTAATACTGATTTTCATTAACATGGCCGATTGTAAGGCCTTCCGAGTTAGGGCCAATTACAATCAGAAAACAATTCTTCAAGATCCACAACTAGATCTAATACAATCTCAGCTAGTCCAACTTTGAAGACAATTAGAAGCTGATGGAAACCCTAAGGCAGATCTAAACTCGAGCTCGCAAGCCTTCAAGAAATCTCCTTGTTCCCAAGTATGCAAACCCCTAGCTCTGCTAGAAATGACTATCAGGTTACAATCTGATCTGCAAGAACATCAAGAACATTTCCACAACTTCTCTCTCAAGCTTCGCATTTGACTTCCAGATCTGCTAAGTTGTTCCAATCCTCCAATTCTCCCCCCCAAATCTCCCTTAAACATCTACCCAAGCCCTCCTTAAATACTAATCATCAGCCACAAGTCGACAAGATGAAACCCTTAACTCCCCAAAACAATAATTAAATGCCATACAAGTCAGCTTACAAATGTATACAAATATTTAATTCTGCATGTCGGCCCAAGACAATGGCTATGAATAATTAATTCACCAAGTCGGCTCAAAAAATCACACAAAACTCGAGTCGGTAGGCCAGAACTACCGAGCAACAGTAAAATTATTGAGCACGCCAGGCATTGCCGAGCACCAGTGTCGACCGAGCATCGCAGGCATGACCGAGTAATAATTTCACCAAGTGCCAGAGACTATCGAGTTCCTTCAGTGACCGAGCTTCCTTCAATGACCGAGACTATCGGTCAAGGCTACAACCGAGTAAAATTGGCCAAAATACAAACACTTCATGCAGTTTCACCGAGGACACAGAATACCCCTGCCTTAACCTTGGATGCCCCTACATCATTATGTCATTTCTGACTCCCTCTTTTTTGGGAGCTTGATATGTGCTCACTTTTATTGATGACTTCTACAGATGTTCATGGGTGTACTTTTTAAAATTAAAGTGTGATGTCTTTTATTCATTTCAAATCTTTAAGACATTTGTTGAGAAGTATTCTAGACTTTCTATCAGGAGGATACACACAGAAAATGGGGGGGGAATATGTGAATCATGCTTTCACATATTTTTGCATTGAGCATGTTTTACAATATCAGTTATCTATTCCATATACCCCTTAGCAAAATGGTGTTGCTGAGAGAAAAAATAGAACCTTATGGGAGATGGCCAATTGTATGCTTCAGTCATGAGATATGTACTCTTCTTTTTGGGCTAAGGCACTCAATTATGCCAACTATATTCAGAATCAGATACTCCTGAGGAGGCTTGGTCCCATGTCAAGCCAGATATTTCATCGTTCTGAGTGTTTGGTAGTGTGGCTTGAGCATTTATACTAGATACTCAGAGGAAAACCATGGAGAAGAAAAGTCAACCACTCATATTTATTGGCTATTGTGAGGATGTTAAGGCATACAGGTTATTTGATCCTAATTCCACAGAGGTCTTGTTTCGACGAGATGTTGATTTTGATGAGCACTTTCCTCTCATAGATTCTCCATCATCTACCACCCCTCAATACCTACTCCTCCTTCTTCATCTCTTGAGGATACCTTATCTCTTGAGGATTCTTTAGATGATGATCCACCATCACCATCACCACCAATTTCTTACCCTTTTCCCAAGTGGGCCCATTTCACTATTGATGCAGTTGGATCTTTTGCAGGTGATCCTTCAGATACTCATCATATTCGTGCTCATACATCTAGTTATAGCCTTTTGAGTTAGACCATTTCTTTTGACCCTCATAATTTTTTAGAGTGATAGGACACCTAGAGTCAGATAGAGCTATGGATGAGGAGTATTCTTCTTTGATGAAGAATCACACTTAGGATCTTTGTTCTCTTTCGAAAGGGAGAAATTTGGTTCGGTGCAAGTGGGTGTACCATGCCAAATATGCTGTAGATGGTTTGATTGATAAGTACAAGGAACATCTTGTTGTGAAGGGTTTTGTATCATCTTAAAATGGATGCACTCCATGTTGAGACCTTTTAGCCCTCCCTAGTAGGCTATTTTGATCCTGATTCAGACATTTTCATGCTTCCATGGAGTTTCATGTGCTTGTGTGCCTGTTCTACCCCTCTTTTCTGCCTTTTCTCTCTATTTTTGAGACTTGGGCATATTTCTTGAGGTCCTGACCCTTTGGGTCAGGGTCGACCTTGACCTTGACCTAGGTTAGGTTCAACCTCAACCTTGACCCTAGGGTCTAGGATCCTTGGGGTTAGGTCCTAGTTTTGGGGTTTCATCAAAATTTCATCTTTTCCCTCTTCGGGGCCACTATTTCTTGAGTTAAGTGTCAAATTCTCAAATTAATATTTGAGGTGGACCTTTCTCGAGCTCTGTGTAGGATTCCTAATTTATTATTTGAGATTAGCCTTTCTCGAGTTTTGTGCCTAATGCTCAAATTAATTTTGGCCTTACCTCAAATTTTGTGACAAGGCTCTTAAATAATCATTTTTATTTCTACCTTAAGGGTGGATCCCTTCTAGAGTTTTGTGCCTTGGACCCTTAATTATTGTTTTCTATGTCAGCCTCTCTAGAAGTTTGTGCCCTAGACTTGTATATAAGGAGGCCTTCTCCTCTCATTTCAATTCAAGAGATCAAGGATAATCAAATCAAGCAAGAAGAAGAAAAGAAAAAGAGGAAGGTAATCCATTATTATCTACAAGTTATCAAGCAATCTCAAGATCTCTCAAGCATTCAAAACTTCTACATTCTTCATCTTGCATTCTCAATTCAAGTACATGAGGACATTTACTTCCACGGAGCCATGAATTGGCACGGTAGATCAACTTCATACTCTTCTACAAGGTTCAAAAAAATTTAAGCACTCATCCTTGTGGATTCAAGGATTCAAATCCCCCACAAGGGTTTCAACATAAGCAAGGTGAATTGTTCTATTTACTTTGTTTATTATTGCAATTTCAATTCTACTTCAAGGTTAATTCCAAAATTAGAGTTTGACTAAGGAAAAACCATCATCCAAACAATAAAACCCTTTTTCTTGTAGGTACATGTGCATAACAATGAATTACAAAGCATATTCGAATACTCTTTTCGACAAACTTTCAGGATTTGTGAATAGAATTTCCGTCGGAGTAGTGCAGGTCAAGGTTGACATAAAGGGGTCAAGGTTGACCTACATTTGGGTCAAGGTCGACCTAGACTCGAAAAGAAAAAGATTTTTGGGTTTTGTAGATCTCATAGTTTCGATTTAGGATTGCATAAATCAACAGTTTTTGAGACCATTTGACAAGGTTTTCAGCAGATTCTTTTTCAGAAATCTCACAGTTTCGGTTCAGGATCGTAGAAATAAATAGTTTTTGAGACTGTTTGAAAAGGTTTTTTAGAAGATTCTTTTTCGAAAGTAAGTACTTTTTATTTCTTCATTTCAATATTAGTCTTCTAGATTTAATTTTCAAATATTCTCAATTTCTCTTTCCTAAACCCTCTCTTTCTATAGGTGAGGGAGAAGTTAACCTAAGCCATTTATCTCCTTTGTATAGATCACGAGTTGACGCTTACCTTTGTGTTAATCGGGTCTCATTGGAGGATAAATCTTGGTATTCTTCCTCTCCTTTGTATAGAGTGTGGATCCATTTTCACACTATACAAGTTTTTGTTAGGTGGAGGGTATTGATTACTCAGAAACCTTTTCTCCTGTAGCCAAGATGAACCCTATTCACCTTGAACTCTCCCTTGTAGCTTTCCAAGGTTGGAAAGTGTTTTAGATGGATGTGAAGAGTGCTTTCTTGCATGGAGACCTACATGAGGAGATCTAAATGGAGCAGCCTCAGGGTTTTTTACATGATTCCTCTTTGGTTTGCAAACTTTGGAAGTCATTATATGGTCTCAAACAAGCCCCTCAGGATTGGTATGAGAAGATGGACTCCTTTATACTGTCTTCACACTTCACTCTTTGTCATTTTGATCCTACTATGTACATTCAACATCATGAGGATGATCTTTTGATACTTGTGCTATATGTTGATGATATTCTTATTACAGGTAGCTCATCCTCTATGATTCAGAGTGTTCAAAGAGATTTGATGGAGCAGTTTGAGATGAAAAATCTTGGTCTTCTACATTATTTTTTGGGCCTACAAGTTATTTAGTCTTCAGATGGGATTTCCATACTCTAGAAAAAGTATGGTCTTGATATGCTCCAACGATTTGGCATGCTTGATTGAAAGCCTACCCCCACACCATTTTAGTCAAACATTGTTTTGTCTCCCACTTGCACTACTCCATCATTAGACTCTACTTTGTACAGACAGTTGGTTGGTAGCCTGTTGTACCTAACACACACTCATCTTGATCTTTCCTTTGCAGTTGTCCTTGTCTCTTGATTTTCACATGATCCACATGAGAGTCATTGGTAGGCTACCAAACCTATCTTGAGATACATTCAGGGAACAATTTTTTTTATGACATTCACTACTCATCAGGAACTCCCCATATTGTTGGCTTCACTAACTCAGATTGGGCTGGTGATATCATTGATTGGAAGTCTACTTATGGATTTGTTTTTTGTCTTGGTTCTAGTCCTATCACATGGTTTGCAAGAAGAAAATTGCTTGTGCATTATCATCTACAGAGGTTGAGTACTAAGCTTCTGTTCTTGCTAGTCATGAGGTTTTATGGCTTCAACAAGTGATGACTGAGTTTGGTTTTCCTCCAGATAGTCCCACTATTATTTTGTGTGACAAGCAGAGTGCTATTCACATTTCTCATAACCCAGTAGAGAATCAAAGGACCAAACACATTGAGATACACATGAACTTCATTAGACAATTGATTCAGGATGGTGTTCTTGTCTTGGAGTGTATTCCTACTGCGGAGTAGGTTGTAGACATCTTCACTAAACCTTTTGCATCGCCACACTATATTCAATTGCACACGATGCTTGGGGTGATGAAAGTTGTTCTTGGAGGGTCTCAGTGAGGCCTTCCTTCCTTTTTTTTGCATGTTCCTTCATCTCTTTTTGGGGTAGAATTTTCCCCATGTTGATTTCTCTATTTCTCCACTTTACAAAGATTTGGTTGTGATTGGGTACCTCAATCAGCCATGTTGTCAGGACCCATTTTCTTTCTCTCTTGTAGTTGCATTTTATTTTTATGAATTTAGTTTACAGCTTCTCCCTAAGATCATCTTAAGGGGGGGTGTTAGAATAAAAAGGTTCTTTTCACTTAATTATTCTAATTAAATCACCTTTTATTCATCTCTCTTAAGACTCACTTAGTCTTGCATTGTAGGTATTTAATAATTATTCTAATTATTAAATACATTTTTCCCTTTAAGCTTGCATATTCCTTTAGGGTTTCTTATTCTCCTTTCATAAGGTTGAGTATTGTAATTTTTGTTTATTCTCTCTAATGCAATTTTCCTTTTGAGAGTCATTTCTATTTGTCTCCATTATTCTCTTGTGACAAGTTTTTTAGCTTGCAAATATTCTTGGGTTGTGAAGATTTGTATTCTCAAATCTTTTAGAAATAACTTCCATTTGAAATCCAACAACCACAATTATGAAATTCAATGACTATTTGTAGACTAACAGAGTAGTTTTGTGCCTAATGACATTTGTAGATCATTTTTCTTATGATCATTAGAGTTTTTTTGTTGTAATCTGATAGTTGCAACCGTTGACATAGGATTAAGTTTTCATTTTGAAGAGTCACATTGATTTTAAGCTTGTATGCATCCTTTCATTTACATATAATCGAGGATACTAAAATCAACAAAAAAGGACTCAATAGAACAAAGATATATATCAATTTTTAATTAGGAATATAGATTAGAATTCATGGTTGTTAGCATGAACTTATGTATTATTATTTCATGATCAATAAAATTTTTATGTTTTTGTTCAGTTGAGGTATAGGAATAAATTGTAAGTTGGATTAGTCCTTTGTGGTCACCAGGGTAATTGGTGAATTATTCCTGAAAACACTTGTGCATTAAGGTCCTTCATAGCATTATTTGTATGATAAAGATGGATAGTGTGAAATATACATGTGTTTCCCCATCCTTGTCTAATTGGTCTTCCCTCAAAATAATTTAAAATCCTATTAGATTAACATTGAATTGCATATATATGATTGGTCTTCTACATTTAGAGAACATGAACAATTGATGATACTTGAATGCATAGTGTCCCATAAATTTGTACATAAGGATATTACTTGTAGTAGACTCTATTATCCAAGTGAGAAAGGCACTGATCTTTGAGATCATTGAAAGGTAATCATTGGATTCATAGTTGAAGTTAGTGACTCTTTTCTATATTTCTTCTTGCAAGCATTAGTTAAATTATTGAAACATTCTATATAAACATTTAATCATTTAAAGCATTCTTATTTTCAAGCATTACATACTTAAGAAATTTTCTATTTTGTAGAGCCAAAAGTGCAAGGGAATTGGATCTTTTAAGACTATTACCATCAGTTGGCCAAATTGAGTTAGAAGATCCCAACATTGAGTAGGAAAGCTCATAGGATTTCCAACTTGTCAATTTGGGAACAAACATATTGGAGACTCTATTGGGGAGAGTTGTGAAGTATCCCTTGAAGAGTCTTTGATTTCATACCAGAGAAGAAGAATTAAAATTCATTTGATTTGTTAAAGAATTTGACATTTTAAGTGTTACTATAATTGATAGTAATATTGGAGATTGATTAACTAATGGTGATGATGATGAAGACTGACCAAGATTAGAGGAATAAAAGATAGTAGAATGATTAGATCAATTATTATCTTGTCATTGATGTCAAGCAATTGATATCTGATTTATGTTGTGTTGCCATATCATTCAGAGTATGATATAAGCTGACTAAAGTTAAATAGAAGAAGAAGTGGAATGATGGGAAGATGAAGAACTTAATTGGGAAATTGATACATATCAGAAAATGGTAATGTTATGATGATATAATTATTTTCTAACTAACGTTTGATTATATCAAGTCGGTAAAGTATGGTAAAGAAGATTAGTCAAGTCGGTAAGAAAAATAGTTTTGGATACCGAATAGGAAAGGTCATTTGGTTAAAGGAAAAAGTAATTCAGTAAAAGAAAAGGAAAGTTTCGGTAAAGCGAGATAAATTCAAGACACCAAGAGAAAGGTTTTAGTCACTGAGTGAATTTAACTAAAATTTAGTTGGAAGGAAACCGAGAAAGGAACATAAATTAAATACAAGGATGAGAATGACATTTAATGATTAGCTATGATGAACTGGAAGATTTTGATGATGAGGAAAGTTAGTTAGAGAGATCTACAAATAGGAAAACTCAAGATGATGATCTATGGAAAGATCTAAACAAAAAAAAGAGAAGGAACAAGTTTCAAGAAAGTTCAAGTTCTGAGGTGATGATAAAACGTGTTATCGAGATCCAAATTCAATCAATAAGTTTGTGGAATGAATTGGACGACTGAGATTGATCAAATGAAAATGTAATAGAGGAGATTAAGTGGAAAACATGTCTATATAAAGGATGATGTTGTATGGAAAAATGGATGGAAATGTGAAGAGTTGAAGAGTCACCGACTGATGCAGTGAAGAAGGAAAAGAAAGATTCCGAGTGGGAAAGAAGGATTTGATGAAGTCTTGAAGCCAATAGAAAGTGAAGGATTGAATTAAAGATAAAGAGCTCATAAAAGATTTGATTATGAAAAGGATAATTGTATATTCATAAGTCAATTTGTTTATTATTTCTTATTAACATTTGTAACAGATAAATCACTTAATCGAGTGGACTTAAGAGTCTTATTGTAAAATCCTTGAAAAAGGTAACATTCTAAAGAGTGGTTGAAGCCCTTTAACCATGCCACTCCTAACATGGTGAAGATCCTAATAGATATGAGTTAAATCCCTTAACTGGGTCACACTTGATAGTGTGCATTGTGATCTTTAATGAGATTGACTCTTAACCGAGCATACTTCAGAAGGGTATTTCTTTAGTGGGTGACAATTCCCATAGTGATTTTTCCCAAAGATGGGTTTCCATGTTAAATATTGGTGTTAAATGTGTTGAATGATATCATGTTTGATAAAGTTTATTTACTTTTGTCAGTAAATAGTGAAATGTTCTTAACTGAGTTAATCAGAGAAAAGCTTTTAAGGTAAAAAGAATCAAGGATTACTAATTCACCCCCCATCTCCATAATCCAACAATTGGTATCAAAGTTGAGTACTCTGAAAGCATAAGTTTGAAAGAATTGAGTAAAGATTCGTAGATGTATAGGAGAGAAGTACCTAGGCTGAACAAGGAAAGTTTCTCTACATGGAAAAGAAAGATGAGATTATACCTATAAGAGATTAGAGAGGTGACTTTTAATCATTTGGTTATTGATTATACTCCATTGCCTCCTGGACTAATGACACTTGATCAGGTAAGAGAAAAGTAGGAACACAACTTGGTAATGATAGAAATGTCCTCTTCCCTGAATGATACTGAATTCAATGATGTTAAGGATTGTATTACAACAAGAGAGATGTGAGACAAACTTGCACTAGTTTATGGTTGTGATCATTATGTACAAAAAATAAAGGTTGATAGTTTGAGAGAAAAATTTGATGAGATGAGAATGAAAGATGAAGAAAACATTGCACAATATAGTGGCAGAATAAAATATGTGGTAAGTGCTATCAAAGGTGTTGGTGGAACAATCACTGGTGAAGAAGTGGTAAGCAAATTTATGAGGTTTCTTACACTAAGGTATTCTATTTGAGTATCTTCTATTCAAGAATTGAGATCCATACCAAATAACACTGTTACTCTTGATGCCTTAATCGGTAAGCTGACTGCATTTGAGCTTATAAACTATGATAATAGTATACCGACTATTGAAACATCCTTTAAGTCATCTCTAACTATTGAGAGTTCAAGAAAAGAGAGAGAGTCACTATAGTACTGGTGGAAGTGACTATGACAATATATTAACCAAAGAGAAAGAGAAAGAGGAATTGGAAGCACTGTTGGAAAGGAGACTACTGAGAGGTAAATGAAAGTATAAAGGTAAACTACCTTTGAAATGCTTTAATTGTAGAAAGATTGGTCACATTGCATCTAGATATCTTGACAATGATAGGAATGATAAAATTGATAAGAAGGACAACAAGTACCGAAGATTCAGAGACTTCAAGGAGAAAAGAAAGAAGTTTTGTTACCCAACCGAGGAAGGAGTTACCGTTGAGGAATTTGATGACACTAAAGAAAGATCTTAAGTTGTCTATGTTGCTATGAAAGATGATTTAGAAGAAGAGAGGTATGAAGATGAAAAATCCCTTGTTTCTCATGTAAGTAAAACTAAATCATGGATAATAGATAGTGGATGTTCACAACATATGACTGGTGATATTGATAAGTTTGAGAACCTAGAAGAGTATGATGGAGGATTTTTTAGATTTGACAATGATGCTCTATATCCTGTAAAAGGTAAATTGTAATACCCTCTCTTATGGTGATACTTGGACTTTCGGATTTGGACATTTTATTATGATGGTTAGAACTATATGTTTACATTTATGCTTTATGACTATTTATCTGATGTTTAGATACACTCATTTATGATTATCATTTATATGATCATGAAATTGGGAATCATTTATCCTTAAATGTTTATGGAGCTAACCCAAGGATTTGAATCTAACTATTATTATCTATGATGTCTTATGTTTTCATGTATATGTGTCTGATGTGTTTTCATGACTTAGGATGAAGTCATAGTTACTCACTTAGTTGAGGTCCTCATGATGTATTGATCCTGGTCATCTATCTTCATATATCTATATATATATATGTTTGCACATGTATTTCTTCTCGATGATGTAGGATTGCAGGTACTGGGTATCATCTCCACCTGGTCTCACAGGTTTGAGCGATCCCTCAAATCCTCGATCGTTGTTGTTGTTATAGAGATATCATCAAGGTTCCATAGGAAGGAACTCTATCTTTGATCCTTTTACCTTTAGGTGGGGAGTTCCTGAGTCAGTCCCTTGTGTTGAAGATGTATTTCTGTGCCCTCTTAGTTTGTTGGTTTTGTGAATCTTGTAACTTGTTTCTTGTCTTTCGTATTCATTGAGAATGAGGTTTTGAGAATGGTAGCTCTTATTGTCTTCATGGTATGTTTGATTTTGTTAATATATTTTGATGTGAATTATTTTCATGTGAGGGTATAATTTATTGATTTATCTTTATTAGTGACTACTTATGTACTAGCATATCTTGTTAGGAAAGAGTTAGTATGTGATTAAATCATGTGATTTTACTATCTATAATAATGAAGAGTTTTATGGTATTAATGATGTTTTATAATATTCATGATAATAAGGTGTCTATGATAATAACAATAATAAATGTTTTATTAATAGTGGTATATTCCATCTTATATATCACTGTTGTGTTTTGTAAAGCATATGGATTAGTGTATGAATAAATAATATGTTTTATAATAATAATAATATATGTACACATAGGCATATGGGTGCACGCATATGCATATGCACACATATATTTATATAATTGTTGGTGAATAAGTAATTATTACATTATATTAATAAATAATTAAATAAGTTTATGGTATGGTAAATGTGTTGGAGGAAATAATTACTACTGCCTTCCTTAAATAAATGAAACATAAATTAGATTATTGTAATATGTAAATATAGGTATATCTCTCCTGGGAAAGGCTTTATTAATATTGTTTAAGCTTAACTAGTAACCAATCGATGGTTGGGATAGTTGCATTGGTTGAATTTCCCATGCAACTACTCCCTCCAATCTATTTACAGGAGAAATTTTCCTGTGTGTGGCGAGTGGACATAGGAAATTTAATTTGAGGAGAGGCTTTATCTTTGATAGAATGTTGCTATAGTTCTGAGAAGAGAGAATTGATTTTTCTCTATGAGGATGTAAATGAGATCGATTCTAGAAGAGGTTGGAACTTGCCTATAGGAGGAATTTGAAGGAGTGCTTGGAGTAGGTTGGAAATCTTGGATCTTCTGCTCTCCAACGGTTTCTCTTTGTAGGATTCTAGGTAGGATCTATCCTAGAGATAATCCTTCTTGAGTGTTTGTTGCTTGATTTTATTTCCATTTTGTTCTTGTTTCTTACTTTGAGCCTGCAATTTAAAAGAGGATTATTCTATTATAACATGGTTGTATTCTTATGTGAAATAGTTTCAGGGGAAAGGATAGTTATGATATATTATTGCATAAACTATTGTGCTTCCTCTTATGGGTGTGTGTTTCCATGTATTTTTGAGGTGCTATATTGAATAACTACTAACTGATTAATGTAGGATCTAATATAGATTTGTGATTATGTTCCTGTGTCTTGTCTTTTGTGTGGTAGGAGATAGTTTTAAATAATGGATGCTTAAATATGCATTGGTTGTTCACATGTTTGTATAATCCACTTAGAGCTTATTGGTTTACATTTTGGGCTTTGGATGGAGTATGGAAACTTCCAAGGATCCTTGTGACATCTTCTCATATATCTCAGGGGTCTATAGGAACTTCCAGTCTTTAGGAACTACTAATCTCCTTCTCCGGTTGCATTCTGCCTTAGGAGCCCATTTCCTATTCTTAGATCTAGAATGGATTTAAGTGGCTGGTAATCTAAGTTGGAGGGATGTTTTTTCATGGAAATTGGGAGTTCTCAAATAGGTCTTTCCTAGATTAGGCATCCACAGCCCCTATAATGCCTAGTTTTACCTGTAAGTTGGTTCTGTCAGTCTTTTTTTTAATTTTTCTGTCATCTTGTACAAATGTACAACGATGAGAACCCAATGTGCATTTCTCATAACCAAATGCATAGCTCTATGAATCAATGCACAGTTCTCATGATCATATGTGAAGCTATGTAAATCAATGCACAGCTCTGAGAATCAAATTCACAGTTCTCATGATCATATGCACAGCTCTGTGAACCAAATGCGCAGTTTCCATGATCAAATGTGTAGTTCCATACTAGAAGTGCACAATTCCTTGGATAAAATGTGCAACCTCTTCAACCAATTGCGCAGTTTGATCTTGGTTAGGGTTTAGGCAGAATTTATACAAATATAACATTTAAGTATAAATTTAACTTATACTTTAAGTTATATTTGTATAAATTATAAAATATTAATACTTCTGGATGTTTGAGATAGGTTTCAGCTTCATAGGAGTTAAGATGTAGATTCTAGATTTTGAGATTTCTAAAAAAATTCAAACTTAGTTAAATTTCAGGCACGAGAGGTTTCCATAGATGGAGCATTGTGTTTTTCATATGGAATTTTGTATAAACTATGTATGTTCATTACTTTTTTGGTGGAGGTTATATGGTGCATTTATATGATTTAATAAGGTTTATGATGTGTTTAGGAAGCAGGATTAGGGTGTAGGGTTGTCTTGAGGATCAGGACTATTCTAGGTCTCCCTAAATGCTCCTAATTTTCCTAAATGTCCCTAAACTCTCCTATTCTTTTCTATTCTTTGATGAAAGTTCTCAAATGTGTTAATGATGTGTTTTAATTCATGTATGATGTGTATGTGATGTTTGGGTTAAGGGTAGAAAATCTAAGAACACGAAGTGAGTGGCTCTCAGTATAGGGTCAGGGCCCTAAGTGGCTAGTACCAGGATAACTGATTGAAGAGTTGTTTTAACAAGTGATAATTTAATTAAAAATTATGAGAATGGGTTCAAACACTAAAAATATTAATGTATGCTTCACCCATGCCATTAGTGCTAGTAAAGGCTATGGATGGGAGTGGGAGAAGGTGCCCATGCGTAGGTATGATTGAATGGTGCTTGTCTGTATGAAAGGCATTTGGTTCTGCATGTGCCTACTTGGGGGCCAGGGCCCATAGTGGCTAGTACCAGGACAACCCAAGGGGTGAGGGCTATGCGATGACACTCACTTAACTTGTTTCTTAGAGTTTATACCAAGACTTAGAAGCTTTGGGAAAAGATTTATACTTTGATCTTCTTTTCATTTTCTATTTGGGAAAGGTCACCCAACCCTAGGTGTGGCCTAGTTATCACTTCCTTGTGGACCTTGGTGTTTATCTCCTAGCATGGGGGAGTGGGCCTTTTGGTATCCACATGGTTGGGTGGTAAATATTTTTATCGAGGTACCTTTTATGGATGCAGTGCTTAAGGATTCCTGCTTGCTTAATGTTCTAGTTTTGAAGAATGAAGACTTGTATTTATCTTTGATGATGTAAAATTATTGTTACCTCCCAAGAGGAGATGAATGTAATGTAATCATTAATGTATTCAAAATGATGTATTTGGAATGGGTAGACTTAGGAAAAAGGAAAAAGGGAAAGCATGAACTTTATGTATATGATGTATGTTGAAAAGAAAGAGATTTTGTAAGATTTCAAGTAAAATAATATGTTTCTCATTATTGACGAATAAAGGAAAAGATAGTAAAACAAATGTAATATTTGCAATGTATCAAATGTTTAGACGATTCTATTATTAATGCTTTAAAAGTTATATTGTTCATAAAGGATACTTAGGAATATAGAGGGATTTAAATGGAAATTGAAATGCAAGTACTTTGTATTTCTTTATAAAGAATCTACAAATGCTGTGACGTAGTTTTCTTAAGAAGTAAATCAAGTTGTTAGTACACTAAATGGACTTAAATGAATTGTGCATTAAATAAGAAGAGAACCTTGGAGGAATCTAAGTTAAACTATATTTTGTTTATATAATTCTTTTAAAAATTTGAAAATTTTCATAAATCATTACTTAGGTTTTCTTTTCCAAAGATAATCTTTGTTCTCTTCCCCAGTTCCCTTGTGGGGCATGACATAAATGATCCATTATTCTCAATGAAAAGATGAAATGTGATGAGGCTTATTGGGTTAAAGGACTAAAATACAATTTGTTGAGTGTGGAACAATTGAACAACACTAGCCACCGACTGAAGTTTCAAAATAAAAAGGTGAAGATCTATGGTGTTGTTGGAGATCTAATTGGAACTAGTGAACAATCAAAAGTTAATCTATTCTACCTTGATACTAACAAATAATTTCTTATTTGTTAAAGTTGAGGATGTATGGTTGTGGCATAAAATACTTTGTCATGTAAATTTTGATAATATTATCAAAGTAAGTAAGAAGAATAGAGTCAGAGGTCTACCAAAATTAAGAAAGCCTTACAAAGTGATGTGTAAGGAATGTTAGATCGGTAAGATGACTAAATCAAGTTTCTCAAGAGAGTCTTATTCATCAACTGGTATTTTGGAATTACTTCATACTAATCTTTGTGGCCCTATGAGAATTCAAAGCTATTATGGAGATCAGTATTTCATTCTGTTTGTTAATGACTACTCAAGGATGATGTCGATAATGTTTCTAAAAGAAAAGTCTGATGCATTCCAAATGTTCAAATGGTATAAAGAAAGAGTTGAAGAGGAAAAAGGTAAACAACTGAAATACTTAAGATCTGATAGAGGAGGTGAATTTATCTGTGATGAATTTATCATCTTCTGCAATGAGAATGGAATCAAAAGATAAGTATCTACATTGATGTCTCCACAACAAAATGGCATAGCTGAAAGAAGAAATAGATCTATAGTTGATTGTGCTAGAACACTATTGATTGACAAAGAGGTTGTACAAACATTTTGGAGAGAAGCTATTAGTACTATTGTCTACACACTCAATCGAGTACAATTGAAGAAAGGAACCAACAAGACACCCTATGAACTCTGGTATGAGCATACACCAAAAGTTAGCTACTTTAAATTTTTTAGAAGTAGATCCTATATTTTGAAAGATGCTAGGAATGGAAAGTTTGATTCAAAAGGTGATGAAGGTATATTCCTAGGATATTCATCAAAGAGAAAAGCATACAAATGTATGAATAAGGCTACTAACAAAGTTTTGGAAAGTGCAAATGTGAGGATTGATGAATTTGTAGAAAGGAATGAAGAAGATATAAAAAAGGAACCATAAGACTATCAAAGATTTGATTATGTACAAGATAGAATTTCGAGCACTGCACCCAAGCTACAACAAGGAGAAAATGAAGAGCAAGTTGAGCCTCCACTAAGAGATGAAAACATTGATGAACAATCTATTGAGCCTGTATTAGAAAAATATGTGAGAAGATACCACTCACCAAGCAAAATAATTGGAGACAAGAATGTAGGAATCATGACAAGAAGTAAGTTGAGAGATAATACATATCTTATTTTTGAATTTGAGCCAAGACTAGTCAAGGATGCACTAGAAAATAAAGATTGGGTTAATGTAATGCAAGAAGAAATTGATCAGATTGAAAAGAAAAACACTTGGTCACTAGTACCGAGACCCAAGGATAAGACTTTGATTCGAACAAAGTGGATTTTTAGGAATAAATTCAATGAAAAAGGAGATGTGATCAGAAACAAAGCAATATTAGTCTGTAAAGGGTATGCACAAGAAGAAGGTATTGCTTATGGTGAGACATTTTCCCCTGTTTCTAAATTAGGAGTAATAATTTTACTTGCACAGGGTGCTTATAATGGATTCAAATTTTATCAGATGGATGTTAAGTTTTCATTTTTGAATGGAATTCTTGAAGAATTTTACATTGAACAACCTGAAGGATTTGTTGAGAATTCTAACAAGAATATGGTATGCAAACTACACAAGGCAATTTATGGTTTGAAGCAATCTCCTTGAGCATGGTATGAAAGACTACACTTATATCTAATCAAGATTATATTTTAAAGAACAAGTGACAACAAAAATTTATATTTGAAATGTGATAATACTGATAAGATTTTGATTTCTGAAATTTTTGTTGATGACATTATATTTGGAGGAAATGAAATAATGTCCAAATCTTTTGTTAAAGAAATGAGAAAGGAAATCGATATGTCTATGATTGGAGAGATTAAATTCTTTATTAGACTTCAAATTCAACAAGCTAAAGATTGGATCTACATCACATAATCAAAGTATATCAAGGAGATCCTAAAGACATTCAATATGTATAAATCAAAACCGGTTGGAACACTGATGGCTAGTGGTTATAATTTTTTAAAGGAAGATGAGACAAAGGAAATAAATGGGACTCTTTACCGATCCATGATTGGTAAGTTATAATATGATATACATAGAAGACCTGATCTTGCTCATGTTGTTGGAATTCTTGCAAAGTTTTTGAAAACCCAAAGGATACACACATGTCTACAATTAAAAGGATATTTAGATATCTGAAAGGAACCGAGGACTATGGGTTATGGTACAAGAAGAATGGAGATTTTGATCTCCATGTATACACTGATGTTGATTAGGCAAGTAATGTTGATGACATGAATATCACAAGTGGTGGTGCTTTATTTTTAGGAGAAAGGCTAGTGACATGGTTAAGAAAGAAACAAAGTTGTATTTCATAGTCTATTGCTAAAGCTGAGTATGTTGTTGTAGTTATGAATTATTCAAACATAGTGTGGATCAAACAATTAAGTGAATGTATGCAAGAAGAGATTACTAATCCTATTACTATTTACTATGATAACATAAGTGCTATTAACATATTAAAGAATCCAGTGATGTATTCAAAGACAAAGAACATTTCTATCAAGTATCACTACTTGAGAGAACAAGTACACAAAAAGCATGTGATATTGGAGTATGTGAATTAAAAGGAACAGATAGATGATATATTTACCAAACCACTACTGAAGGATTCTTTTGAGTATCTTCGAGGTAAGTTATGGGTTCTTCCCCTATCCAATATTCACTAAGGCAAGATGCATGCTGCATCAATTCAGGAACTCATTAGAATATCTATTTTGTGAGTTGATGCTAGTGTTCACTCTTTAGGTGAAGCTTGAATTGTGAAAGATGTTTATGGAAGGAATGAGAAATCCATACATTTGAGGTATGATTTATTACCTGAGAAAATTTTTCAGGAGTATATGTGTCTTTGGCATTTTTTTTAAAGAGGGAGAAGAATTATTGATGACTGTAAAGAGGAAAGAATATGATAAGAGAATATTATAGAATCAAAGAGGAAGAATAAAGTAGAGAGAGATAAAACAATTGATTACTGAGAAAGAAGATAAAAAAATAAGTTGTCAATGAGGGATGGTAAAAGAAGATCTATTGAAGGAGAAGATTGATACTTATAGAAGAATATATTACTGAAATAAATTAAGGAGATACATTGACAGATAGATATCCAAGAGGGAGAAGATAAATAGAAGAAGATAAAACTCATAGGGAGTACAAGAAAAATAATGACAAAAATATTGCCATCATCAATTGAATAGTAAATATTGTTAGTGTGTTGCCATCAATGCCAAAGAGGGAGATTGTTACTATAACTAATAGTAATGTTGGAGATCGATTAATTTATGGTGATGATGATGAAGACCAAATAAGATCAGAGGAACACAAGATAGTAGAATGATTAGATCAGTTATTATCTTGTCATTGATGTCAAGAAATTGATATCTAATTTATATTGTGTTGCAATATCATTCAAAGTATGATATAAGTTGAGTAAAGTTAACGAGAAGAAGTGGAATGATGAGAAGATGAAGAACTTAATTGGGAAATTGATATAGATCAGAAAATGGTAAGGTTATGATGATATAATTATTTTCTACCTAACATTTGATTATATCAAGTTGGTAAAGTATGGTAAAGAAGATTAGTCAAGTTGGTAAGCAAAACAATTTTGGCTATCGAGTATGAAATGTCATTTGGTAAAAGGAAAAAGTAATTTGGTAAAAGAAAAGGAGATTTTTGGTAAAGTGAGAGAAAGTCAAGACACTGAGTGAAAGGTTTTAGTCATCGAGTGAAGTTAACCGAAATTTAGTTGGAAGGACACTGAGAAAGGAACACAAATTAAATACAAGGATGAGAATGATAATTAATGATTAGCTATGATGAACTGGAAGATTATGATGATGAGGAAAGTTAGTTAGAGAGATCTACAAATAAGAAAATTCAAGATGATGATCTACAACAAGATCTAAATGATAAAAAGAGAAGGAACAAGTTTCAAGAAAGTTCAAGTTCTGAGGTGAAGATAAAATGTGTTACCGAGATCCAGATTCAATGAATAAGTTTGTGAAATAAATTGGACAACTAAGATTGATCAAAGGAAAATGTAATAGAGGATATTAAGAAACAAAACAAGGTCTATATAAAGGATGATGTTCTATGGACAAATAATTGGCAAAGTGAAGAGTTGAAGAGTCATCAATAGATGCAATGAAGAAGGAAAATAAAGATTCAGAGTGGGAAAGAATGTTTTGATGAAGTGTTGAAGCCAGTGGAAAATGAAGAATTGAAGTAAAGATAAAGAGTGCACAAAGGATATGATTAGCCAAAGGATAGTTGCAGATTCATAGGTCAATTTGTTTATTGTTGATTATTAACATTTGTAACAGAGAAATCTCTTAATTGAGCGGACTTAATAGTCTTATTGTAAAATTCTTGAAAAAGGTAACATTCTAAAGAGTGTTTGAAGCCCTTTAACCAGACCACTCCTAATAGGGTGAAGATCCTAGAAGATCTGAGGTAGATCCCTTGATTGGGTCACACTTGATAGCGTGCATTGTAATCTTTAACAAGATTGACTCTTAATCAAGCATACTTCAGAAGAGTATTTCTTTAGTGGGGGATAATTCCCATAGTAGTTTTTCCCAAAGCTGGGTTTCCATGTTAAATACTAGTGTTAAATGTATTGAATGATTTATGTGAATGATATTGTGTTTGATAAATTTTATTTACTATTGTCGATAAATACTAAATTGTGTTTAATCAAGTTAATTAGAGAAAACTTTTTAAGGTACAAAGAATCAAGGATTACTGATTTGCCCCCCCTATGTAATCCAATATTTAAGAAGTTTTGATACTTTATGAAGATTGGTTGCAGTGGATTCACTTGAAGATATGATGTTTTGGAAGCATAGGTGTTCTGGTTATCCTCTGAACCTATGTGCAAACCTGATCTTTGGTGAGGTATACTCTACTGGAGTGAAGAAGTCAAGCTTTGGAAGATCATTCATTTCCTCCATCAGGAGGTGGAAACTCTATTGTATTTTGATGAGGTTCTAAGTAGGATTATCCTAGTCATTAGCGACTCTACTAAGGGAAGGAATTATTAGAAATTTTCTTTCTCACCATTCAAAAAAGGGACATTGTTATTTCAAAATGTTCTAGCCGAGGCAAAGAAGACAATGCATTCCAAGTAAAATTAGGCCATTGGACCTCATAGGGTTTAAATGTAGTTCTAAGGATCTATTTTTGAGACTTGCATGCATTGCACCAAAAATCCATAGAGAAGGTGGTGAATCTTCTCTCAATCATTTGGATGCCTTCTATAGGTTCACACATACCTACAAGGTGGATTCAAAAAGTCATGTAATGATGCTTTTTGTTAGGACATTGAAAGTTTTAGCAAGGGAGGCATATGAATTATTGCCTACATAAAGCATCTCATCATGAAGAGAATTTGAACAGTGGTTCCTTGTTGTTTTCCATGATGAAGATCAGGAAGAAGAAGACATGTATGAAGACCAGTGTTGCAACATTGAAGAAGATCCTAACATGTCTCTGCTTGATGCCTTTTTAAAAAAAAATAAAATAAAAAATCTTGGAGAGATTTGAAGAGGATTATGTTGCACATTTGTTCTTGAGAGTGATCAATATCTATTAGAGGACACTTGCAGATATTAGGACCTCACGTAGATAACTCATAAGAAAGATCAAAGAGTTGAGGATTCTGGGTAACCCTAGCTTGGAATTCTTGTTGAAGATCATGGAGCAAGAGTATCATGAATCAGATCATGTTTAAGACTTAGATGAGGAAACCCTAGATCATAATGAAGTAAAATATAAATCTAATGATCTTTGTATAGGAAGAAAGAATGAAGACATACAAGAGGAGGCTTATGATCATATTGGATAGATTTATATGCTTGGTGAAAATCATAGTGGCATTGAAGAAAGTCCAAGTTACATGTCTCCTTTGGATACATTTTTGAACTTAGAAAAATAAGAAGAAGAATTTGCAGTACAATTATTCATGAGGATGTTTAATGTCCATCAGGAAATACCTTCAGAGTGCAGCACCCTATGACCTTTTCAATAGAATGCATAAACTAGGCTTCTCACATGATCCCTAGTTTCTTACCCTTCTCAAGCATATAAATGATGAATTGAATGCAGAAGAGGATGAATTCATGATTAAATATGAATATGAGTTAAGTGATGTTTCAGATACATAAGAAGTCCTAGATTAGATAGAAGAAGATCCCATCAATAATGAGATTTATATGATAAAAACATACACCAATGACCATGAGGAAGATGATCTTCTTAGTGTAGAAGAGATATCTGATCTACTAGAGACAAAATATCAAAAATCTATTGGAAGATATGGGCCACATTTTTTCTTGTATCATCAAAAATATAAAAAATAGTAATTCAGTGCATTTTTAGCATGTTTTTGATGAAATCATAGATGAATCTCAGAAAAATGAAACATCTGAAGAGGATTTTCTATCCAGTCAATTTTATCAACAACATGAAGAAGTATTATATGGATGTGAAACATGTCTTATAGATGAAACAAGGATGTACACAATAGAAGAAATATCAGACCCTATGAGAGATAAGCACACACATCATGATGAGAAGAATGAAAATAATAGGCCTAATGAATACTTTGAAGATGATGAAACTCATGATATGTGTGGGGAAGTATATTTAGAAGGTGAGATATTCTTCATTTTATCCTATGAGAAGGATTTGTATCAAATGTGTGAAAATGAAATGAAATCAGACACACATAATGAGGAGAATGAGTTAAAGAGTAGCCCTGAAGATGCAACAAGTTGTATACAAGAAGACATTCATGTAGAGAAGATTAATTTGGATACTTGTATAACTAATCAAATGCATGACTATAAGGATCTTCCATTCAGTAAAGACCACAATGTACCTGATGATTTCTCAAATACTAAACAAAAGTCAGATACCAAGGATTGCATTCATGAAGAGAAACAAGTGAGTGTTGTCCATGAGGATGATACATTTTATACAAGTATGGAATATAGGTAGAAAATTGAGGTAAGTATTCCTGAAAACTCTATGATAAAATTCGTTAAGAAAATTCTAAGGGAAAAACATGTAAGTTTCCATCATAATTCCTTTAGGGGATTTTCTTCCATGTATGCTAATCAAATGTGTGAGGCAAGGGATTAGATGTTTGGGATGAACAATTATGAAATCAATTTCTTCTCAAATACTATTGTTGATAAGGGAAAGATAAAATATGATCCTAAGAAAGTGATAAAGGAAAAGCACAAGCAAGTTGAGCTTTCTCACAAGACTACAAAAGAAAATAGATACAATCAAGCATTAGGTTTATTAGCTCAAAATTTGAATGAGCATAACATGTTTAGCATCTCTGATATACCACAAAGTTTGACAAGGACTTGTGACAAAGATTAGAATATGGTGTTTGATAGAGGAAAGAGTAGACACTCTTTTGAGGGGCTTGAGGTCATTTGATCTCATTATTATCCTAAAAGGAAACACAAGGGGTTTCTCTTTTCCCTTTCCTTTTTTTATTACATTTTTAGACTTTATTGTTTTTATGGCGTTACACTATTGTATTGTTGCATCTTTTCTGTGTTCTTGTAGGTCTGCTTCATCCAAAGATAGATAGGATACTCATCATGCCCACAAGGGACATGTGTCCCCAATAAGAGTCACTGTTGACACATAATTTTCTAGCAAATTAATTTATATTCTTTATAGAAGATTTTACAAGTTTTGGTATATGGGAATAGTTACTACTGGTGTTTGTGTTAGAAAGTAAAGTCTACCAAGATAAATGAGAAGGGGGGGGGGGTGAATTAGTTATCAGATAAATAAAACTTTTATTACCTTTAATAGATTTGAACCATGTAAGCATTGTAATCAACAACCATAGAAAGATATACATACACAACAACATAATAACACAATATATGTTGACTAGGGAACCTCTTGATCAAAGAGTAAACCCCAGTGGGAATGATGCCCACAAAAGATGCACTAATATGAAAGTACTTGTGAGAGGATGGACTCTTTTATGATCCTTATGAAATATATTTAGTATATATGAATATCTTTTAGGATACTTTGAATCCTAGTTAGAAGATTCTAACCCTGTTAGGAGTTATGGAAGATAGAAGGACCCACTGTCTAAACAGCTTCAAGGGAAAGATCACTGAACACACTATCCAACTGATCTCTGTATTACTCAATAGAATAATATGAAAAGATTACTGATCTCAACAACTTATTAATTCTCCTTTGACTGTGCCAAACCACACCAACTCCTTCATTAGATCTCAATACCAGATCTTTGTACTTCGCATATCCTCTTACAACAAGTATTGCTCAATTTCACAATTCAATTCCACATAATTCTACATTACAATAAGGAAAATAATCCATCCTTTATACCACACTCAAATAATTACAAATGAGTCGGCATACAAATTACAAAATAAAATCTTCCACACGTTACACAATATTCCACAATTACATAAAACTATTGGCTTCCAATTAAGATAATTCTTCACTCATGTGACCTATGACCTTTCTGCCACATCTACATCACAATCATCATGTCTTCATCATTTGTACAATTTCACATGCTTAGATTCTATCCTGATTAGGAGATATCATCTGATTTCCACAAACTACTTCTCAGGAACACTGCCTGAATACTACTTCCACTGGTTTGCCCATAACTATCATGAATAGTTGAATTTTCATATGCGCTCTTAACTACAATCTCAAGAAACATCATAGATTAATTCCTCAACTCTACATAGCTTGATCTTCAATATCCCACATGCGCTAATACAAACACTATCTGCTTCTCTGCTAACCTTCAGTAGATCACTGTGTTGACATCAATTAAAATCATAGTCATGAATGCAACAACAATTGCTACAAAATTGCTGCAAATACTCCCCCATTGGCATTGTTGGAAACATAGATGAAAAAACATCCAAGTTCCATGAATACCAACATTGCAACACTACTGCTCTGAAATTTTTTCAAGTTCTCTTCATCAATCAAATCTTGCTTCATTTTCCTGCTCAATTCTTTTAGTTTTCCATTTTATATTACTTGTATCCTTCTCCCTCAAATTCTCTTCAATACATGGTTTTTCATGTATCCTTCTCCGGGTGTCCCCCATTGACATCAATGACAAATGCTACATCACTATGTCAACAACAACTTCAATATCAAAAGACACTTTTCAGAAAATATATTTCACTAGAGTCCTCATGACTTAGCTCAGAAACACATACTCCCCCATAGAGGAAGTACCAACATCTAGTCTAGAAAAAGATAAGGCTCATATACCACTGGACTGATGCAACAATCTGCATCACTTCTCAAAAGTAGGCTAGGGCATAACCCCAAGCATACCTCTCAGATACTTAAATGTATCTTTAGGCAAAGGCTTTGTAAATATATCTACAATTTTCTCTTTTGTACTTATATACTCAAGTCTGACTTCTATCTCTACAACTTTCTCTCTCACTACATGATACTTTATTTCTATATGCTTTGTCTTAGAATGTAGTACATGATTCTTAGACATACTAATTGTATTGGTGTTATCAAAGTGTATAACAATAGACTCATCAAATTTTATTCCAATATCCTTCAACATTTGTTTCATCCATATTATCCAGTTACAATTGTTTTCTGCTACCACATATTCTACTTTTTCTGTGCTCTGTGAAATACAGTTTTGTTTCTTGCTTAGCCAAGAAACCAATCTTCCTCTTTTTGTCATCAACACTACCTCCCCAATCTACATCTGTATATGCACATAGGGTAAAGTCATCAAATTTTTCATACCACAATCCATATTTAATTGTGCCTTTCAAGTACCTCAGTATCCTTTTTACTACTGCATAATGTGATTCTTTAGGGTCAGCTTGAAATCTTGCAATGATTTCAACTGCATGTGATATGTCTGATCTTGTATGAGTTAAATATTGCAATCCTCCAATCATAGATCTGTACTTCTTCTGTTCAACTACAGGATTCTCATATGTGCTAGATAACTTGTGTCTAGTTACTATAGGTGTGCCAACCGGCTTACAGTTCTCCATTCCAAATCTCTTCAATAAGTCATTCAAGTACTTTTCTTGACATAAGAAGATGCCATCACTATTCTATGTTATCTGCAATCCTAAAAAATATTTCATCTCACCAATCATACTCATTTCAAATTCATTCTTCATTTCATCTGCAAATTTATCACTGGCTTCATCTTCTCCTCCAAAGATAATATCATCAACAAAAATAACTACAACCAACAAACCATTTTCAATTTCTTTCATATACACATTACTATCTGCTATGCCTTTAGTAAATCCTAATTTTATCAAATACTTATCCAATCTTGCATACCAAGTTCTAGGTGCTTGTTTAAGTCCATATTAAGCTTTGTTTAGTTTACATACCATGTCTCCTTCATGAGTTAATGGAAAACCTTCAGGCTGCTCAATGTAAACTTCTCCTTCTAACTCTCCATTCAAAAATGCTGACTTCACATCCATCTGATATACTTTAAATTTCTTATAGGCTGCATAAGCCAAAAAAATTCTTACTACTTTAATTCTTTCTACAGGTGAAAAAGTTTCTTCATAGTCAATTCCTTCTTGTTGTGAGTATCCTTTACATACCAATATTTCTTTATTCCTTACAACTTCTCCTTGTTCATTCATCTTGTTCTTAAAGACCCATTTAGTTCCTACAACATTCTTATCTTTAGGTCTAGGGACCAACTCCCAAGTCTTTTTCTTTTCAATTTGATCTAGTTCTTCCTTCATAGCTTTAATCCAATTTTCATCTTCACAGGCTTCACTAGTATATTTAGGTTCAATTTGAGAAATTAAACACAATTGTTCTTGTACCTTATTTCATGTCAGAACTCCTCTGTCTATGCTCCCAATAATCTGCTCAACATGATGATTTCTTGTTAGATTCTTGTTAGGTGTCACTATCTCAGTTCTTGCTTCAACTGTAGGTTCCTCTATGATTTCCTTAATGTAGCTCTCATTCTACAAATCACTGTTAGTTTCATAGAATAATTCAACATTTTTTTGATCAATTCTAGGATGAGTTCCTTCATCTGATTCACAATCAAGCATTCTTTCTTGAATTTTGAACTTTTCATCAACTTTAACATTTGCGCTCTCAACAATAGTTTTAGTTCTTTTTATTGAAACATCTATAAGCTTTGCTTTTAAATGAATAACCAAGAAATATTCCTTCATCACTTCTAGGGTCAAAATTCCCAATGTCATCATCTCTCTTAATATAACATTTACTTCCAAAAATTTTGAAATACTTAACTGATGGTGCATGTCCAAACCATAGTTCATAAGGTGTCTTATCTGTGTCTACTCTGATTTGTACTTTGTTCATTGTATATATTGCTGTATTCACTACTTCTCTCTAGAATATCTTTGCCAAGTCATTTTCAAATAGCATGGCTCTTGTTACTTTAGTTACTGAACTATTTCTTCTTTCTGCAATACCATTTTGTTCAGGTGTTCTAAGTGCTAAAAACTGTCTCTTAATGCCATTCACTTCACAAAAATTGTTAAACTCTTTTGAAGTAAATTTTCCACCTCTATCTGATCTCAAACATTTAATCTTCATTCCAGATTCATTCTCAACTTTGTTCTTAATTACTCTAAACTTATCAAATGCCTCAGATTTTTCTTTAAGAAATGCAATCCACATCATTCTTGTAAAATCATTAACAAGAATCATAAAATACCTTTCACCATAGAATCCTCTAGTCCTTGTGGGACCAATCAAGTCTGTATGAACAATTTGCAACTTCTCTACTGTTGTAAAATTCTTCCTATGAAATGAGCTTCTCTTCTGTTTAGCCATGTAGACATGGAAAATTGGCAAAGGCTTAAATCAATCAGAAAGGTGCAATCAAATCATCAAAATAGCATGAAAAATTAATAAATGGAACAAAGGCAATTCAAATCAAAGGAAAATTCAATTAAATGATTAAATGATTAAATAAAGCTTGAAAAGGGGAAAAACACTAAGAAATTGATTAAATTCAATTAATGACATAGTTGTTGAAATGAAAAATCAAAATGAACCTCTTACCCTTCATGGCTAAATTTAATTACTTTAATTAATTAATAAATATGAAATTCCCTCAACAAAGGAAAAAGGAGACAAAATGGACACAAATCACTCACTTTTGTTGAAATGGTCCAGCCTTTTGAAACCATTTAAATGTTTGTCCCCCAATTTAGGGACAAAGCAAATCCAATTGACCTTACCCAAGTATAACCATGGTTATCTCACTCTACCCCCTACCCTTGGAAAAATCTTATAAGTAGAAGGCATTTTGAGGCATTATTCATCCACTCCATATCTTTGAATTGCAGCAAAGCTCTGTCAATTTGCATCCATATCACTCACTTATCATTTGTCATTGCTAATTAGCTTAAATTGCTTTGATCATAGTAGATTGTTCATCAAATAGAGCTAGAATTTGATAGAATAGATCTAAATTTGCATATCATATAGCTTAATTCTCATAATTAGAGTGTCACTAGTGAGGATTTGCAGCTGAGAGCCTCACTTACTACTTCAATTTAGAGAACCATGAGATGTTGATAGATTAATTGTGCATTTGTTAGATTATTTTGCTCTAATTCTTGTTGTTCTTAGTTAATCTTGTAATTTCATGAAGGTGTAAATCACTCACACACAAGCCATAACACATTCCTTGCAAATCATGTTAGTAGGTTTCATAATTTTAGACAAATATCTTATTGCAAATGTAGTAATCACTTTCACAATATTATCAAAGCTTATATGACAAAATCTTCTATGCCATAACCAACTATCATCAATCTTAGTAATCAATCATGTCATCTCAGTAGGATTCAACTGAAATACATTACCTTTGGTTCTTGATCCAGTTCCAATCAAATTACCATCCTTGTCTTTGATTACATAAGTTTTCTCAGTAAATGAAACTTGATATCCTTTATCAACTAGTTGTCCAATACTCAAAAGGTTATGTTTCAATCCATCCATAAAGTAAACATCATCAATTTTAGTCTTTCCATCAAGAGTAATAGATCCTATTCCTTTTATCAAACAAGGTGCATTGTTTCCAACTCTAACAATTCCTCCATCATAATTGTTAAACTTTATAAATTTCTTCATGTCTGCAGTCATATGATGTGAACAACCACTGTCTATAATCAAATTAGATCTCTTTTCTACTTGAGAAACTAAAGATTTTTTTTCTTTAACTTCTGTTTTAGGGTTTTCTTCTTTTATTGCTACAAATCTTATATCATCATTCTCATTATCACTTTCACTTAGAGATTTTTCAATACTAGCTTCAAATTATTCATCATTAGCATAGTAACATTCTTTAGATCTTATAGGTTTAAATTTATTTCTATACTTCTTTACTCTCTTAGGACATTTAGATGCAAAATGACCATATTCTTGACAAGTCCAACATTTAAAAATTTTCTTACCATCTGGTTCTCTTTTCACAAGAAAGGCAATTCCTTCCTCAATCTTCCTGTCTTCTTCATTCTTAAATCTATTGCCACTAGCATAGTCTCCGCTTACACCAATGCTTCTTGACAAAGTAGGATGAATATTAAGTACGTTGAATGCTATCTCCATTCTAGGTAGATCTCCTAATTGTCTCAAGTTCATCTCTGCTACTTCTAATCTTCCAAGAAGAGTTTCTCTGGTAAAATTCTCAGTAAAAGGTATAACTTTATCAACCATCTGCATTGTTTTCTTAAATGAAGGAGTTAATGTTCTTAGAATTTTCCATATCACTTCATTCTCTATCTTGATTCCTTCATAGGATTTTATACCTACAACAATTTCTGACATTCTACCAATATAGATTCTAATAGATTCATCTTCCATCATTCTTATATCTTCAAGTGCACATATCCAACTATGTAATATGACTTTCTTTGCATGTTCATCACCTTCAAAAGTAGATTGTAAAGCTAACCAAATTTCATGAGATGTTTTTAGATATTTTACCCGACTGTACTCATTTTTCAGAAGACCTGACAAGAGTGCTTCTTTGGAAAGTATGTTACACATGAATAGATCTCTCTCCTCATTAGTACATTCTTAAATTTTGTCTTCATCAATGATAGTCTTCTTATTCTTTGTGATTAACCAATATCCTGGTCCTAAACAAAGCAAATGCATCTTCATCTTTTCTTTCCAACTGTCAAAGTTTACTCCATCAAACTTAGGGATTTCTTTCCTAAAATGATTTGCCATGGATATCCTTAAGTTGTTAAACTTTTCCTTCAAGGACCTACTGCTCTGATACCAATTGTTAGAAAGTAAAGTCCACCAAGATAACTAAGAGGGGGGTGGGGTGAATCAGCTATCAGATAAATACAACTTTTATTACCTTTAATAGATTTCAACCATGTAAGAAATGTAATCAACAACCATAGAAAGATATACATAAACAACAACACAATAACACAAGATATGTTGACTAGGGAACCTCTTGATCAAAGAGTAAACCCCAGTGGGAATGATGCCCACAAAAGATGCACTAATATAAAAATTCCTTGTGAGAGGATGGGCTCTGTTAGGAGCCTTATGAAATACATTTAGTACATATGAATCTCTATTAGGAGACTTTGAATCCCAGTTAAAAGATTCTAACTTTGTTAGGAGTTATGGAAGACAGAAGGACCCACTGTCCAAACAGCTTCAAGGGCAAGATCACTGAACACACTATCCAGCTGATCTTTATATTACTCAACAGAATAATACCAAAAGATTACTGATCTCAACAAATTATTACTTCTCCTCTGACTGTGCCAAATTGCACCAACTCCAAATCTCAATACCAGATCTCTGTACTTCACATATCCTCTTACAACAAGTATTGCTCAATTCCACAATTCACTTCCACATAGTTTTACATTACAATAAGGAAAATAATCCTTCCTTTATACCACACTCAAATAATTACAAATGGGTCAGCATATAAATTACAAAATAAAATCTTCCACACGTTACACAATATTCCATAATTACATAAAATTGTCGGCTTCCAATTAAGTTAATTCTTCACTCATGTGACCTCTGACCTTGCTGTCATGTGTACATCACAATCATCATGTCTTCATCATATGTACAACTTCACATGCTCAGATTCTATGCCGATTAGGAGATATCATCCGATTTCCACAAACTGCTTTTCAGGAACACTGCTTCCACTGATTTACACATAACTATCATGAATAGTTGAATTTTTGTATGCGCTCTTAACCATGATCTCAGGAAACATCATAGATTAAGTCCTCAACTCCACATAGCTTGATCTTCAATATACCACGTGCGCTAATACAAACACTATTTTCTTCTCTTCCAACCTTTAGTAGATCACTGTGTTGACATCAATGACAATCATAGTCATGAATGCAACAACTGCTACAGAATGGCTGTGAATACTCCCCCATAGGATATATTCAACATTCATTCCTAATAGTTTATGTGCAGGGTTGAATTAGAGGTTAACAAAGAAATAATTTGGATTTGAAGGGAAGAAGTGAAGTTCCCAAAATTTTGATAAAGAGTTTGGGGATAGCTGCAAAGGAAGCAAAATCCCAATTTTCTGAAACCGTAAAAAATTATAGTAAAGGGGTGCAATTTTCAAACTTTCACCAAACTGTCAGAAATCGTAGTGAAGGAGTGCGATTTCTAAACTTTCACCTAATTGTCAGAAATCATAGGGAGTAGGTGCAATCTCTGATAGGCCATCAGAAATAGGAGCAAGGTAGTATGATTCCCAAAATTCTGAAGGAAGTATGAGGCCCACCTTTTTGAAGTTATAGCTATACAAAGTCTGACAGATTGGTGACAAGTGGTGAAAGCCCGGACTGCCATGAACAAAAATATTGAGGGGAAAAAGTACAAACTTGTGTCACACTTTTATAAAGGAAAAGGTCAACAACATGCAAACTGTTCAACTTTAACGACACAAAAGTCACATTTGTGTTTAGAATTTGAAGATGATGTAAACTGATGAAATGTGTAAAAATGGATGAAATTTATGTCTATATTTTTGTAAATTTTTTTTTGAACAAGAATTGATATAGTTTTTTAATTTTTGAAGTCCATTTTTTAATTGCTAAATTTTTTTGAAAATATGGGGTTTAGTTCCTGCCAAAAAAGTATATGCAAATAATATTTTTTTTTTCCTCCGATTTCAAAAAATGTTATAGATGGCATGTATAGCTAGTGCATAAAAAAAAGATTGGTTTTTGATGTATATTTTTTCTGTTATGACTACTCAAAGTTGAACTTATCTGAAATTGACAGTTTTTGTCTCCCATCAAATTTCCCCTATCAAATCTACATCTTTTAGAAAACAAATTACATATTCTTGAAGAGGACTCTCTCCTCTAGTGTTAAATATAAATATAATTTTTTTGTTGTTATGATTTACTATTTTTTTTTCTTTTTTTGAAGTAGCGTCTTCTCGAATGTTAAAATACCTACTTACAATATTTTGCAATTATAATATATTAGCTCTAATCAAAATATTTTAAAATTTATATGTCAATAATCTTGACTCCGAGCTCTACAAAAGGGTATTTTTATTTTTTGAAGAAAGTTGAGTTTTGATGGAGAAATAAGCTACAAAATTGAGAAGTTCTAAAATTTTTTAATTTTTGCTTGTATGGCTGCCACATGGGATGACACATGCAATTTCAGCCGGACCCAGTTCGGCCAAAACTATGACCGACCAAACACGACCACCTTAGCGACCGAGCCCTTAAACCCCATATAAAAATTAAATTTTATGAATTAAAAAATAAAAAAAAATAAATTATTTTGTACTTATGAAATGTGAAATAATAAGTGATTTTTTTAAATAAAATCATTTATTGGAAGTTTTTTATTATTATTTTTCATTCGAAAGGCAATTACGAAGGACAATCATCAAGAAGGTATGTTTTTTGTTGCAATATATTTTTATATATTTTTTTGCTTTGTTTTGTTTTGTTTTTTTGTAATTGAAATATTATTTTATTTGGTTTTTTTAAATTCAAGCATTGTTTTATTTAGTTTTTAAAATTAAAGCAATATTTTATTTTATTTTTTTAACTTAGAGCATTTTTTTATTTGGTTTATTAATTAAAAAATCATTCAATTAGTACTTGATTTATGAACTTATAAATATTATTTATAGTTTTTTGTTGGGTTTATGGTTTTCTATATGTAGGTGAATTGAAGCTTTCAATTCAATGGGGAATAAAAGGAACAAAACAAGAAAATATGATCGAATAAGAGATGAAAAATTAAAAGGTCATACAAAACATAATGAAGATCAACATATTGAAGTACATGAAGAACCTATTGATATTAAAGAAGATGCAATTCAAGTAGGGGAACAAATTGGTAGTTCTCAACGTGGAAACATATCATTTGACATAGGAAATTTGATGGAGATGAATGAAGACACTTTTCAGTCAAGTTTCATATGAACACATGGTATCTGAAAGCACAATTAAATTACATTGCAAAAAAAATTGGGATGAATATTTTGAAAATAAAAACATGTTTGGAAGAACACAATTATTTGCAAGGTTATTCAAGAAAAGAGAGATGACTCCTGTTTTAAAGTTATTGGGTGTTGATAATGGGAAAATCTCTATAGATAATGTTAATCAAATAATAGTTGAAAATCTACAAGATTCATTACGAAACATTACGAACACAACTCGAGGAGCCGATTTAAGTGCTGCACGTAGAATGTTGATAACTACAATATCTAGTAGGAAGTTGACATAGAGAAAACAAGTTTGTGCAATTTTTGATTTAATGCAAGTATCTAGAAGAACTGTTCAAAGATATATAAGGAGGAGAAATATGTTACATGAAAATATTGAAAAGAATTGGGTAAATATTTGTAGACTTCATTGAGAAGACATAATTTCTGAAGATGTAAAAAGACAGGTCATTGAATATTGGACTACTTGCTCTCATGTTTCTTATAATAGAAGGGATACTATACAAATAAAATATGAAGAGATAGGTATGAAATATGAACATCTAAAACATTTTATAGATATAACAAAAAGTGAACTATTTCAAGCATTCAAGCATGAGTTTTTAGATATAAAAATATGTCAGAGAATGTTTGAGAGGTTGTGTCCTTGCTTTGTACACATAAATAAGGTACAAAAAACTTGTTGTAGTGTAAATTATGTTTAATTTCATCTATACTTACAATGATATAAAAAATCTATAGAAGTACTTAATCCAGATATGGTTATCCCTGGAATTATGACACAATTTGTGAAGTCTATTTTATGTGATAAATCAGAAGATTCAGATGAGTTCAAAGTACAATGTATAAAAAATACATGCAATGATTGTGGATATTTGCATGAATTTTCACTACAAAATGAGAATATTGATGTTTCAATGCCAGTTTTGTGGAAGATATTTGAATATGAGACATACCAAACTAAGACAAGAGATGAATCCAAAAAGAACACATTGAAGGAGAGTGAATTTCCCTACCGTGAGTTTATGAAAATATTTTTTACTCTGATATATCCACATATCCAACATTGTCATGGTGCATGATGGAAAGCTAAACAGTTTCATGATTCCAAATATTGTTTTCCACCTAGTTGTATTCTTTCAATTGTAGATTTCTCTGAGAACTATACATTTTCCCCTCAATAGGAGCTTCAAGGTCAATATTATCATTCTGAACAAGTTGTGACATTTGTGTAAGTGATCTATAGACATGCACAATTTGATTTGGATGGGATAGAAAGCATTAATCAAAATGAACACATTATCATCAAGGAGGTTTATTTCTATATCAATGATGATAGAGTTCATGATAGGAGCTATGTGGCTCATTGTTTTGCAATATTTTTTTGAAGATCTTGCGAATCGTGGGATAAAGGCTTCATTGCAGTGGATTTGGCCTGATGGTTGTGTAGGTAAGTACACATGTATTTCAATTTATTTTTATTCTTATATTTAAGTTATTAAATTTACATTCTTATCTTTAAAGTTATTTAATTGAACAATTTTCAATAAATGTTATATTTAATGATCTTAGATATATGTATGTGCACAATGTTATTGTTGGAAAGTTGGCTATATTGGTGTATATGACTTGATATAGTGTTGTCATTATGGAAAAAAATTCATATAGTAGTTTGGAGTCAGCCCACTTGATGAGAAGATCAAAATTTGGCTAAGTGTTGAAGACTCGACAGTGTATGGAGTACCTAAAGCTCAGAGCATCAACGCATGTGTGGAAAAATGAGTTATGGTGTGCACCCTAGAAGATAAGTTGGTTAGACTATATTCATGCTTAGTCTATGAGCACATGATTAGATATGCAAGTATGACAAAGTTACAAACAGTTGAAGTCACATAGCTAGTGTGTGCCAGAGAAGAACAGAGTAAGCAATCGATTGTTGGCATTTGGATTTGTGGTTATATTATTATGATGTAAAGGCCATGCGCCTATTGTAATTAGGTTTATGACATGTAATTATGTTTGTTTGTAAACATGCTTGAGCCAATTCAATTGGAAGCATTGTATGTAATTAGTTAAAGGGCCGACTAATTATTTGTTTTGTATGCGCATATAAATATAAGATGCACCCATTGTAATTAGTATGAGAGTTGTTATAGAGTTGAGATAAGCAGAGTGTGTGAAGAGTTGATGAGATGTATTAGAGCTTTGCAAGAGGTCAAAGCTTCAGTGCATAAAAGGAATTGATCAGACAAGAAGTGTCACAGTCACAGTTCATCCAACAGATTTAGTGTGTATCTGAGATTAGAAGGTTGCAGCCTTCACCACTTGAGCAGTGAGCTCTAGGACAGTGCATCCACACCCCTAATAGGGTTTATTATAAAAGACACCTAATAGGGTCTGACCCTTGACAAGGTCTACTATACTTAATACATTGTAAAGAAACTCATAAAAGGGTTAAGGATCTTCTAACAAGGATCATAAAAAAAATATAAAATATTAGTGGGTGTCAATTCCCACCGGGGTTTTTACCTATTTGGGTTTCCCCATAAACATATTGGTGTTATGTGTTGATTTCATGTTTCATGTTTATGTGGATGTTCATTTCAGTACTTAAGAATTTAAGTTTAGTTTAAGATTAAGTAAAAAGATAAAATACAGTGAACATTGATTCACCCCCCTCTTAGTGTTCCCATTCCTAACAATTGGTATCAGAGCTCTAGTCATCAGCAAAGAAGTTTAAACACTTGAGGAGATCATGGAAAAAGTAGAAATGAAACATCTGAAAAGAAATCTTGAAGCTACTCTTGAAGACTTGGACATATCTGAAAAAGAAATTGAAAAACTTAAAGGAAAAGTCAGTGATGCTCAAGTAGTCATCAAAAGGTTAAGAAAAGATTTGAAAGAATGCTCTACCAATGATTTAGGGATTATGATCAAAAAGCTCAGTGAAGAAAATTCATCTCTAAAAGAACAGATTGAAGAATTAGATGATAAGCTGACTAATAATTAGGAAGTCTATGATGAACATATCAAAGAGAACCTTCAACTAAATGAAGAATTGAGGCAATCAAACATGGAAATCTTGGAGCTAAGGAAAAACAAAGAAAGCTTAGAATCTGAATTGAAAGATGCAAAGAATCACATTGATAAGTTGCACACCAGTTCTAATTTGATAGAATCTCAGTTGTATGCAAGAAGAGTTAAAGGAGATACTAGCTGCATTGGATACAATGAAGCACAAAATCAGATTGACAACATGCGAGCAAGAATGAAAGCACCAGAAGACACCTTAGATGCTAAGGTGACTGGAAGTCAAACTAAAGATCATGTTGAACCATCCAAGAATGAGCGCAAGACAATAGATCAAACTTGTTATGCATGTAATAAACATGGACATATAGCAAGGAACTGTACAGAGGCAAGACCTTTCAATGGTTACTATTATTCATGCAATAAATTTGGTCATAGAGCTATGAACTGTAAGACAACTCAAAAGAACAAGATTCAACATAACCAGAGAAATTAGAATCAGCCAAATGTAAGAAGTTCTAAAAATGTCACGTCAGATATGTAACTATAATGGTCACTTAGTTAGACAATGTAAAATGGTGACCCATGTCAATGCACTAAGGAACATAAGGCCTCCAGTCATTTGTCACTCTTGTAACAAGGCTAGACACATCTCAAAGTTTTATAGATCAAGGACACAAGGTCAGGAAAGCCTTAAAAAGATCGAAGAACCAGTATTGGATCCCGAAGGAGAAGTCAAGTTTGTGAAAGCTTCAGAGGATGCGAGCTTGATTTGGTTAGAAGAAAAGAAGGATAAGGTTGATGAGAATGTATTGGATGCATCCATAGTTGATGCACCCTCTACATCTGGATGAATGGCCCTTAGGGTCATAAGGGGAGCCAATTCAGCTCTAGACCTCTGCGTAGCTGGTATACTCACTCTTAGAGTATGCGCCTTTGGACTTAAGCTTTTGAAGACTAGAAGAACCTATGTGCAAGAGCACACTAGCTAATTGTTTGCATAATTAAAGTTAGAAAATTCTTAATGACAGCTTGGTTTACGCAGCAAGCATTAATGGAAAAATTTTTACTTTAAGCTACACAAAATTTTGTAGATCTCTCATTGCATTCAAATTTAGAGAGATTGGAGAGCAGAAGAGCCCTAGCATTTGATTGTGAAGGATTGTAGATTGATTCATCAAGTGACTTGCTATGCATTTGATCGATTGTGGAAACCCTAGTTCTTCGCGCTGATTCAGAATATCTTGGAAACCATTAAGAAAGTGATATACAAGTAACTGATGGCTACTCCTATAGTATTTGATGTTGTAGAGAAGAAAAGATATGTATTTAAGAGGCACCCATTCAAATCCACTTTGGACGATCTAGAAGGGGCATTCTCTCACACACCTATGGGTGTTATGCATGTCGAAGATATTAGGGCATACATATACTATAAGAAAGAACTAGTAGGATTGGATAGATTAAGAGTGCACATGGAAACAATGTTAAAACCAGACAAAACCTTCATGGATGAGTATGCACAGTGGAATAATCACCCTATAGTGGAGTATGCTATGACATATGAGTTCTACGAATCAGAATGGATCAAGATTCTACTTAGCAGGATTCATGATGACCTATTTTGGATAGGTGAAGTGCCAGTTAGAATTATTGGTGACCTAATTCATGAGATGACAGGACTCTCAAAAACAGACACCGTTCTTCCAGCGAGAAAGGATGTAAGGAAACTTGTTGAGAAAACATGCAAGTCAAGAAGTGATAGGTGCAAAATGACTATAGAGCCTATTGAGAAAGATGCCATTAAATTGATGTCCATGATACTAGGTTATAGGTTCCAACACACCAACAGGGTAAACAGTGTGTCCGCGGCCACAATTCTTGCAGCAATAAGACTTGTGAAAGAGAATGGAGAGTTTAATCTATGTGAGATCTTGCGCGCATAGTTAATAGATAACATTAAGGCAATCAAGCATGACAAGACCAAGATATTTAGGTTTGGGTCCCTAATTATCTATATGTACTTCCATATTGTTGAAAAAGTGTCTGATTTGTACCTAGAGAAGACTATTCCTACAATGCCATAGATATCTCTCAAGGAATGTATTGAGAGTACATTGAAGGACTACATGAAATTGGAGTTGAAGACATTTAGAGTCAAGATGCAAATGAGATACAGAATTCCAGAGAAGATAGTTGAAAAATACAAGGATACTATTTATTTCATGGTTGAGACAAATATAACATGCATGGAGGAAGTTGAACCAAGGACAAAGTGGATTCATCCACTTGGATATGAGGTTGAAGAACCAATCTTAGAAGCTTATGCTCAAGTTTTGTTGTCAGCATCTAAGGACCCCAATGAACCTAGATGGGGAACTTATGAAGAGAAAACAAGAGAAGTATATGTTGTATTGAAAAACATAACAACAAAAAGAAAAGTTGCCAAGGTTACTTCAGAAATCTTGAGAATTCATGGTGTATCACAAGAAGATTTAGACAAAGCAAGGGAAGAGAAGATTGATTTGGAAATTGAGAGTGCAACAACAACAAAGATAGAATCAAAGGATCCTAAGTTGAAGAAGGTAAAAATAGAAAAATTAGATGATAAGAAGGGTAAAAATGATGTTACTCCTTTTGCGCCCAAAGAAACCATTGACCTTACTACTCCTCTTGAGTATAAGGAAATGCCTAAGAGGAAGAAAGAGATTAGCATTAACAAGAAATAGGAAAAACACTCAAGCACCTCCAGAAGTAAGTTTCAAACCTAGTCTTAGTGTGTTAAGTACAAGGATTATTGATGAAGGAAGAATTGATCAAGTAGGAAAGTTCTATGAAAAGTATAGTGAAATCGATGAGTCTGAGATTCATGGAATGATTGTCAAACATATGCTAAAATTGAAGAAAATAGTCTTAGAACTAAAGACTATGATTCTAGATAATGTATGGAATATCTTAGAATTCCAAAAGAGACAAGCTATTGAAGAGGATCTAAGGATAAGAGAAAATATTATAGATGAAACCCTTCTAGTATGTTCTCCAGAGGAGAAATATCTGTTACTAGATCTAGTGAAGCCACATCTTAGAACCAAGTCAAGGACCCTGCTCATAATGGACAAGAATTCTAAATTGGTTTCTAAGGAAACAAAGAAGGCATTTGAAAAGGTCTTCATGAACAAGCACATGTATCCAACTACTGTGCCCAAATCTCAAATACCCACTATGGTTGCAAGAGAGTCAGAGAATACTAATGTACCTATGAAAGGTCCCCAGGACTCAGTGCCTATAGTTGAAACAATATCAGAAGAAGATAAGTCAGTGCCTATATCAGAGACATTCAAAGATGACTCAATTTTCATTGATAATGTAAAAGTTACCTTGGTGGCCACAAAAATGGATTTGAAGAGGCATTTGCAAGCACACAAGAGGTTGAAACTCTTTGTAGTAACACTCCTCCCATTCATCAAGAAGAAATATTGATTGAGGATATAACATATGAAAAAGAAGAAGGAAAAGGAAAAGAGATAGAAAAATAAAGAAAAGAAAGAAGAGGAGAAAGAGAAAGAAGAAGAAAATATATAAAAGGAGAAAGGAAAATAAGAAGAAAAAGGAAATGAAACAATAAGAAAAGAAAAACTAGAAATGATGGATAGCACTCCTATCACTCCCTCAGCAACATTGTTGTCAAGTTTGACACCTGACACAACCAGTTTGGATTCAAGGGGAGAAGAAGACTGGATCAAGTTCAGCATCTTAGCTATGGAGAAAGCCAAGGAGAAACATGTAATGAGGAATACCCTCCTTGTAGAATCAGTTAACATCTTAAACAACTTGTTACTAGCAGACAAGAAAGTGTCCAAGGTACATTTCGTTGATGATGTGAGTACAGTTATTTCACAGTTCAAGAGTAATTTCTCTAGCCTGGAAGAATCTGCATCCCTAGTTGCAGAGGAGAAGTATTTGAAGAAAAGGCTAAGTGAATTGGTTAGAAACCTTGCACTTGACCTAAGTTCACTAAAGACTGGTCAAGCATCCTTGAAGGAGTTTGCAGAGAAGGGCAAAAAGATTATTGCTGACTGTATGAACCAGAAAAAGTTGACTAGTGACCTGTACAGGAAGATACAAGAGGTAGAAGCTATGATAGACAACATAAGGAAATCAATGGAAGATCCATCCATTGATGTGAACATGTGTAATAATGTCTACCAAGGACATATAGATAAGATTGAAAAAGATGAGAAAGAGATGTCAAAGATAAGGGCAAGGCAAACACATCTCAGGAATGCTCTTGGGCCCTCACTAGATATACTCAATCAGAATATCAAGGAGATTGATGCCACCATCATGACATATGATCAAGGTCCTAGCATAGATTTGGAGAAGATGGAGAAGCTAAAGTATGCACTATGCGCCCATCTCTAGATTGTAAATTCATTGATCACATTTTGGAAGAAGGAGATCCAAAACTTGCAAATAGCATATCCAAATGTTCTCTCATAGTAAGTATTTGTAGATATAGTTTTGAAGCACCTTTATCATTAATTTCAAAGGGGGAGTATGTATAGAATATGGGTTATAGATATGTATAAGGAGATATAAGATAGAAAGTTATGTATAAGGGAGATATAAGACAAATTATTTTTTGTATTAAGGAGCAGTTAGCAACTTGGCCATATTCCTTTGTTTCCATCAATGACATAGGGGGAGATTGTTGGAAAGTTGGCTATACTGGTGTATATGAATTGATATAGTGTTGTCATTATGACAACAAAGTCATATAGTAGTTTGGATTCAGTGCACTTGATGAGAAGATCAAAAATTGGCTAAGTGTTGAAGACTGGACAGTGTACAGAGTACCTGAAGCTCAGAGCATCAACACATGTGTGTACGACAAAGTTATGGTATGCACCCTAGAAGATAAGTTTTTTACACTATATTCATGCTTAGTCTATGAGTGCATGATTAGATATACAAGTATGACAAAGTTACAGACAGTTGAAGTCACACATCTAGTGTGTGCCAGAGAAGAACAGAGTAAGTAACCGATTGTTGGAATTTTGATTTGTGGTTATATTATTATGATGTAAAGGCCATGCACCTATTGCAATTAGGTTTTTGACATGTAATTATGTTTTTTTGTAAACACACTTGAGCCAATTCAATTGGAAGCATTGTATGTAATCAGTTAAAGGGCCGACCTAGTTATTTATTTTGTATGCGCATATAAATATATGATGCACCCATTGTAATTAGTATGAGAGTTGTTATAGAGTTGAGATAAGTAGAGAAAAAAGGTGTGAAGAGATGATAAGATGTATTAGATCTTTGCAAGAGGTCAAAGATTCAATGCATAAAAGGAACCTATTAGACAAGTAGTGTCACAGTAACAGTTCACCCAACAGATATAGTGTGTATCTAAGATCAGAAGGTTACAACCTTCACCACTTGAGCAGTGAGCTCTAGGACAATGCGTCCACACCCCTAATAGGGTTTATTGTAAAAGACTCCTAACAGGGTCTGACCCTTAACAAGGTCTACTGTACTTAATACATTGTAAAGAAACTCCTAACAGGGTTAAGGATCTTCTAACAAGGATTATAAAGCACTAGTACATAATATTAGTGGGTGTCAATTCCCACTGGGGTTTTTACCTATTTGGGTTTCCCCATAACCATATTGGTGTTATGTGTTGATTTCATGTTTTATGTTTATGTGGATGTTCATTTTAGTACTTAAGCATTTAAGTTCAGTTTAAGATTAAGTAAAAAGATAAAATACAGTGAACATTGATTCACCTCCCCCCTCTCAGTGTTCCCATTCCTAACAGTTATCTAGCAAGATGACTTAAATCTACAAAAGCCTTTAATTGGCTAGCTATGAAACACGTTAGATGCAATGTTAAGTTTTTGTGGAACTTCTTTGAAAGTGGACATGGAAAAGGGGAGCATGATGGAGTAGGAGCATGTGTAAAATGTGCACTTCACCAACCTGAACTTGTAGGTACACAAATGGTGTTCAAGTAATATAATGTCTTGAAAGAAGATTCTAGATCCATTTTCTTTAAACTAATTTGGTTCATAAATTTACATGTACATGTAACATGATAGAGAATCTGAAGAAAATTGTTGAATGGTGCCAAGGTCATTTTTCTAGTCAAGACACCCAATACAACAAACATTATTTTTGGGAAGTGAAACGTAAAATTTATATTGTTCAAATTCTTATTTATTAAATTTTCAATCATATGTACCTTTCAATTTTATCATGTAATTGTTGATCTAAAAATGTGAAAATTTCATTTCATATTTGTAACATATATACATTTATTGAATCCTTACAATTGTCAAATAATTGGTGGTACCAAAAGTTTACATCAAGTGATGACTACAGGACAACACAAACTTGCATTGATTCAAGTAAGAGAAAAATCATGTGTTTGTGCTGACTGTGTTGAGGACAATCCAATGAGCCAATGTGAGAATATTGAAAATGGATATGTTTCATGATGGGATATGAAGGATTTGATCAGAATGCCTCCTTAAGAAGATGATGACATTGACATCAACATTCACAATCCTATATATTCGGCTGATTTTGAACGTGTTTCCGATTTAGTTATTACAGGTGTGTGCACATGTATGTATGTTTTTTTATTAATTTTAATTTATTACAAGTGGTGATCAAATTAATTATATCTTAAAAAAATAATAATTAAATTGCATGGACATTTGTACATAGGTGATATTTTTGTTGTGGTTACGGATCCTAACAATGTAGAAAGTGTATATTATTATCTTCTAAGATGCATGAAAGAAAGAGAAAATTTTCTAGAAGTAATTGTAGATAGTGATGGAAAATCATATCCAACTGGTTCAGTTGTCATTGAAGGTACATATTATTAGCAAATGAAGATAGACAAAAATTGTGTTCAATTTATTGAATATGTGCTTGGATAAAAAGTTCTACATTATAGTTATTTGGTTATAGCGATAAAGTTGCAATTTGAGACATTGCCAAAAAGATGATGTGGCAACCAAAAGTGGAGGTTTCCTATTGAAGAACATGAATTTTTTGGAGATAATAAAAGATAGAGAGGATCCATACTATATGTATTAGGAGCTCTAGGCTAAACTTGTGTTTTTTAGCTTTTGTACTTTCACATTTGAACTCAAGTGTTTTTTGTACCTTAAAACTCATAAATGATGTAAAGGATATTGGATATGATTTGATATATAATTATGCATGATTGGTTCAATTATGCATTCTTGGATAATAATACTTTGATATATATAATTCTTCATGTTTGGTTTGAAATGGTTTTATCCATGTTATGTATGCTTTCATAGTTCAATCTAGTATGTTCTTATGAAATTTGTATATGATCTTATGTATGCTTTTATGTCTATTGTTATGTACATGTATTTATGTATGTCCACTTAAGACATCCCCTTAATATATTAGTTAGATTAATTATGATATTAGCTAGATTGCTTACTAGTTAGATTAAGTTTATTATAAATTAGTGAGAATACAATTCTTTTATGCATGTTGTTATGTATGCTAAATGATGTACATGCTTTTATTTATGATTTCACGGTTCAATAGTATGTTCAAATATGTAATTTTTATATATTCTTATTTATGCTTTGATGGTTCAATTAAATGTTCATGCTTTGATGTATGCTTTGATGGTTCAATTATGCATGCTTGGTTCAATTATGTATGCTTTGATGTACACGCTTTTATATAATTATATGCATCTTTGGTTTGAAATGTTTTTATTCATGTGTTGTTATGTATAATTTTATGATTCAATAGTATGTTCTTATAAAAATTGTATATCTGTTAGATTATGTATTCTTTTATGTCTTTAGACCCCTTAGGACCCATTAATACACATGAGGACCCATTTCAACATATTAATACATATTATAACCATAAAGTGTGTCTTAAGGGGTCATATGACCCCTTAAGATAGACTTTATGGTTCTAATGTGTCTTAATGTATTGAAATGTGTCCTAAGGGGTCCTTAGACCCCTTAGATCTATTAGGACCATTAGAACACATTAGGACCCATTTCAACACATTAATACACATTAGAGCCATAAAGTGTATCTTAAGGTGTCATATGACCCCTTAAGCCACACTTTATGGTTCTAATGTGTATTAATGCATCAAAATGTGTCGTAAGGGATCCTTAGACTTGTTAGGACCCATTAAGACCCCTTATGACCCATTTTGACACATTAAGACATATTAGAACCATAAAGTGTGTCTTAACGGATCATCAGACCCCTTAAGACACTTTATGGTTTTAATGTGTATTAAGGTGTCAAAATTAGTTGTAAGGGGTTTTAATGGGTCCGAAGGGGTCTAAAGACCTCTTACGACCCATGAGGATCCATTAAGACATATTAGGACCCATTTCAACACAATAATACACATTAGAACCATTAATGTGTCTTAAGGGGTCATAAGACCCCTTAATGGACACACTTTTATGGTTCTAATGTGACTTAATATGTCAAAATGTGTCGTAAGGGGTCCTTAGACCCATTGAGACCCCTTACAACCCATTTCAACACATTAAGATGTTGGATACAATTATCTGAAGGACATTGTTGGATTAGCTATGTGTTGTCTTTGATGTCACACAAATGTCATATCAATTATCATTCTCAGTGTCTACGAGTTCAGTCGGTTAGCTAAGCAGTTCTCAGTATCTATCGAGCTCAGTCGGTCAGCTAGGTGGTTTTTAGTGTCTACTGAGATCTCTCAGGTGTCAAAAGGAAACATGATAGGGTAATAGTGTTAACCGAGCCTCCTTGGTTATCAAAGGAAAATTAGTGGTTACCAAGCTCTCTCGGTCTCTGAAGGATGTTGCAGAATTCGCTGTGGTTATCGAGTTCACTCGGTCACCGAAGGAAATCTTTTCAGGATTAATGTTTACCGAGCAAGGTCGGCCCTTCAAAGGATTTTGTTGTTACAGTTTGTTTATCCAAGCCAACTGTTATAATAATTATTAGTGCCAAATTGACAATCTAAATGTTAATTAAAATGGCATATATATATAGAAGGTCAAGTGGTGAATAGAACATATACAACATGTAGAAATCATTTTGAAGAAAGGTATGTGCGAATTTTGAAGGATGGTTAGATATCCTTGAGGAGAAACAAAGATTTATTTGATCAGTAAGGATCTAGTGAAGCAGAACAGAGATTTATATTCAGTAATTCAGTTGCAGGTCATTTCATTGTTACTCTCTTACAATTGTAGCAGTGATATCAAAATCTCTTAACCGAGTTGGTTTGACAACCATTTTGTAAATCCTCTAACAAGGTGATAGTTCTATTGAATTGTTTCAAGACCTCTTACAAGGCCACTCCTAGCAGGGTGATTAAATCCTCTAACAAGGTCACACCTAACAGTGTGTTTTGTAACCTTTTACCGGGTTGGCTTCTAACCGGGCATCACTTCAGAAGAGTGAAAAATAGTAACTAGTTACATTGGTGGTTTTTCCCATATTGGGTTTCCACGGTAAATTTGGTGTCTCTTGTGTTCATGTTATTTTCTTTATTCATGTAAGTTAATCAGTGATGAATGCTTAAGAATAGTTTAATTATTACACACTTCAAGGATCAAGTTTTAGCATTTCTCTGTATATTTACCGAGTGGCACAGTAAATAATTTGTTAAGATATTTAAGGGATCAGTGGTAAAATTTTTGTGGTTAACTGATTCACCCCCCATCTCAGTTACTGCATCTATATTTCCAACAATTGGTATCAGAGCTTTTGGTGCTTACAGGAAGGGTTTCAAGGACCTAAGCTAAAGATCAGGATGTCTTACAAAAGAGAAATTCCAAGGCTTAACAGAAATAAATTTTCAGCATGGCAAGGTCTCATGAGATTACATCTGGCTTCCATTGGTGATTCATGATGCAAATATATTGATCAAGAATATACAATTCCTACTGGAACATTAATTGTTGAAGACATTGCAGAGAAGAAGAACCATAACACTATGATGATAGACATTGCATCAGCTCTTAGCTATGAAGAATTTGATGAAATCAAAGACTACACAACTGCTCATGAAATGTGGAACAAGCTGAAGAAAATCTATGGCGGTGATGACAATGTGAAGAGAGCCAAAGTAGAGAGCCTAAGAGGACAGTTTGATTAGATGAAAATGAGAGAAGAAGAAAACATTGCAAAATATGTTGAAAGGATCAAGACAAGTGTTAGTGCAATCAGAGCTTCTGGAGGAAAAATTGATGATGAAACTGTTATAAGTAAGGTTCTTAGAACATTACTTCCTATTTATGCAATAAGAGTTTCTTCTATTCAAGAAAGAAGATGTGAAGAAAATCACAATATAACTTTGGATGCCTTAGTTGGAAGATTGACAGCTTTTGAACTAGATAACTATGACAACTATGTTCCAACTTCTAAAAATATTGAATTAGCTTTTGAGGCCAAACTTTCACTCAAGAAAGGGAAGAAAATCCAATCAGAAGGTGAAGAAGAATTAGAGGAAAGTTCTGATAGCGATCTTGAAGTTATTGAAACATTACTTGCAAAGAAGTATTCAAGAGACAGAGGAAAATACAAAGGTAAAACTCCCTTAATCTATTTTTCATTTGAAGAAATTGGTCATATTGTAGCTAGGTGTCCAAACAAGCAAAGCAAAGATGAGAAGAAAAGTTACAAGTACAATGGCAAGAAGAATTTCAAATCATTTAAGGATAAAGGTAAGAAAACATGTTTTTTAGCTAAAGATTCAGATGTTAGTGAAGAAGAAATTGTTTTCATTGCTATAAAAGATGAATCTGATAATGATGAAGATGAGATGGCACTTATCTCTCATATAAGAAAAAATGATACATGGATTATAGATAGTGGATGTTCACATCATATGACTGGTGACATGACCAAGTTTGAACACTTTGAAAAATTTGATGGTGGTAATGTAAGGTGTGGAAATAATGAACCTTGTTGTAGAAAAGGAAAGGGATGAATTTCATTAACCAAAGAACTTATATGTGATAATGCATATTGGGTTGAAGGACTAAAGCATAATCTTCTAAGTGTAGCACAGCTAATTAACATTGGATTCAAGGTTGAATTCATGAATGGCAAAGCAAGATTGCTGGATGACAAAGGAAAACTGATAGGATCAGGCAAACAAACCAAAGGTAACCTATTTTATCTTGATCTTGGTGATTACTCATGTTTTATTGCTCAAATTGAAGAAAGTTGGTTATGGCACAAAAGGTTATGTCATGTAAATTTTGACAACATGATGAAAATAAGAAAATTCAAGAAAGTAAGAGGTATTCCTACTTTGAAGAAACCTGATGTTGGTTTATGCAAGAATTGTCAAATTGGTAAAATGGGAAAGTCTAGTTTTAAAAGTAAAAACTATCAGTCTGAAGATATTTTGGAAATTGTGCATACTGATTTATGTGGACCTATTGGAATTGAAAGCTATACCGAAGAAAAATTCTTTATTCTCTTTGTTGATGATTACTCTAGAATGATGACTGTTATGTATTTAAGAGAAAAGTCAGAAGCATTTGAGAAGTTCAAATGGTATTTAGCAAGAGTAGAAAAGGAAACAGGAAAAAGAATAAAATGCTTGAGATCAGACAGAGGTGGTGAATTCATCTCCCATGAATTCAATAATTTTTGCATTGAAAGAGGAATCAAAAGACAGGTATCAGCCCCGAGAACTCCTGAGCAGAATGGAATAGCTGAAAGAAGGAACAGATCTATCATGGACTGTGCAAGGACTCTAATGATTGAAAAGAACATTGCTATGAAATACTGGAAGGAAGCTATCAGCACTACAGTTCATACCTTGAATTGAGTACAACTGCGAAAAGACACATTCAAGACTCCGTATGAGCTATGGTATGGCTACAAACCAAATGTAAGTTACCTAAAAGTATTTGGTAGTAAATGTTACATCTTAAAAGAATCTAGAAAAGGAAAATTTGATGTAAAAAGTGATGAAGGAATATTTTTGGGATATTCTTGCAAAAGTAAGGCATATAAATGTCTAAATTTGTCTACTCACAAAATCATAGAAAGTGCACATGTGAGAATTGATGAGTTTGCAGAAAAGACTAAAGAAGAAAGCAAAAAGGAACCAGAGGATTATAGAAAATTTGTTTACATCGAACCTGATACATTGCCAGACACATATAAGGAAACTACATCTACCGAGCCCAGTACAGTAACCAAGTCACAAGAAGAAGTTCAGACCGAGTCACAAAGTACTGAGTCTCAGTCTGAAGCTACCGAGCAAGTATTTATCGAGCTTGAGCAACCTGAACCTGAAGATGAAGAAGATGACAATGTAACTCATTCAGGAAGCAAGGAACCTATATTGGCCAAGTACGTCATAAAGCATCATAAACCAGATCAGATTATTGGAAACAAATCAGATGGTACTATGACAAGAAGTAAACTAAAAGGTACATGTTTATTTGCTAATTTTGAACCTAAAAATGTCAAAGATGCATTGGAAAATGAAAGTTGGATTGAGGCTATGAATGAAGAAATAGAGCAAATAGAGAAAAATAAGACATGGACTCTTGTACCTAGGCCTAAAGATAAAAATGTAATTGGGACAAAATGGGTATTCAGAAATAAGTTGAATGAAGATGGTCAAGTATCAAGAAACAAAGCAAGATTGGTATGTAAAGGATATTCTCAAGAAGAAGGAATAGATTATGGAGATACTTTTGCTCTTGTTGCAAGATTAGAAGGTGTGAGGACTTTACTTGCATATGCAGCACATAAAGGATTTAAGGTATATCAGATGGATATAAAATCTACATTTCTCAATGGTATTCTTGAGGAAGAAGTCTACATTGAGCAACCTGAAGGTTTTATTGATCCAGACAAAAGGGATATGGTCTGCAAATTACACAAAGCATTGTATGGTCTAAAACAAGCTCCTAGAGCATGGTATGAAAGATTACATAACTATCTTACTCAGATTGATTTCAAAAGAGCTAATGACAATAGTAATTTATACATCAAAGAAGGATCAGATAACAAAATTGTTTTGGTAGAAATATTTGTGGATGATACTGTGTTTACAGGAAATGATGATTAGTGCAAAGAATTTTTAGAGCATATGAACAAAGAATTTGAAATGTCTATGTTTGGTCAGATAAATTTTTTTGTTGGACTTCAGATTCAGCAGAACAAAAATGGTATCTACATTACTTAGTCTAAATATATCAAGGAAATACTTAAGAAATTTGGTATGGAAGATTCAAAACCAGTTGGTACACCCATGTGTACTGGACTGAAGCTTACCAAAGATGATGATTCAAAAGAAGTAGATCAGACCTTATACAGATCAATGATTGGAAAATTATAGTATGTAGTACACACAAGGCCTGATATTGCCTTAACAGTTGGTATAGTGGCAAGATGCTTGGCTAAACCCAGAGAAAATCACATAATGGCAATCAAAAAAATCTTGAGGTATTTAAGGGGAATTGAAGATTATGGCTTGTGGTATAAATTTGGAGGCAATCTGGATTTAAAAGTGTTTACTGATGCTGATTGGGTAGGAAACATTGATGATAGAAAGAGTACAAGTGGTGGAGCATTCTTTCTTGGCAAGAGGTTAGTTTCTTGGACTAGTAAAAAGCAAAACTGCACATCCCAATCCACAGCAAAAGCAGAATATGTTGTTGCAGTAGTAAACTATTCTACTATTGTATGGTTTAAACAACTTTTGGAAGGCATGAAGATTGAGATCAAAGAACCAGTTGTTATGTTTTGTGATAATACAAGTGCAATAAATATTTCAAAGAATCTAGTAATGCATTAAAAAACCAAGCACATTGCAATAAAATATCACTTTGTCAGAGAATTGGTGCAGAACAAGGAAATCAAATTGGAATATATTCATACAAAAGAACAAATTATAGATATCTTCACCAAGCCACTACCTAAGGATGCATTCTTGTATCTTAGAGGCAAGTTAGGGGTCACTCCCCTATCCGAGGTTCACTAAATAAAGTTTTAGTGATGCATCAACCAGAACATGTTGAAGATTAATCAGTTGATGCAGCATAGTCAAGGAATCATTGCATATGAATCAGTACATAAGGTACATTGATATTTATCGAAACTGTGTAAGTTGTCTTTGGCATGTGTTGTCAAAGAGGGAGAGTTTGCTGTCATTTCAAGAAATTTCTAAGAAGAATAATTTGAGAAGTTAAGAGGGAGAGTTCTCAGTCAGAGAAAGAAGTTTGAAGATGATGAGAATCAGAATGAAGCTAAGGATATGTATCTTACTCTAGGTTTCTCTGTGAAATTTCATTGTGCTATGACATGTTGTGTTGCCATCAATGCCAAAGAGGGAGATTGTTGGATACAATTATTTGAAGGACATTGTTGGATTAGCTGTGTTTTCTTTGATGTCACACAAATGTCATATCAATTATCATTCTCAGTGTCTACCGAGTTCAGTCGGTCAGCTAAGCAGTTCTCAGTATCTACCGAGCTCAGTCGGTCAGCTAGGCAATTTTTAGTGTCTACCGAGATTTCTCGGGTGTCAAAAGGAAACATGATAGGGTAACAGTGTTAATCGAGCCTCCTCGGTTATCGAAGGAAAATTAGTGTTACTCTCTTACAATTGTAGTAGGTCATTTCATTGTTACTCTCTTACAATTGTAGCAGTGATATCAAAATCTCTTAACCGAGTTGGTTTGACAACCATTTTGTAAATCCTCTAACAAGGTGACAATTCTATTGAATTTTTTCAAGACCTCTTACAAGGCCACTCCTAGCAGGGTGATTAAATCCTCTAACAAGGTCACACGTAACAGTGTGTTTTGTAACCTTTTACCGGGTTGGCTTCTAACCGGGCATCACTTCAGAAGAGTGAAAAATAGTAACTAGTTATATTGGTGGTTTTTCCCATATTGGGTTTCCATGGTAAATCTGGTGTCTCTTGTGTTCATGTTATTTTCTTTATTCATGTAAGTTAATCAGTGATGAATTCTTAAGAATAGTTTAATTATTACACACTTCAAGGATCAAGTTTTAGCATTTCTCTGTATATTTACCGAGTGGCACAATAAATAATTTGTTAAGATATTTAAGGGATCAGTGGTAATATTTTTGTGGTTAACTGATTCACCCCCCTCTCAGTTATTGCATCTATATTTCCAACATAAGACACACTATAACCATTAATGTGTCTTAAGGGTTCCTATGACCCTTTAAGACACATTGTAATGTCCCCGCTAGGGAACCCAGGAAGATAGGACAAAAAACCTCTAAAGATGCAAGTAATTTTTTTTTTCTTTGTTAGCTAGAACAATACTCATCATTACTTCATATTTATAAAATATAATTATGCACTTGTTTATAAAATTGAATGCAAGATAAAATCATCCTAATTCCTTGCAGGTTCCCTAACGTCACTATTAAAGAAACCTATTTACATTCATGAGTTGTTCATCGAATTACAAGCTTTATAGGTCTAAGTTAATTTTAACACACCAAGGTAAATGTTACTAACTCATTTCTTTCATTAAACATAAGTTAATCATCTAAAAACATTCCTCATATCATTAATTCCATATTGATTTCATAAACATCTACTATCATCTATATCACCTTTCTCTAATAATTTAGGGAAAATGTTCATATTCAAATTAAGATAAGCATTATCTTATGTACTTTGTTAAAGCATACTCACTTTATGCACTAAGTAAATATAAACCAACTATTGAACATTAAAATAAAGTTACTAACTTGTTTTATTGATTCATAATTATTCATTTTTTTATAATTCCAATTACTAATCTATCATTTCACAATAATTACTTTCATTAAGAGATAATAAATACTTTACTAGGTACATCAACACATAACTATATCTAAGATCATTTCCATAATATATGAACATCATAAAATAATATGAAGTATATGAGAAAATATTATAAACAACTTCCTTTTAATGTTGACAACATGTTCAACACATAATATAATCTTTCCCCCTTTCTTTCACTTAAAACTACCCATTCTCTAATACATTTCTTAAATTATAATTACATCATTATGCCATGTCATATGACTCTTTACAATTCATGAATACGTATAGATAATTGCATCTCAATATGATACACTATACAATATGAAATCTTCAATTGTAGATCTGGAAAGGAACATGTGTAAGGATCATCCAAGAGACCACAAACAATACCTCAATATAATATAGATTAACCACCCAACCATGTGGAACCAATAGGCCTACTCCCCCAAGCTAGGAGATAGAAACCAAGGCCCATGCAAGAGGCAACAACTAAGGAATACCTAAGGTGTCTTAAACCCTTCCTAGAAAACAAACATGAATCACAATGACAACAAATAAAACAAGACTACCCGAGGCATCGTAAATCAAGAAGTAAGCATCTCTATAGTACAAGATAGGTGAGTTTCATCGCATATCCTTTATTGTTGGGATCATTCATAGTGGTCATAGACCCTAGCACCCCCTCAATGGGATCATTCCTAGTGGTCATATTCATAAACTTGGATACCCCATCATTGGGATCATTCTTAGCAGTCACATGGACCCCGGTACTCCAACAGGAATATGTAGACCAACAATAATTATCTTTTTTAGTATGTTTTCCCCCCTTCCCAATTAATTTTATTAATGTTTTCACTTGATTAAGAAACTCACCAATGGGATCCTCCTAACGACCACTTTGTACCTCAACACCTACGATGAGCCACTCACCTAGTGCACCTAGATTCTTACCCATAAATGAAACATCATAAATGCACCCAAAAAATTACATCAAATCATAAATCATTCCTTTAAAATATCATATGACCATTTGATTTGGTTTAGGTGATCACTGGTTGTCCTAATCCACTGGACAACCCTAACTCTAATCTATCATCCAAATTGAATTCAAAGAACATAAGAAGGCATCAGAATGAACCAACATGATATCATAACCATATTCAGTATAATAAAGGTCCAAAAGAATCAATAATAAGACCCTAAAATCCTTTGGTGACCTTGTTAGGATTAATAGTCCACAATACAACTGAGAGGGGGGGTGAATTAGTTGTATGATAGAATATTAAACTTTAAACTTTAAGTTTATCAATATCAAATCTAATGAATACAATGAACACCAACACAATAACACAATATTTTGGTTATAGGGAAACCCTGTTAAAGGTAAAAACCCCGGTGGGAATTATCACCCACTAATGATGTACTGAGAGTATAGTAATCCTTGTTAGAAGATATAGCCTTGTTAGGAGCTTATTGAAACATTACAGTACATAGTCCTTGTTAGAGGACATACCCTATTAGGAGTCAAGAACAAAAGAGGGCTCACTGCCCAAGGCTCACTGCCTAAAGAAGGTTAAGTCCACCTTCTGAACTCACTAGTTCGCAACAAGTGTATATGAACAAATGCACAATATTTTGAACTATTTGCCAGCAACTGTCTTTGCTTGATCAGTTCCAATGAATTCCACCAATAATCCTCTACTCTATGTACAACAGACACAAGTTCGCAATCTCCTTATATCACACTTATCCCATCCATGTCTCTTCCAGAGAAAAGACCTTTTATTTATACCTTATTACATTTTACCAAGAATAGGTCAGCCCATAAGGCTTTCCTAATTAAAAACAATTACATAGACCCTTGCTAAGATACACATGGTATCACAAACATGTTTACAATGATTACATTACAATAATTAAGGACCGACATCCTTGAATTATGCTTTCCAAACAAAACACACGCTTCATTCCCTGAGTCAGCTTCATAATAAGCCATCGCCAGAGCACATGCCACATATGACATCACTAATCATTCCATACCTTGCGCTAACCAATGAAAATCCATCATTACCTCTTCCATCATCCTTCAAGATCGCATATCTTGAATCCAATCCTTTTGAAATCTATACCAGAAACTCAGAGACTAACTCTATCGATTCTCACTGTCACAGTCTAGTGACCGGTCTTTACCAAAATAGTTGTATCTGCCTTAATATGTGTTAGTCCATTTTCTAGTCATAGTAGAATCCTATGAAAATGGCCTCTTCCCTACAAATTTTTTTGTAAAAGTGTCTTGCCCTGTATTCTTCATGTTGTCACCTTGCTCTAGTCCAAATCGCATCTCCTGAATCACAAAACCTAGGGAGTTATTAAAGTTTTAAGGTCTACATGAAACAATTTTAGAATCTGCCACAGTGTCAAAAACCCACAATGTCAAAAACCCACAGTGTTTTTGAAAATCCATGATGTTTTTGACCTTTTTGGCCTACATGAAAACCCTCAATGTTTTCACATCCTTGTTTACCTTTGTGTCAATGTCGAAAACCCTGTGTGTTTTTGATCTTTTGCCAAAAACCCTATGTGTTTTTGACCTCGCACTTCTGCCCTATTTGATGGCATTTCCTATTTGTGCAGCTGTGATCAAATGGTGGGCTCGGGTCTTCAAGGGCTTTAAATTGATTGGTTGTCGCATGATCGCATGTCAGAAATTTCTGACATGCGACCATGCAACCGGTTCCTTCCTTGCGCATGGGGCCCGTTGGTGGGATGGTAGTGGTCCCACTGGTGGTCATGTGGTGGCCTTTGGTTGGCTGTCGTATGATCACATAGCCTAGTTTTTGGCTATGCGATCATGCGACTGGTTGACATGTGTCCGCAGTAGTGAGGTGGCATTTCATGGGTGGGCTCGGGAGATCTAGAGAGAAGGGTGACTTGGTGGATTACCAGTGGGGGTGAGGGTTGCAATGTTTGAAGGGAGGGCCTAGTTGTTCGGTCTCCATGACATGGCTATTCCTGATTGGTTGGTGGGCAGGCAGCGGTGGTGATTGCTGGTGGTTAGTCACAAGTTCGGATAGCCTTTTTCAAGGCTATGCGATCATGTGACTAACATTTTGTGTTAGCAGCAGTGGTGGTTAAGGTTTGCGGGTTGTCACATGTTTGCGTAGCCTATCTCCATGCTATGTGATCATGCAACAAGGGTGCCATGTGTGCTGGGGCCCATTTGTAGTTGTTTGGTGGTCCCGTTGGCAAGTGGTGTTATGGAAATCTTCGGTTGGTCCGAGCTGGCAGGATGATAGATTTGAACATGGGCCCAAGTTAGGGTATCTCGATAGTGGGAGGATTCCATGATCAACGGTTGTCATGTGATTACATGGAATCTTGCCGGTCCATGCGATCATGCGACTGACCGTTGATATCTCCTTGCTGACGTCAGATTTTTAAGCCTATGAGATGGAGAGGATCTACGATAGGGACTTAATGTTGGTCTCAGTTTGACTTGTGGATTGCTAATGCACTGTTAGATTTTAGGTGATGATGTGCCAATCGGTAGGATGCATGTTAGCGGCTTGTCGCATGTTCGCATGAGCCAATTTTTTTGCTATGTGAACATGCAAAAAACCCTTTTGTGGTAGCGGTAGTGGCAACGGTTATGCGTCAAGGTAAAGGTCTATGGGTTGTTGCATGTTCGCATAGCCCATTTCCTGGCTATGCGATCATGCGACAAATGTTATGAATGTCCCTATTGCGGAATTAAAGGTGGGTCCATGGTGCTAGTGCTGCTGAGGTGTTAGATCCTGATTGGCTGCTGAAGTGGTGGTGCGGACTTGGATTTTTCATGGGCTTGTTGTCTGTTGTGGACCACTCGATTTCCCAAGAAAATGTAGTACTAGTGACTGTGATTTAAAGGTTGACCGGCTAGCTGTTGGCACCTGATTTCAAATATGATTGCAGGGTTTCTTGCCAGTTTTTGGTAGTAGGCTATGTGCGATGATGGGGGTTGCTCGAAATTAATTTTTGCAGGATAGTAGCAGTTGCGAAGTTGATGAGAAGGACTATTTTTTTGCTCAAGGTGTGTTTGCAGATGGTTGATTGGACTATTTTTCGTGGCTATCCCTGGTGTTCTGTACTGAGCTCATAATTTCTCATGATTACAGATCATTCTTGGATCTGATTATCCAGGTTGCCTGTGTTTCCTACCCCTACAGTAAATTTTGATGTTTTTCTGGTTGTTCTAGTGGGTGAAACCTTAGCCCTAGCTGTTCGTAGCTTGTTGCAACCTATTTTGGGTTTCCAAGGCAGCTAGTGGTATAAGTTGTAGCTTTTTTGATTGAGTAGGGGTTCAAATTTGGGATCAGTCTAGAGGTTTTGATTTCGATTGGTTCCAAGGGTTTGTAGCAGGGTTGTATCACATTGCATGTAAGCTGAATAGAATTTTTGGAAGTCTTTTGTAGGTTATTGAAGTGGTTTGATCTCTATCCTACTTTGATCATGTACATGACTCATCATACTTAATATAACTATTTCATGTTTACAAGTCTCTCCTTGGTGTCATTCATGTGAGTTTTGGATTTTTTGATCCATTGCATAGGGTTACCTTTGCATATGTTCTTGTCTTTAGTTCTTGATTTAGGATCAAGTGAAATTTACTTTAGAAGGGACATAGATTCATCTTGGTTGTCTACAGAAGGATCTTATAAGTAGTGGATGGGCTCGAACATTTATATTTATGGCTATGAGTCTTTGACAACAGTTGGTTCATGTTTCATTATTTGTATGTGAGGTCTGCCCAATGGATAATGGCACTGATCAAGGATTAGTACATTTAGTTGAGTCCAATGTCTGATTGGCTCTTGTCTACCTTCCCTATCCTCATTAATCAAAGACTATTTTAAGTTTTAAGTATTTTTGTTAGTAGTAATACCCTTCACAAGGCCATTTTATACCCAATAGCAATTGAGATTCAATGAATGTCTGGTTAACATTTAGTAGTCTCTTGCTATCATCTGCTTTGTTTAATCCAGTCCAAAGTCCTAAAATGCCATAAGTTACTAGATTAGGTGCACCCACCATGGTTTTGCAGAGCCAGAAGTGAAGAGGGAAGTCTTGTCCCTATAGTTGGTCGAGTTGCCTTGCAGAGCTTTCACACTTGGATTTAACCAGTCCTAACATCAGTCTCATATTGGCAGCCCTAAGTGGCATAAGAGTTTTCAAACACCAACAATATGCATCCATTAATGATGCGATCTTAGATATAAGATCACAACATCCATCTAAGCTCTCTTCTAACTTTGCAACATCTGAAACATCTGTACACCTTCCGTACATTGTGATTACCAACCTGGTTCCTTCATAGAAGGATTGGTTGACCTAAGTGACAAAACACAAATGACAATAGTGAGTGCCCATTTAGTAATGTAGTGATTAAACATATTAAATGTCTCAATCACCACCCATGCATTAGAAATATCCAACAAACCTACCAACCTCTAGCACTTGATCACTTCTAAAATTCATTTATTTTAAACAATGGTTAAATACTAAGAATAGTCATCAATAAATAGTAATTCATAACTTCCAAAAAACCATAAATTAAGACAACCTCTTTAGAGAAAATCTAGAAAACATCATTATAGACATTATATGAAATTTTTATGAATATCTAATTGTGGGAAAGAAAGTTATGGCTTCTGTTCTAAAATAGAAAATTGTAGTTAGGGTTCAGACCTGCCTTCACTAAAATGGTTGTAACTTTTACAAAACATAATAAAAATATAGCCAAATAATGGTAAATGAAAGAGAAGACATGAGACCAACTCTAATATAAAATTCAGGTCTTTAAATAAATTTTACAATCTGTAACATTTAGATAAAATTGACTGTAAAATTGGAGCCCGAAATGGACAGGTTTAGTCTGCTAAAATGTACATAATAGGGAATTAATTGGACCCTAAAAAGGAAATATGAGAGATACCCATTTGAGATCTCTAAATTTAATTTTTAGAAAACTAACCTATAAGAACTATAGACTCAATTTATATTATTAAAATAACATATTTTCAAAAATGGGTTGCTAAAAACACTAGGAAAACACATGGCAATTTTCACAAAAAGAAACTCAAAAATTTTAAATAAATATAGGAATGGAAAGTAAAGATATAATGAATCATGATAAAATATAAATGTATCCATATTGTATTAGATAAATTATGAAATCAATAAATTCACTCCATACCTCAAGTCCTACAAATATTCAATCGAAGGAGGAAGGAGACAAAGAGAGGAAAACAAATCCAATTTGAGATGCACCATTCAAACCCTCTCCATTTTTAGAAATATCCATGAAAAAATTAGAGCCAATTACACAAAAAAAATCCATCTCTCAACCCTTGAACTCTCATTTATTACTCTCTCCCCAAAATAAAGAATCTTGAAAATCCTTAAAGAATTATGCTCACAAACCCTCTCTCTCAAATCATAAGTTCTTCTCCAAAAATCTCCATGAAAAGAACAAAAAAGATCTCCTCAAGATAGATTCCAAAAGCAAAAGAGATTCTATATAAATAGGTTTTCCATAGGTAACCAACCCCTAACTAACTCTTAACTAAAGGGCATTAATAAATAATATAATATTATTATAAAATCACAATCATTTCTTACTCAAATATAACTTAATAAATACTTTTATATTCATTCATACATATATTTATTATTACCTTGGTATGTGACATAGAATATATACATAATATATATTTATATATATCACCTATCCACTTAATTAATAATTAGGAATTGAGACTACTATACCTCACATTATTTAATATTTAATTATTAATAATACAATACTTTACCTAATGCAAAATATATACACCATAAATAATATTATGAAATTATAATAACATATAACATATATATACATATACATATATGTGTGCACCTATATATATATACACATATATTTATATAGATATATACCAAATATCGAACACTATAATCTATATGATTATGAATTAATTGATCAAAAATTAATATTATCACATATTTTACTTTTTATAGAATATATATATATATATATACCAAATATTGAACATTGTAATCTATATGATTATGAAGTAATCGATCAAACATTAATATTATCACATATTTTACTTTTTATAGAATATAGCACTATATAGAATAAAGGTACATGATTCAAAGTAAATCTAATCATCCAAAGAGGCCATAAAAATTGACTATAAAATACATAGAGATAACTCTATGATCAAACAATGTCAACCACAATGAACAGGGAAAGAAAAGACAAACTTATGATCAAGCATGAAACCCTGAAATAAACCATAGAAAAGATCGACTAAGAATCATCCCAAGAAGGAGAAATAAATGAAATAAATAAAAAAATCACACAACACATAAATACAAGGATTCACAAGCCACAAGCATGCCCAACTAGGTGAGGTGATTCTGGGTTATTCACCCTGGCAACTAAATGAGAAAGTAGGAATCAAAATGTTCTTGGATTTGATAATGGAAAAGGGAGAATCATGCAAGGACCTTGGTACTTGTTGGTTCTTGAAAATGTTACGAGTTTATGCTTTGAGAGCCACCAATACCTCAGACTGATTTTAAAGAATGGTTAGTTCCAAATATAAGGTAAATCTCAAGGTTACTGGACCAACTATAGGGACAAAACTACCCTCTACACTTATGGTTCTACAAAACCAAAGCGGGTGTACCTAATCCAGCTTTACACACAACATACTACAATTTTTTTTCTAGATTCAAATAAAGAAGATGCTGATAAGAGAATATGAAATGATAACTAATCATTCAGTGATCCTCCATTATCATGTAAGATATACAACAACAACCATAACAGGATAAAAGTTCAATATGGTATCTATTTAAAATAAAAGAATGTAACCCTACTTCACCAAACATACATCAGTATAGAAATAATTGCTTCTAATTAGTGCCTTATATCCTAATGCATAAGCAAAATACAAGAACCAACTTCTTTCAAAGATTCAAAGCCATAAATACAACCACCAAAATCCTCACTGCTTACAAATATCCCTATGTAAATCTTAGGAGTCTATGCCCTATCCAAAGTCTATTAATTTGATCCTAGATCAAAGATAAGGAATAACAACATATACATATATACTCTATGCAATGAATTAGAAAATTCAAAACTCAAAAAATCAACACAATGGAGAGATAAGTATCTAGATACTTATATTAAGTATGAAGAATCATGTTTTGTATACACTTTTCTTCAAATATTTACCACTCCAATATAGCTAAAGACTTTAAATCTTTCTATTTCTATAACAACTAATGCCTAGTTATAGTCTGCTACAATCCTGACTAAATATTATATGCAACAACTTTCTCTCTCGATTTTCTAGCCCTTCTAAAGATATTGGAAATCCGTATAAAGGAATGCAAAAAGCTTCAGATCATTTAGGGAAAAATTAGTTTTTATCAACAACCACAACAACCTGCAAAAATAAGAAGTGAATGCAGGTAGGAAAGCCTGAAAATTTGGATCAAATCAAATCTGATTTACAATATTGGCTTTACCATCACAAACCAACTATGGTTATTAGATGAAAAAGTTTCTTTTTGTAGACAACAATTTAATGCCATAGCCATCTCAAAAAACTTGCACATACTAGGGTATGGAAAATACTGACAACCATCATACCCTAGCTACCTTCTTCAAGAAACCAATCCTCTATATTAAACTGAAACAATGCTCAAGGAACACAAATCAGATCATGATGGCTACCTAACACCTTGTTCATCAATTCTCACTTGTAACTATCCTAGGAACAAATCAAAATCTGATTTGGTTTGTCATTTCTGGCTCACCAATATCAATCCTACTGGAAAAACCCTTAAACAATTCAAATAATCCAGCCGCAATAGTTAATCATCAAGTTTAAAACATGACTGCCGATCCTCATCTTTCCTGACACATCACATGGTTCTCATTAATCAGAAAAATAATGAACAATGCCCTAAAAAATGTGTTTTCACATTACCATCCTCAACAACCAATCAGAAATAAATGACTCAGTATTACTTGGCACCGAGGATCCACCATATTTATTGAATCATCGGGCTGGACATGTGGTGACAGGGCATAATCCTATGTTCACTAACCATTGAGCACCTTTCCTCTTTGGTATCACGTCAACCGCACGATCAACTTCAATCTGATAGAAATTTACCTTTCTTCTTCACCATAGCGAGTTCATGAATAGAACCTTTTTCCATTCTCACCAAGTCACCAAAATTTTTCATCTAACCACCTTCTTACTTGTGACCTGGTGAAAAACATTTTTGATGCAAGAGCATCTCAGGCTTTGAGCAATCTTACATCAACCAAAAACATTTCCTATTTTCTATACCTGTATGTTGTTTGCATTATAATCTTTGCATTTATTGGTTTCATGTTTTGTGAAGCTTAAATGATGTTGATGACCTATTTTGGAACCTTCTCCTATGAGCACATAAGGATTGGATGGATTGTTTCAAAGTTAGAGCTATTTTCCTTGCTGTTGGAGCTGTATTTTCCTGCTTTCCATGGTCTAATTGCATATCGTGTAGCCATTGATCCTTAATGAATAATCCTTTGAACTCTTAGAGCCTTAAAGAGGACCTAAAATATTATCTTTTCCCAAGACCTCAAATCCTAATTCGTTATGAGTTGAAAGTTATGACCATTTTTCTCAGGTATCAATTTTTAGCCAGTTTCAAGCAAAACGTGGAGTTTTTCATCTTGCGTGGTTCTGTATGATGAAATGGGATCTTTATAAGTTAGGGACATGTTTGTGGATTATGTATGGACCTAAATATAACTTTTCATTAAGTTTTGTTCATTCTTTTTTTAATTTTGGTTTCTCTCCTTAGGCTGGACCTATAATGTAATTAAATGCCTCATTGGCCAACTTGTGGCTTAGCTGGTTATATATTGGGAGCTTGGGTAGATGTTTAGGGTTAGATTGGGAGTATGAGTGTAGAATCATAATTAGATCCTACAAGATCTTGAGAATCAGGTGGTTTATCTGATATTGTAATAGCATAGCTAGTGGTTTGTATGCTTGGAGATAAGGAGATTGCTTGGAGGCTTGCGAGCTCAAGTTTAGATCCACCTTAGTGTTTCCATCAGTTACTGATGTGTTTTAGAGCTGGAATAGATAGGAGATTTTTGAGATACTTTATAATCTCATTGTATAAGGCCAAAACCTGGAAGGCCTCACAACCGGGCATGTTGAATGAAATTCTATTTTGAAACATTATATTGTTGTATTCCACTATGATTATTGTTGTTATAATTGGCAGTGTAGGTTTGGACCTGCACCCATTGTTGGATCCTCCATCTCTACCATGCATCAAGTAGTATCAGAGCTTGAAGATTCTGAGTGTGTGGATAGATCACTGAGGTGAGGTAGTTTTCACCAAGACCTTGGATTGAAGATGCCTCCGAGGAGAGCTCGTGAGATCTCAAAGGAAGAACCTGTTGGAGAATTCAATCTTGATGATTTTAGGGCTTTGTAGAAACAAGTGCAAGATCTACAAGAGGAATTGAGAAAGAAGACTACCTTGAAGGATGACAATGATGAGTCTAAGGAAGATCATTTTGAAGAAGCTATAGAAGAAGCCAGGGATCCAGAAGAGAGTAGAATTTTGAAGGCTATGTCTAAATTTGGGAAAATACCTAAGATTGAAGTTTCTACATTTGTTGGAAGCCTTAGGCTAGAAGAGTTGATTGATTGGATTAATGGGATAGATGAGTACTTTGAGTATGAAGAAATAGAAGATCCTGATAGAGTTTGATTTTCAAAGACTAAGTTGAAGGGTCATGCAAATATTTGGTGGAGAGAAGTTCAATTGGAAAGAAGTAGGAGAGGAAAAGAAAAGATCACTAGATGGAATCAAATGGTTGAAAAATTGAAAAAGCAATTCATTCCGCTGGATTATGAGTTAGAGATGTTTAAGAATATGCAAGCCTTGAAGTAGAACAACAAATTAGTACATGAGTATATTGACAAGTTTTACAGAATCTTGATTAGGACTGGTCATTCTGAAGCTGATAAAGATAAGGTTGCTAGGTATGTTTATGGCTTGAGACCTAGTATTCAAGAAGAGTTACTTACTATTCAGATGAAAACTATAGGAGATGCTTATGAGATGGAATTGAAGATTGATGAGAAGCTGAACAAGAGGTTTGAAGGAAGATAAAATAATAGGAATTGAGGTGGTAAGATTGGTGACACAATTGCGAGAGGTAATGTGGTAGAGAATCCTAAGAAGACTGATGAAGGATATGGCAGTGGTCAAGTCACTAAGAACTACAATAATGGATAGAGAGGAAGATGGAAAAATGAGTTCACTGGTACTTGTTTTTAGTGTGGTGAAGAGGGTCATAGAAGTTTTTAATGTCCTAGAAATAGAGTTGCACTAATTGCCGAAGAAGACATAGAGAATGTTGCAGAAAAAGGTGATTTTCTTATCACTAGGAGGTTGGCTACATGTGCTAAAGAACTAGTGCAAAGAAGAAATTTGTTCAGAACTAGATGTAAGTACAAGGATAAGGTATGTAATGTCATAGTTGATGGTGGTAGTTCTGAGAATTTTGTTTCAGAAGAAATGGTTAGTAAATTGAATTTGGAAAGAAGGAAACATCCTAATCCTTATCAGATTAGTTGGATACAAGATGTGTCTAAGGTTAGGATTGAAGAGAAATGCTTGGTTAATTTTTAGATTGGAACTTATCATGATGAAATATTGTGTGAAGTATTTCCTATGGATGCTTTTCATCTATTTCTCGGGAGACATTGGCAATTTGATAGACATGTTATGTTTGATGGTCATGCCAATACATATGTGGTAATGCATGGTGGATCTAGGCATAAGTTATTACCCTTGCAGGAAATTGGCGCTAAGGGATGTGGAGTTATCAGGTGTTGTCCTTATGAAAAACATCAAGAGTAGAGAGTTGATGAACCTATTCATGTGGATGAAAGGAAGATGAGTTGGAAAGGAAAAGAGAATGATATAGCTGTGGAATTTATAGAGATTAAGAGGCAGATGGTCTTTCTGACAAAGACAGTGCAGCAAATGATGGAACTAGTGACAAAGAAGATTGTAGATGAAGTCAAGCTGATTATTAAGTCTGGAGAAGATATGATTAACAAAAATACTAGTGTAATCAATAGTGGAAAAGATGGTCAGAATCAGTTTCTATCAATAGAAGAAAGGAAAGATGAGAAAAGTGTAGGACAAGCTGATTTGCTAAGTGTGATAGTGGACAAAGTAAAGATAGCATGGAATGAAGGACAATCAGAGATATGGATTGAGAATAGATATGGCATAATTGTTTTGATTCCCTTAAGATGTTCATGAGAACATTCTTTTATTTAACTAGGGTGTCTGATGTAGGAGCATCTTGGGCTTTTAGCAATCTTGCATCAACCAAAAATATTTCCTATTTTTTGTACCTGTATGTTGTTTGCATTATAATCTTTGAATTTATTGGTTTCATGTTGTGTGAAGCTTACATGATGTTGAGGACCTATTTTGGAACCTTCTCCTATGAGCACATAAGTATTGGATGGATCATTTCAAAGTTAGAGCTATTTTCCTTGCTGTTGGAGCCGTATTTTCCTGCTTTCCACGTGCTGATTGCGCATTGTGTAGCCATTGATCCTTAATGAATCAACATTTAAAATCTTAGGCCCTTAAAGAGGACCTAAAATAATATCTTTTCCCAAGACTAAAAATCCTAATTCATTATGATTTGAAAGTTATGACCTTTTTTCTTGGGTATCAATTTTTGGCCAGTTTCATGTGAAACATGGAGTTTTTCATGTTGCGCGGTTTCGTATGATGAAATGGGATCTTTCTAAGTTAGGGACATGTTCTTGGATCATGTGTGGACTAAAATATAACTTTACATTAAGTTTTTTTCATTCTTTCTTTAATTTTGGTTTCTCTCCTTAGGCTGGACCTATAATGTAATTAAATGCCTAACTGGCCGACTTGTGGCTTAGCTAGTTATATATTGGGAGCTTGGTTAGATGTTTAGGGTTAGATTGGGAGTATGAGAGTAGAATCATAATTATATCCTATGAGATCTTGAGAATTAGGTGGTTTATCTAATATTGTAATAGCAGACCTAGTGGTTTGTATGCTTGGAGACAAGGAGATTGCTTGGAGGCTTGCAAGCTCAAGTTTAGATCTACCTTAGTGTTTCCATTAGTTATTGATGTGTTTCAGAGCTGGAATAGCTAGGAGATTTCTAAGATACTTTATAATTTCATTGTATAAGGCTGAAACCTGGAAGGCTTCATAGTCGGGCATGTTGAATGAAATTTTGTTTTGAAATATTATATTGTTGTATTCCACTGTGATTGTTGTTGTTATAATTGGTAGTGTAGGTTTGGACCACCCATTGTTGGATCCTCCATCTCTACCCTGCGTCATTTTTTTATTCACCTTTTTTCTTCATTTCCATCTCACTAGCATTTTCTTCTAATTGCTTCTTCATCTGTGAGCCGGTGACTAACCCTTTAACTTGACCCTCACTAGATCACCATGGTTAATGCTTAAACCTTTAAAATTCTAGTGAGCCAATGATAAAAGGAAACTTGGATGATCACTCACTCATGGAATATTTCATTTAACCACCACTTCACCTGGTGAGTTGGCAATAAGCACTAAACATGACCCTCGCTGAATCACCATGGTTAAGACTAGCCACCAAACATGTTTGCAATCTATAAATTTTCACTAATGGAAGATCAGACGATAAGCATGATCCCACAAAGAGTAACTTTCATGCATATTTTTATTGAGGGATTGTAACCATCATTGGCTTAACTTTGATCTGTTTGTTCTTTATCTCTTTCTTTATCCTCTGACCACTGACATCATGCAGGACATGTGTCACCTAGTCATGATGCCACAATGAATATCATTCAAGAACTTTCCCACATTGGTAACATGATGACCGTTGGATCATCTAGATTTGACCAATCTTTATCTTCTTCTTTAGCTTTGAATTCGGCCCTAATGACTATGATGAAACTATCACCATAAGCCTCCTCGATAACCCCATTGACAATTGGGATGCAGAAAAATGTTCCTTACTGATCACCCTTTCCTTTCGAAAGATTTATCACCATAAGATATCCTGACACTTCAGTCAGGGATCGAAATGCTTGAAAATTTTCTTTGCTGAAGCCTTTTAACACCTGATAGAAATATCGGTGGACCTTATGCTAATTAACAATGCTCACAATAGATTGGTGACACATATGGTGATGAAGGAATGGACATCATGTTATCTTGAAAACAAGACTTCCAACTGTCGATGAGGTGATCATGATGCATTATAGAGATGAACAACCATTAAATCATGTTGGGACTTAGGAGAATATGGTCGGGGACTACTAGGTAAAAGAGTTAAAACAATACATGGACCCACCTGATAGAATTTAAGACGTGCGGAAAGGAAGAACTAAGTGGATGAAAAAGTAATGAGGAAATCGAACGAGAGTAGGGTTTTGGATTTAAATAAGATTTTTTGAAACCCTTGGAACATGATAAACCCTATTTCCTCACACCCTAGATATTTTTAAAGGATTTTGTAGGATAAGACCATTGTCAAAGGATTTTTTACTATAATAGGAAAATGGGCTAACAATGGCTCTATCTGGGGATGTATGCCTCTTGTAGGCATAACAAGAATTTTTAATATTTGGAAGACAGAATCACCTATAGAGAAACAACTACCCCTATGCACATAACTGAAAGAAATAGACAACTGAACAAACAAAATATGGACAAATTGTACACACCTAAAACCTACTGTTCATGGATAAAAAGACTTTATGAGAAGTAAAATTTCAAGAATTGTCCATGAACTGGCAATTCAGGAATATTTCCTATTAGGTCCTTGATAATATAAGAATCTGAACCCCATTTACTATAAATAAAGTATGGTCCCAACCATATAGGATCAAACTTACCATGTTTTCCTTTATCCTCAATCCTAGCATTCCACATTAGAGCCAAATCCACAATATCAAAATTTCTGACAGTAGTCCTTTTATCATAAAGATCCTTACATTGAAGTTGGAACTTGACATTTCTGTCATGAGCCTCCCTTCTTGATTCATCTAATTATATCAAGTCATCCATTCCAATCTTCATTTCATCATCCAAATTATCATCATATATTCGGATGAACCTATACATTTGCAGTAAATTGTTATATGGCAGTTTGTCATGAATTCCATACACAAAATCAAAAGGTGCACAACCAATTTTCTTCTTCACTATTACTCTATTAGCCCAAAAAGCTTGCTATAATTTTGAATTCCATGCCCTTTTATTTTTATCAAGGACTCTCTTCAAAATCTTTATTAGGCTCTTGTTTCTTGATTTAGCTTGACCATTACCTTGGGGGTGGTATGGAGATGAATATGAGACTTGTATCTCATACTGCTAACAAAAAGTGTTAAATTCTTTAGACCTAAAGCACATGGCATTATCAACTGCTATAGTCTCAGGGAATCCAAATCTTGTAAGGATATTCTGCAGCATGAAGCTAGTCACCACTTTACTAGTGGCTCTCTTAGTGGGAATTTATTCAACCCACTTAGTGAAATAATCTTATGCCACTAAAATCCATGAGTAACTCCCACTTGATTTATATAGGATCTCTCTAATAAAGTACATACCCCACTTCTGAAAAGGGGCCTTAACTGATACAGGCTTGAAGGGAAGGTTTCCATCAAACTTCAATTTACCTATAAATCTTTGGCAGGCATCACACTTTCTAATAAAAAATGAGCATCTTTGAAAATAGTTGGCCACCAAAAACCAGACCTCAATATTTTATGTGTAGTAGTTTTGGCCATGTAATGGCCACCACATACACCATTGTGCAATTCTTGCAATAGGTCTTTATCTTTTTCATTATCAACACATTTGAGAAAGACCCCCTCATTTCTTCTCCACCATAATTCACCTTTAGAAATCACATACTTCATAGCATGTAATTTAATAGTCCTCTTTCTACTATCATCCATTCCAAGAGGAAGAATCATCTTCTGCAGATATCCAATAGTCTTTGTACCTGTCACAACAGTCCATGTCACAAATGTATGACCTTTTCTCTTATTCAAGCATGTTAATATGATTGGCATCCAAGTTACTCTGGGACATAAGTTTGGATAGTCCTAGGCCCTTGACTAATTTTGTGATTTGGATATCAATATTGAATTCTTGGATTCTATTGATCCATCTACACCTCCTTCCTAAAACTTCCTGTTATACCAGAATATCCTTTACTACAACATTGGGCACATATGCAACTATGGTTACTTCGACCAAGTAGCATCTAAAATATTTAACAACCTTAACCAAGGCATAGGCTTGATTTTCATTTATATCATATTTTAGTTCAACTTCTTGTAAGGAGTTGCTAAAAAAGGAGATAGGCTGCTCAAATCCTTCTGAGTTCTTCTGTAGTACCACAACAGCCATAGTATGATAAGAAGCAAAGGAAAATATTTGCATTGGCCTACTATAATTAGGTTTCCTTAAAACAAGAGCATCCTTGATAGCTTGTTTGATCTCAGAGAAATCCCTAATCTGTTCTTCATTCCATTCTACCTTAGCACCCTTTTTTAGCATCTTGGAGATAGGAATGATGGTTTCTACAAAATTAGTTATGAATCTTCTTGAAAAATTTACATTCCCAAAGAAGGATTGGATCCCTTTAACATTTTTGGGTGGAGGTACTTTATCAATTGTAGCAACCCTTTTAGGGTCAATCCTAACTCCATCTTTAGACACAATGTGTCCCAAAACCTTGTCTTCTGTAACCCCAAAGGAACATTTCTTAGGGTTAAGAGACACTTTGTATTTCAAAGCTTTAAAAAAATTATTTCAAGATGATCAATGTTGATCCTCTTTCTTTGAAAAAGTAGTCAGATCATCTTGGTATACCACTAGAAACTTGTTTATGAATTTTTCAAAAGCTACATCCATAGCTCATTGAAAAGTGGCTCCAACATTTGTCAAACCAAAAGGAATCCTGACATATACATATGTACCCCATGGAGTAGTGAATGCAATTTTATGTTGTTCTGATTCCTTCACCATTACCTGATTGTAACCTAAGAATCCATCCATCATGGACATCAGTTATGACCTAGTGGCCCTTTGTGACTTGGCTTCCATGTTTGGCAGACCATAGTTGTCCTTCACTAAATTGATATTCAAATTCCTAAAGTCTACACAAAGTCTAATGTCACCATTCTTCTTTCTTACTGGAACCATATTAGACACTCATGTTGAATGTGGGATAGGTGCAATAATTCTAGCATCTCTCATCTTTTTGAGTTCTTCCTACATTTTGGGTGCCAATGTTGGATTCACAGGTCTCAACTTTTATCTAAAAGGTTTGGTGTTCTCATTTAGTGGAATCTCATGCTAAAATAAATCCTCTCTATAGGCCTTTAAATCATCATATGACCATGAAAAAACATTCCTATATTTTCTTATAAGATCTATCAATGATTTTCTAATTTTGGGAGAAAGATTCTTACCAATGAAAACATTCTTAGGAGCCTTAGCTGTTCCCAAATTCACTTCTTACAACTCCTTTATTTTGTTCACAAATTTTGTAGAATAGGGATTTTCTTTATTATCAAAAGCCTTTTCAAGAACCACTAGCCCTTTTGGGACTCTGTTTGATTTCAATTGTAGGACTTCTTTCTCAAAAATAGTGTCCCTTTCATCCATGGTCTCTAAAAATACACTGAAATCAATCTCTTCATTTTCAAAACCTGCTTCACAGTGCAAGAATCTTAGAATGTCTAGGTCATCATCAAAAACTTGCCAGTTTTCAATGTTGTCAGGTATAGAAGGTCTAGATTGAACCTCTATCTTAGAGATTGCTACAAATTTTATGTCCTTATGCCTTAATGCAATGTTTGCTAATAGACCAGTCATTCTTTTCTAACCTCTATCCATCCAATCAATACCAAAAGTTTCAAAATTTTCCAATTCATCCCAAACTGCATTTCGGTATTGTTTCAATCTTTTGTTCTTGGAAGCATACTTTGAACTAATTTGAGAGACTACTAGTTCAGAGTCACCAATGAATTTTAGGTCTTTAATCCCATGTTTTGAGGCCAATCTCAATCCTATTATAATGCCTCATACTCTACAATATTGTTTGTGCATGTGAACAACAAACTAAAAGGAAACTTAAAAGTTTTTCCACTTGGAGCAATTAACAAAATTCTTGCTCCAACACCTTCCTTTTAACTTGCACCATCAAAGTACATAGTCCACAATCCATTTTGGTCTGATAAGTTATTTTTTTCCTTAGATAAAAGCATAGGCTTCATCTTTCCTTCAACTAGCTTGTCTTGTACCTTAAAAGAGTCCATATCTGTACTAAGGAAACAATTCATGCTTTCATCTTCATTTTCCTCAATCATATGAGGGGTTCTAGTTTCCCTATATACCTTCACATTATCATTAGAAATATTAAAAGTAGAAAAAGATAAGTCACACTAAATACTTCCTCCCATAGATGCACTCCACTTTCTTGACAACAACATCCCATACTGAGGAGGAATATCAACAACAAGAACACTCATTGTCAACAACTTGTCAGGGTAAGTAGCTAGCCTATAAGGAAAAGCTTTAATAGTACCAATTATTGGTAACTCTCTAGAATCCATAGCCTAACACCTCCCATGTGGAGTATCAACTTGTAGTCCTATTGACTTCATCACTTTGGTAGGCATCGCAATGTTAGATGCTCCTGAATCAATCATACAATTTTTCATCATCTTTCCATTTATTACTAAAGTTAGAAAAAAGGGACCCACAAAACCTACAAAAGCTGTATTTACAACATTTGTATCTAAATAAATATGAGGAATTTTGGAAACATTTTCTTCTGTCTCCTTCCCTTAACTCTCAGATTTATCACTTGCATTGTCAACTTTTTTACTCCCTTATGATTTTTTGATTTCAGTTGAAGGTACACCATTTACCCATGAAAGAGCCTTTTCCTTATGTTCCCCTATCCTAATCATTTCCAACAATGGGACCTTGATAGTGATATGTGATAATAGCTATCCCATATCAATTGGAGTATATCTTACATCAGTAAAATCTTGATTTATAATAGCAATATTTCTATTCTCAGCTTGAATGGAAACATTTGGTTCATCTTTCTTTGGTTTCTTAAGAATTTTTTGGGGAGGGGGAACACTTGTCTCTAGTATTTTGACCTCTACTTTATAAATAAGCTTTTGAGGACTTAACTTATTATTTGGCCTAATATTAACCTTTTTGACACCCTCAACTAATTTTACCTTTTTAGGTGTTTTCTTGGTGTCATTCTTGTCTTCTTTGATAAACATACTAGCTGGTTTACCATCTACCTTACTAACTATTCTATTTCTTAATACATAGTTACTCCTTTCTTGAGTAACCATTTCAACAATTATTTTTGCAATTTCTTCATTAGATGGTATTTTTAGCACAAAAGGTTCAACACCTTTCTCAATATTGCACCTCATATTATCCACTTCCTCTTCATCTTCATCATCAGAGAAAAATTGCTGATGATATACCTCTAATCTAGTTTGTGAGCCAGAAACATCATAATTTTCATCTTCATCTGTAGAATCAACTTCATCCCATAGATGTGAAGAAGTTAGGGTGCAACCACTATTATCATATGATTCATCCTCCTCACCCCCCCACTCTTCACTAGAAGACATAATTAGAGAAATAACACAATATTCAAATCTATGAGGTGATTGACATGCTAGAAACCATGGAATGTCATCATTCATGTTAATAGTGTTCCTTTGTAGAGGGTCAGGAGTCTTGACATTATTTTTATCCTTCTTATCTTGAGAAACATGTTTTCCATCTTTCCATTGAGTATTATAGGGAAAGTTTTGCATCCTTGGTTGCCTATTAAAGTTATTGAAAAGAGGCCTCTCATTATTTTTTGTATATCTATTATTCTTATTATCTATAGGCTTCAAATATTTCAAGGAATACAAGATCAATTTCATATTATCCTCCTCTTTACCCTTTGTATTAGGAGGCTTACCTCTTTCCTTCCTATTTGACATTGAAGGTCTTAATTATTCTCTTCTCCCCAACTTCCCCACAACTCTCTTGTTAATTTCAATATTAACTGCAATCCTATATGCTTCCTTAATAGATCTTGAATTCTTATCTTCAAGGAGATATCCCATCTTAGCATAAAAATTATTCATATAGGTTACAAGGCACACCTTATCATCTAGTCTCATCACTTGGAAGAGCTTGTGTATGGCTTTCTTAAATCTCACATTAAAATCAACAACTTCTTCATTTTGGTTTTTCTTAATGTTATTGAATTCACTAAACATGAAACCTTCATTTGTTTTATCACTATATTGGTCCTTGAAACAATCTATAAAATCATCCAAAGATCCCACACAATCATGTGGTAATCCCCTAAACCAATCTCTAGCATCCTTACTTAGTGATTGACCAGATAATTTCATTACCATGTCTTCAAATTCAATCTCATAATCATCCATGATATCTATAAAATTATTCAAATTCTCTTCACATGTAATTACATTATTACCAACAAATTTGGGAAGTTTTTCTCTAATTTCATTTGGAATAACATTTGTGTAACAACAATGCCAATGACAGAAAGTTGTTTATTCCTTTCACCATGGATAGGTCTTCTTTGAAGAGATCCATCACCTTGAGAAGTGGAATCTTTGGTGTTTATTGTAACAATAAATTTTACAACAACTGGTGGGGGAAAAATTGTTGCACACTTTGCATTATTTCCACCAGGAGCTGAGGTAGAGGTAACATGATTAGAAGGCAGTGGGGATTGTCTTAGAAAATCTATTTTCTTCTACATTTCAATTACAATAGCCTCAAATTATGCTTTCTCAAGTTCTTTAGCTAAGATCTCTTTCTTTCTCTTAGCCTTTTCAAGATCCATATCCAATTTATAAATTTGATTCAAAGGGATCTTATTGTTTGTAGGTTCATTTATAGAAATTCCAGCAACCTTCTATTTTACTTTATCTTTTGGTTTTCTAGTTTCAAAGACTTGTTGGAGAATAGGTTGTTCCTCACTTTTCTTAGGTGCCGGAATCTCATTCATCAATTCTAGGTTCTATAATTGCCTTTTTAACTACTCAGTTCTAATTAGAGCTTGTCTAATTTCACCCTATTTATTTTTTTCTCTTTGTTTTCTAATACAAATTTGTTCCCAGATTCTTCTCTCCAAATCATGCACCTCATCAAAAATATCATCAGAGTCAGGGAGAGTTGTTTCAGACTTTGAATTTTCCATATGGAACTCCTCTAACTCATCAATATGGACATAAGGGGTCTTAGATGGTGTAACAATAGGAACATTAGGAGGATCTCTATTTTCTCCACCTCTACATGGTGTAGGAGCACACCTAGGCTACCTCCATGGTTAAGAACTTTTGGCTTGTACTTGACTCTATCCAAGTCAAGAAGAGTAGTTTAGGTTGTTTGAAGACCTTAGAAGGTCATTTTCAATGTAGGCTAAGTGAGTTAGTCACTAGGACTAAGGTCACACTAATAACCATTGTTAGTTGTTATTAATGTTTCTTATCGTTAGAAGCCGAGGGTGACATAGAGTCTTTTAATGAGTCTTAGGAACATAAATGTTGTTAATGGATGTTGTAAAGATGCCTTTGGGTCATTAAGTGAGTTGGTTCCTTAGAATCTCATGAGGATAGAGATCCTAATAAATAGGATCATGGCTTAAAGAAAGTTTCCAAATGTTGTAAAAAAGTTGTCATGACAATATTTACAATTATTGCAAATGTTGCGTGCAACTCAGTTATCCTTGGATTTCCTAGAGTTTAGGAGATGGTGCTCAGCCAAAAGGCCCTAAAATGAAGGAGATGGCATCTAATATTAGAAAATACTTGAATCTTAAAGGGGGTGGATGCATTGTAAAATTTTGAAGTTTGTTAATAGAGCTCTGCAATAGGATTACCAGAAAACTCCCAAGACTTTGTATTGATAGTCATATCTAATGGATTTTAAGTGTTAAGTTAGTGATTGCATATTTTTCTTTAGGATTTTTGAAGACTTTTTCATTTATAAGAAAGCTATTTTGAGTAGGTTTAGGTCGTTGATTAAATTGTTTTTGTTTTAGAGCTTCCATTGGTTTTGTACTAACCAGTCCGAGCATTCATGGCTCCCCCATGAAATCTAGCCATGGGAAACAACTCATGATGGATGGATATGTTAGGGGAGTCACCAATGTATATAATTTTAGGATTAGGAGTCTTGGAAATAAGGAGAGCTATTTTTACTATTAGGCACTAGGCGAGCAGGGAGAGTCCAGCTAGAGGTCTAAGAATGAAGGTTTGAAAATATCTTGCAAAGAAAAAGGTATAGTAAAAGCTAGGGTTTCATCACTAATAAAAATTTCATGAGTATTGGGTTCATCTCAAACACTTAGGTTAAGGTTTGAGAAAGTTTCAAGTAAAGGTCACTGTTAAGTCCTAGAAATTAGGCTTATTAGGCCTATTGTCCTAGTTTATAGGAACCCAATGTACGGAGCCTGTCAGACCCCAAAACCTAATGAATGTTTTAAAAATTCTAAATGGGTATTTGAATATGGGTTTAGATTTCTAGGGTGTTTGGGAAAGTTTTTCAAGAAGTAGCAAAAAGTGATTGGCAAAGGCTACAAGGAATAGGCCTATTTTAAGGTCTCTAAAAGATGAATCATGGAACCTGGTAAGAATATGATTCAAGATCCCTAAAAAATGGATCAATTGGTAAAGATTATGAATTTTTTCAAGATGGAGAGCACCCCTTCAATGATGGACCAAGTTTATGAGGATTTGACACTTAGAGCCTTCTAAGTGAGTGAGAAGAAGTGTACTAAAGCTAGGGTGTTAGTCTTCTAAGGCTAAGCACAAAGGATAAGAACTCTTGGAGAAGAGTTAGGATTGGGATTAGTTAATCATCTAAACCAATCAAGATCTAGGGGAGACTAGGTTCCTAGAAGAGACAAGCTAGGTCTCTTAAATAGTAGTGCAAGCAAACCTTGGGACACTCACATCATATTGGTATCAGAGCTTGAATTAATCACTCTCATGGTGGATGTTGTAGCCTACTAAATCAGTGGGAGAGAATACACCAAGTGAATCAGTGGAAGATAAAACCATGGTGACTAATGCTGAGTTAGCCAAGAAGGTTGAGGAACAAGAAGAAGATAACAAGTTGCTAAGGGAAAGACTAGCTCAAATGGAGAAACTCTTGGGTGAAGTACAAGACAAAGCAGATAAGGTCAAAGAGAAAATTGACCAAAAGGAAGAAAAAGAAGCAAGGGAGAAGAAATAAGACTTGGAGGAGGAAGCTCCAACACCTGACCCTATTCTTCCTGAAGAGCCATTCTTAAAAGTATTGAAAGCATTGAGTGGCAAAGCTTTGGAAGGTGTGCCACTATTTAGTGGACAAATGGATCCAAATTCAGTCATGGATTGGATAGACAATATTGAGAACCATTCTGAATGTGATGGCATCTCAGAGGCACAAAAGTTATGGTGGCCAAGTCTAGACTAAGAGGTTCAGCTCTTACTTGGTGGAAGTTTGTGCAAACTGAGAGAGAAAAGGATGGAAAAGGTCCTATTGTGACATGGAAGGGCATGGTATCCAAAGTGAAACAGACCTACCTTCCTGATGACTATGAAGTCCAACTTCATAGGAGGAGAAAAAATATTAGGAAAAAATATTTAGATGTCCAAGCATATACCGAGGAGTTTCAAAAATTATGTTTGAGATCCAAGGTAGTTGAAGATGAAAGTATCAAACTTGCAAGGTACTTGAATGGCCTCAAATGGTCTATACAAGAGGAAATGAGCCTAGTGAACTTAAAATCCATTTGCCAATGCTATCAAAAGGCCTTGAAGATAGAAGAGAAAAGTAGAAGAAAAGAAGAAACCTCCAAAGGAAAAGCTAAGAGAAAAGATAGTAGAGGACAAAGAGGTGGCTATGGTGGAAGAAGTTTTGAATCAAGAAGTCAAGGAGATGTAAAATTCAATGAGTAGCAAGAAAGAAGCTCAAGTAGAGGTGGTAGAGGAAGGAATTATAACTCTATCTTTAGAGGAAGAAGTGGTGGACAAGGAGGAAGAGGTAATTACTTTTCCAATATGAAGTGCTACCATTGTAATCAAATGGGGCACCTTGCCTATAGATGTCTAGAGAAAGGTGGTTCATCACAAGGAGGTGACAAGAGAGATAACCTTTTGCAAGATGAGTCTAATGCAACAAAGAAGCATGTTGAAGTACCATTGAATTAAAAAGAAGGATAAAATCTTATGATGAGGAGAACTCTAATCAAGGAGCCGGTGAAGGAGGGGCCAAGCCAAAGGAGGTCTTTGTTTAGGATTAAGTGCAAGATGATAGAGAAAGTATGTAGATTCATTATTGATTGAGGTTCTACTGACAATATTGTGTTAGAGGAAGCAGTCAGCAAGTTGAAGTTGACAAGGATACCCCACACCAATCCTTACAAGGTTGCTTGGCTCAATAAAGGCCAACATGTGTTAGTGAATGAGAAAGCATGGGTGGAGTTCTCCATTGGAAGGTACAAATACAAAGTTTTGTGTGATGTGTTGCCTATGGATGCATGTCATTTTATCCTAGGTAGACCATGGTAATTTGACCACCAAGCCATACATGATGGAGGAAATAATTCTTATTCTTTCAAGAAGGACAATGTGACCTTCAAAATACAGTCATTATTGGAGGATGTTGAAGTAAAGACAATAGGTCCAAATGTACTTATGGTGGGTGAAAAAGAGTTCTTACAAGACATGGAAGAGAGTGAAGGTGTAGGCTTTGCATTGGTGCTAAGGCTTAAGGAGGTAGATGATGGCAAGGTGACTAAGAAGATAGAGTTACCAAAGGAGATTCAAGGTATGCTGTAGACTTACCAAGGTATTGTAAGTGATGGAAAACCATCAACCTTACCCCCTAAGAGAGCCATAAGCCATATGATAGACCTTATCCCAGGAGCTACCCTACCTAATAAATCAGCCTATAAGATGACCCCTCAACAAAATGAGGAAATAACAAGACAAATAAAAGAACTCCTAGACCAAGGCCTAATTAGAAAGAGTATTAGTCCATGTGCCGTACCCACTATACTTGCACCAAAGAAAGGAGGAACTTGGAGGGTTTGCATAGATTCAAGAGTTATCAATAGGATAACTATAAGGTATAGGTTTCCTATCCCTAGGATTGAAGAATTAATGGATTTTTTAGGTGAAGCTAAGTACTATAACAAGATAGACTTGAAGAGTGGTTATCACAAAATAAGAATACATGGAGGAGATGAATGGAAGATAGCCTTCAAGACCAATGAAGGGCTTGTCATGCCATTTGGATTGTCAAATACCCCCTCCACATTCATGAGGCTCATGAATGAAGTCCTCAAAGACTACATAGGAAAGTTTTTATTTGTATATCTAGATGATATACTGATTTTTAGCAAGACAAGGAGTGAGCACCTAGAGCATCTTGACATTATTTTTAGGAAGCTACATGAGGAGAAGTTGATGATCAACTTGGAGAAGTGTGAGTTCATCAAAATAGAGCTAGTGTACCTTGGGTTTGTCTTATCACATGGAAATATGAAAATGGACAAAAGCAAAGTGGAGGCTATCATGAATTGGCCTACTCCAAGGATAGAAACAAAGGTAAGGAGTTTTGATGGCCTTGCACAATATTATAGGAAATTCATAAGGAAATTTAATACAATTTGTGCTCCCATGTTGGATACTATCAAGGGAGGAATGAAAACCAAGTTTTTTTGGAATGAGAATGCTAACAAAAGCTTTGAGTTGTTGAAGGAGAAGATAGCTACCCAACCTATTTTAGTGCTGCCAAGATTTGAGAAGCTTTTCACCATTGAGTGTGATGCTAGCAATGTAGCAATTAGGGCTATTCTAAGACAAGAAGGTAGACCGGTGGCTTTCCATTCTAAAAAGTTAAGTGAGGCTAAGAAGAAGTACTCTTCATATGACCTTGAGATGTATGCATTGGTCCAAGCTCTAAGAAAATGGAGGCACTACTTGCTTCCCAAGGAGTTCATTGTGTATTCAAATAATCAAGCACTTAGTTTCCTGAATTCACAAGAGAAGTTGAGTCACATGCACATGAAGTGGGTTGAGTACCTACAAGTGTATACCTTCAATATCAAGCACAAGAAAGGTGTCCTCAATAAGGTGGCAGATGAATTATCTAGAAGGACACTCACAATCCAAGAAATTTAGTTGAAGAGCATGGGAATATATCACTTCAAGGATCTATATGCAGATGATGAAGATTTTGCTAACATATACAAGGTATGTGCTGAATACAAGAATCATTTTCATAGTAGGTATACTGAGTATACTTTGCAGAGAGTGATCTCTTGTTTAAAGGGAATCAATTATGTATTCCTAGAGTTATATTAGAGAGAATTTGATACAAGAAAAGCATAATGGTTCTTTGAGTGGTCACTTTGGGATCACCAAGAATCAAGACCTTGTTTCAACATTTTGCTATTGGCCAAGGATGAATTTAGATGTTAGGAGGTATGTGGAAAGTTGTGTGGTATGTCAAAAGGCCAAGGGAACTTCTACAAATGTGGGTCTTTATCAACCACTACCTATTCCTACTAGGCCATGGGAATGCTTGAGTATGGATTTTGTAGTTGGGTTACCCAAGACAAGACAAGGTATGGACAATATTTATGTGGTTGTGGATAGATTCAGCAAGATGACTCACTTTGTGCCATGCAAGACCACTAATGATGCTAGTCAAATAGCCTCTCTTTTCTTCAAGGAAATTTTGAGAATCCATGGGTTACCTATCAACATTGTGTCAGACAGAGACACTAAATTCATGAGTCATTTTTGGAAGACTCTTTGGAAAAGGTTAGGCACTAACTTGTCCTTTGGATCAGCCTACCATCCTTAAACTAATGGTCAGACTGAGGTTTTTGATAGAAGCTTTGGAAACCTACTAAGGTGCTTGACTAAGGAGTATGGTCAAGAATGGGATCAATTGGTTGGGCAAGCTGAATATGCCTACAATGACACTACCAATAGATCAACAGGGAAGAGTCCCTTTGAAATAGCCTATGGAATGCATCCTAGAGGTGTTTATGAACTAAGGGATTTGAAAGATGGAGTGAAAGGAAATGGCTATGATGATGATTTTGCATATGCTATGAAAGAGATACATGAAACAATGAGGAAGACCTTGATAGAAAACACCATGAAACACAAAGCCAAGGTGGATGAAAGTAGAAGGACAGTTGAGTTTAATGTTGTTGACTTTGTCATGGTGCATCTTAACAAGTCAAGATTGCAAAAGGGATTACCCACAAGTTGCAGATGAGGAGGATAGGTCCCTGTCCTATTTTAGCAAGGTATGGTGATAATGCCTTCAAGGTTGAGCTACCGAAAGACAGTGGAATGCCTCCTATCTTTAACATTGTAGATTTAGTCCATTATAGAGGACCACAACATAATATGGATCAAAACCTCCATGAATTGATCAATCATAGGTGCTGACAGTGTGTTGGACACCAGAGTCTACAAACAGACTAGAACCAAAGCATACAAGGAACACTTGATAAAGAAGCATAGTTAAATGGATGCTAATGTAATATGGATAAAAGAGTCAGAGTTCAAGAAGATGGGGATTGATCCAAGCATCCTCAATCCAAGGGTGGATTGATCTTTTTTTTTGGGGGAGGATGGTGTAGGAGCACACCTAGGCTACCTCCATGGTTAAGAAGTTTTGGCTTGTACTTGAATCTAGCCAAGTCAAGAAGCATAGTTTAGGTTGTTTGAAGGCATTAGAAGGTCATTTGAAATGTAGGCTAAGTGAGTTAGTCACTAGGACTAAGGTCACACTAATAGCCATTGCTAGTTGTTATTAATGTTTCTTAGTGTTAGAAGCCGAGGGTGAGATAGAGTCTTTTAATGTGTCTTAGGCACATAAATGTTGTTAATGGATGTTGTAAAGATGCCTTAGGGTCATTAAGTGAGATGGTTCCTTAGAATCTCATGAGGATAGAGATCCTAAGAAATAGGATCATGGCTTAAAGAAAGTTGCCAAATGTTGTAAAAAAGTTGTCATGACAACATTTGCAATTATTGCAAATGTTGCATGCAACTTGGTTATCGTTGGATTCCCTAGAGTTTAGGAGATGGTTATTAGCTAGAAGGATTTAAAATGAAGGAGATGGAATATAATATTATAAAAGACTCAAATCTCAAAGGGGGTGGATGCATTGTAAAAGTTTGAAGTTTGTTAATAGAGCTCTGCAATAGGATTACCAGAAAACTCCTGAGACTTTGTGTTGACAGTCATATCTAATGGATTGAAAGTGTTAAGTTAGTGATTGCATAGTGTTCTTTAGGATTTTTTAAGACTTTTTCATTTGATAAGAAAGGTGTTTTGAGTAGGTTTAGGTTGACGGTTAAATTGTTTTTGTTTTAGAGCTTCCACTAGTTTTGTACTGACTAGTCCGAGCATTCATGGCTCCCCCATGAAATCTAGCCATGGAAAGAACTCATGATGGATGGATATTTTAGGGGAGTCACCAATGTATATAAGTTTAGGATTAGGAGTCTTGGAAATAAGGATATCTATTTATGCTATTAGGCCCTAGGCGAGAAGGGAGAGTCCGGCTAGAGGTCCAAGAATGAAGGTTTGAAAATATCTTGCAGGGAAGAAAGGTATAGTATGGTATAGGTACAATGCAAGCTAGGGTTTCATCAAAACTAAAATTGTTATGAGTATTGGGTTTATCTCAAACACTTAGGTTAAGTTTTGAGCAAGTTTCAAGTAAAGGTCACTGTTAAGTCCTAGAAATTAGGCTTATTAGGCTTATTGTCCTAGTTTATAGGAACCCAGTGTACGGAGCCTGTCAGACCCCAAAAACCAATGAATGTTTTAAAACTTCTAAATGGGTATTTTAATATGGGTTTAGATTTCTAGGGTGTTTGGGAAAGTTTTTCAAGAAGTAGCAAAAAGTGACTAGCAAAGGCTACAAGGAATAGGCCTATTTTAAGGTCTCTAAAAGATGAATCATGGAACCCGGTAAGAATATGATTCAAGATCCATAAAAAATGGATCAATTGGGAAAGGTTATGAATGTTTTCAAGATGGAGAACACCCCTGAAATGATGGACCAAGTTTATGAGGATTTGACACTTAGAGCCTTCTAAGTGAGTGAGAAGAAGTGTACTAAAACTAGGGTGTTAGTCTTCTAAGGTTAAGCACAAAGGATAAGAACTCTTGGAGAAGAGTTAGGATTGGGATTAGTTAATCATCTAAACCAATCAGGACCTAGGGGAGACTAGGTTCCTAGAAGAGAGAAGCTAGGTCTCTTAAATAGTAGTGCAAGCAAACCTTGGGACACTCACATCACTACACCTACTCCTTGATCTCCTATCATGTCCTAGAAAATTATTTTGAGTCAATTTAATAATAGGAGGTGATTCCTCTTCTCTCATCTCATCTTGAGAGAAATAATCTCCATACATTCCCAATCCTAGGTCTACACCATTTTCATTCTCTACTGCACTCCTTTCCTAATTTGATAGGATTGGGATTTCTCCTCTAGCATCACCCTTTTTTTCCATGTATGTGATGCATTTTTTTCAACTTTGTCTTTTCTTTGTTGTGTATTCCTTGAATTACTTGGAAGCTTACCATGCAACTTATCTCTAGGATGATCTCTCCTCCAAGATCTAGTGTTCTTCATATTTAGAAAGTGTTAATAAAATAGAAATATAACTGAGCATTTCTATAGAGATTCTTAGAGTCGCCACCCAATACAAATTGGGAAATATAACACTAGCTGAATAATTTGAGTATTTGTAACCAAGAAATATCTCAAGAAAAAAGACAATAGACAATAGAAAAAGGGAATAAGAAAATCTTGACAAATCCTTCACTAATAACACAAATCCATGGGATAGAAAAATAAAAATTTGTACTTCAATGGTAACTGACTGGTTCAGACAAATATGAAGGATAAGAGTTTATCCCAACTTGTACCTATGTTATTTGACAAATTTTTTAACACCAGATATGTAAATATAAGTTCATCATAACTACTTCATCTCTATTCTCTAGCAGAGTTGTCATCTTGTTGGTTCCTGAAAATGTTAGGAGTTTACACTCTGAGAGCCACCAATACCTGAGACTAATTTTAAAGAATGGTTAGTTCCAAATATAAGGTAAATCTTAAGGTTATTGGACCAACTATGGGGACAAGACTTCCCTCTACACTTCTGGTTCTACAAAACCAAGATGAGTGTACCTAATCCATCTTTACACACAACATACTAAAATTATTTTTTCTGATTCAAACAAACTAGATGATGATAAGAGAATACTAAATGATAACCAATCATTCATTGATCCTCCATTATCATTTAAGATATACAAAAACAACCATAATAGGATAAGAGTTCAATATGATATGTATTTAAAATAAAAGAATGTAACCCTACTTCACCAAACATACATCAGTATAGAAAATACTTGCTTCTAATCAGTTCCTTATGCTCTAGACAATATCCTAATGTAGAAGCAGAATACAGGAACCAACTTCTGTCAAAGATTCAAAGCCATAAATATAACCACCAAAACCCTCACTGCTTACAAATATCCCTGTGTAAATCTTAAGAGTCTATGCCATATCCAAAGTCTATTAATTTGATCCTAGACCAAAGCTAAGGAATAACAACATATACATAGATACTCTATGTAATGAATTAGAAAATTCAAAAACTAGAAAATCAACACAATGGAGAGATAAGAATATGGATACTTATATTAAGAATGAAGAATCATATTCTGTATACACTTTTCTTCAAATATTTACCACTAAAATATAGCTAAAGACTTTAAAGCTTTTTGTTTCTATAACAACTAATGCCTAGTTATAGTATGCTACAATCTTGACTGAAAATGATTTGTAAACAATTTCTCTCTCAATTTTCTAGCCCTTCTAAATGATCTTAGAAATCCTTATAAAGGACTGCAACAAGCTTCAGATCATTTAGGGAAAAATTAGGTGTTTTCAACAACCACAACAACCTACAACAACAAGAAGTGAATGCAGGTAGGAAAGCCTAAAAACCCAGATCAGATCAAATATGATTTACAATATTGGCTTTACCATCACTAACCAACTGCAGTTATCAGATGAAAATGTTTCTTATTGTAGACAACAATTTAATGCCAGAACCATTTCAGCAAACTTGCACATACTAGGGTATGGCAAATACTGACAACCATCATACCCTAACTACCTTTTTCAAGAAACCAGTCCTCTGCATTAAACTGAAATGGCACTCAAGGAACACAAATTAGATCATGATGGCTACCTAACACCTTGTTCATCAATTCTCACCTTTAACTATCCTTGGAACAAATCAAAATGTGATTTGGTTCATCATTTCTAGCTCACTGACATCAATCTTGCTAGAAAAATGCTTAAACAATTCAAATAATCTAGCCACAATAGTTAATCATCATGTTTAAAACATAGTCATCGATCCTCATCTTTCCTAGCACATTGTGCAATTCTCATTAATCAGAAAAAATTCAATGAAGCCCTAAAAAATGTCTTTTCACATCACCATCCTCTGCGACCAATCAAAAATAAACAACTTAGCATTACCTATCACCGAGGACCCACCATCTTTATTGAATCATCGGGCTAGACATGTGGTGGTGGGGTGTGATCCCGTGATCACTAACCATCAAGGACCTTTCCTTTGTAGTATCATGCCGACCACATGATCAACTTTGATTTGACAAAACTTTACCTTTCTTCTTCACTGTAGCGAGTCCATGACTAGTACCTTTTTCTATTCTTGCCAAGTCGCCAACATTTTTCATCTAACCACCTTCTTACCTATGACCTAGCGACAAGTACTTTTTATTCACCTTTTTTCTTCATCATCATCTCACTAGCATTTTCTTCTAGCTGCTTCTTCATCCACAAGCTTGCAACTAAACCTTTAACTTGACCCTCGCTAGATCACCATGATTAATGCTTACGCCTTTAAACTACTAGCGACAAAGGTAACTTTGATGATCACTCACTCAAAAACTATTTCACTTAACCGCCACTTCACTTGGTGATCTAGTGACAAGTATTAAACATGACCCTTGTAGAATCACCATGATTAAGAATAACCACCAAAAATGTATGTGATTAGGTGATTTTCACTAATGGAAGATCAAGGGGAAAGCGTGATCCCATGAAGAGTAATTGACATGCATCTTTTTATTGAGGGATTGTGATTGGCGTTGGATCAACTTTGATCTATTTGTTCTTTATCTCTTTCTTTATCCTTTGACCGATGATGTCATGTAGGATAGGTGTCACCTAGTCATGATGCTGCAATGAATATCATTTGAGTAGTTTCCCACAATAGTAACATGCTGACTATTGGATTATCCAAATATAACCAATCTTTATCTTCTTCTTTAGCTTTGACTTTAGCCATAGTGACTGTGATGAAACTATCACCATAATCCTTCCCAATAACCCCATCAATAATCAAGATGTAGAAAAATGTTCCTTACCGATCACCCTTTCCTTCTGAAATATTTATCACCATAAGATGTCTCAATGCTTCAATCATGGATCATAATGCTTGAAAATTATCTTTGCCAAAGCCTTTTTACACCTCATAGAAATATCGGTGGACCTTATGATGATTTTCAATGCTCACAATAGATCAGTGACACATGGAGATGAAGGAATGGACATCGTGTGAGCTTGAAAATAAGACTTTTGATCACCGATGAGGTGATCAAAAAGGGTTATAGCGATGAGAAACTATTAAATCACACTAATACTTAGGAGAATATAGTTGGGGACTGCTAGGTAAAAGACTTAAAACAATACATGGCCCCGCCTAACAGAATTTAAGACATGTGCCGAAAGGGAGAGCTAAGTGGATGAAAAAGCAATGAGGAAATAGAATGAGGGTAGGGTTTTAGATTTAAAAAAGTTTTTTTGAAACCCTTGGAACATGATAAACCCTAAAATCCTCACACCCTAGACATTTTTAAAGGATTTTGTAGGATAAGACCATTCTCAAAGGATTTTTTTACTATGACAAGAAAATGGGCTAACATTATTATCTCCATAAAAACAACCATTGATGATTTGAGGGAACACTCAGACCTATGGAACCAGGTGAATTCGATGCCCAGTACCTAGAAACCTATATCACTGAGATGAGTAAAGCATATATATATATATATATATATATATATATATATATATATATATATATATATATATATATATATATATATATATATATATATATATATATATATATATATATATATATATATATATATATATATATATATATATATATATATATATATAGACACACACACACACACACAGGTAGATAGTGATAGACAAGGAGGGGAAGTGCAACATCATGTAGATCTATCGGCTTCCCCTCTCCTACACACATGCCAAACAAGATTCATACTTAAACATGATTCGTGAGTATTGTTAGCCCATAGATAAATATAACCATTTAAATTCAGTAAAAGAATGTAAATCATCATCAATTATAATGCAAAATTTATATGTAAGCATAATCAAGGTAAAATCAATATTTTTGAATCATTACTAAGAAAGATAAATCTCATAATTAACCAAAAGGGATAATGCAAATCATATATACATAAGAATAATAGATAATGGACCTGAACATATTATTCAAAGGAGAAGCATAATTTTTTAGTCCAAAACATCTTATCATCTAAAATCTAGTGATGTAAGGAAGCAATATAAAGTCCATAAATGATAAAATGCCACAATCCTATCCAATCTCAAATGTAACTAGTAGGACCATCAGGGAGGGTATTAAAAGAGTAAGATCAGAATCCAATCACATATATAAGGCCACTCTCATAGTCACATAACAGACATAATAGATAATCATGAGCATGCATGCAATAATAGAACAATAATCATGATAATTTAAATCATAATCATATAAGGAACCTAACCACTACGGAGATCTTGAAACCATAGCATTTGTTTATTAATTAGGGCATAAGTGTCCAAGTATAATAATCAAACTTTAGTCATTATAACCAATTTTTCTACGGTAATCATAACAATTGCTAAGGAGTAGTTCACATAGTAAACATTTAGATCTATTAGGCGACCTCATAAAAACAATGCCCTAAAATATCACAGACACATAAGAAGGGACGAATACACATGAATGTACCATAAAACATTTAACATTGCCAAATATAGAATGTGAATTTATTATAGTTAGAATATAATGGATTACATGAACACCTCAAGTAGAAACATATTCTTATCCAAGCATAAAAGTCTCTACAACATTTCCCTAACTTCTAAAGGCATATTAAAACATGTTAGGGTTGGAGTGGTGTTACACACACTTTATGGTTATAATGTGTCTTAATGTCTCGAGATATATTGTAAGGGGTCCTTAGACCCCTTAGGACCCATTTCGACACATTAAAATACACTAGAACCATTAATGTGTCTTAAGGGGTCCTATGACCCCTTAAGGAACACTTTATGGTTCTAATGTATCTTAATGTGTCAAAATGTGTTGTGAGGGGTCCTTAGACCCCTTAGGATCCATTCAGACTCCTTAAAATACATTTCAACACATAAAGTGTGTCTTAACAGGTCATACATTAGGACCCATTTTGACACATTAATACACATTAGAACCATTAAGATACAATAGGACCCATTTTGACACATTAATACACATTAGAACCATTAATGTATCTTAAGGGGTTATACAACCCCTTAAGGAACACTTTATGGTTCTAATGTGTCTTAGTGTGTCTTAATGTGTTGTAAGGGGTCATTAGACCCCTTAGGACCCATTGATACCCCTTACAACTCATTTAAACATATTAAGACACATTAGTACCATTAATGTGTCTTAATGGGTCCTATGACCCCTTAAGACACACTTTATGGTTCTAATGTGTTTTAATGTGTCAATATATGTCATAAGGGGTCCTTAAACCTGTTAGGACCCATTGTGATGCAAGGGAGGATGTAGAAGGGGCCAAAGGAACACCCAACTACCAACCTCCTTGTAGAAACAACCCTCAGAAGCAACAAAAATAGATAGGGAGAGAGAGAATGCAAAAAATTCATATATTAATCATGATACACTTCATACATGATGAGTTGTGAGGCCTTCCCAGTTACAACCATACAATCATAGAATTCAATTAAAAACAATCCTCACACATGCGAGGATCTCCAAACATTTAGATTCTATCTTCTAAATCCACTACCCTTAAACTGCCTAAGATCTACAATACCCTATTCTATTTATACAAGATGCTATCAAACAAGTTGGCTCTAAAGATCCATAAGATCCAACATTGGAGGAAGGGATAACCCATATCTAGGTCCATACACCTCCCAATTATCGATGAAACCATTAAATCCATGACCAAAATTAAATGCACAAGTCAGCCTCAACATAAATCAAAATAAACCACTTAGTGAGAAAGACTACCAAGCAATCGAAACTGACTCAGTGAACAACCGAACCAACTCAATGAATAAAATGAACCAAGTTGGTGAACAAACCAAACTAACTTGCTAAATAACCAAACCAAGCAGCAACCGAGCCTCATTGGTGGAAACAAGGATACTTTACCGAGAGCCCAAAAGTAGCTACCAAGCACATCTAACAAATCTAACATGTTTTTGGTGATATAGGATTACCAAGAAGCCAAGATGCTCCTAGATCAGATACCCAAGGTTCTTTTGGAATGATTATCTAAATCATGTAGTAGGTACAACCTCAACTAAATCCACTTCAGATTGTGAAATCCATGAAATATCTTCAAAAGGTCTATTCTTCCACTTTACCAAATATTCCATGTACTCTTTTCCTCTTGTGCTTCTACCAACTCTTTGTTCCAAGATCTCAAATTATTCTATCTACTTCTTATGATAATCATTTAGTACTATCATTTCTTCATTAGAATCATGACACTCATACAAATATGTAATGTTGAATATAGGTGATATATCCATGTCATTAGGTAACTCAATCTCATAATAATTTACACTATCAAACTTTCTCAATATCTTGTAGGGACCAAATTTATTCATCTTCAATTTTCCATAGGTTCCAACAGGAAATCTGCCTTTCTTCAAATAACCCATTACTTCATCTCCAATAGAAAAAGTCTTATGTCTTCTTGATCTATCTACTCTATCCTTGTACTTCTAATTACTTTGTTCCAACTTATGTTTCACTTCCCCAAGCAATGTCCTCATGAACTACACAAATTCTTCTCCTTCAACACTTCTCTTCTCTTCTCTAGCAATGTTCTTCAATTTTGATATGCCTCTCAGTTGTGTGCCATTAACAATATCAAAAGGTGTTTTTCTAGTAATCCTATTCACTGAATTATTATATAAAATTTTTTCTTGTGCCCACATAGAATCCTAATTAGTCAGGTTGTCTCCAACTAAACATCTCAAAAAGTTACCCAAAATTCTATTTAAAACCTATGTATGTCCATTAGTTTGTGGATGAAATGTAGAACTATACTTCAATTCAGTACTTAACTTTTTCCATAAAGTCTTCTAGAAATAACCAACAAACTTATTATCTTAGTCAGAGATGACACTCTTCGGTAATCCATGCAATCTGACAATCTCCTTAAAGAAAATATTTTCTATATGCACTGCATCTGCTATTTTCCTACAGGGTTTGAAATGTGCCATCTTAGAAAATCTATCCACAACCAAAACTATAGAATCATTACCTCTTGCTGTCCTCGGTAAACCAAGAACAAAATCCATATTGATATCACTCCAAGGTTTCTTAGGAATAGAAATTTTTGTATACAATCCAATATTATGACTTTCTCCTTTTGTAACTTGACAAACTCCACAACTTCTCACAAATTTTTGAACATCTTTAGACAACTGTGGCCAAAAGTATCTCTACTTAAGAAAATTCAATGTTTTATCAATGCCATAATGTCCAACCAAACCACTACTATGTTTCTTCTTTATCAAATTAGTTCTCATTGATCCTCTCGACATACACAACTAAATACCTTTAAATAAAATGCCTTCTTTAATGAAATAGTCTTTCCATGTAGCACTTGGTTGATCTTGAATAGGTGCTCTGGACTTTCTCCAAGGCTGAAAAAAATCAAGGTCAATTTCATACAAATCATTCATGTCATCAAAATTAATAACTTCAATTCTCATTTCAATCATCAAAGATCTTCTTCTACTCAATGCATCAGTAACTCGGTTAAAGACTCCACTCTTATGTTTTATTACAAATGTATAACTCTAAAAATACTCAACTCATTTCATTTGTCTTCAATTCAACTTATTTTGACAACCCAAATATTATAAAGCCTTATGATTAGTATACAACACAAATTCACTCAGTATGAAATAATGTCCATTTTTTTAGGGATTGAACAATAGCATAGAACTCTTGATCATACACAAAATATTTCCTTTTATAATCGTTCAATTTTTCACTTAAAAAAGAAACAAGTTTACCTTCTCAACTCAAAACAGCTCCTATTGCACTACCACTTGCATCACATTAAACTTGAAATACCTTATTGAAATCGGTAAAGATAATAAAGAAAATTCGGTAAAATTTTGCATCAAAATCTCAAAAATTTTATTAGCTCCATGTGTCCACTTGAATTCTCTTTTATCTCCTCTCATAGTCTTAGTCATATAATTACAAATTGCACTAAAATTGTTAATGAACTTTTGGTAAAAACTTGCTAAACCATGAAATGATCTTACCTCACTAGTATTTTTATGTGTAGGCCAATTTAAAATAGCTTCAAACTTCTTAGGATCCATCTTCAAACCATCACCTGAAATCACAAATCCCAAATATAAAATCTCCTCTTTCATGAAGGAACACTTTTTCAAATTAATCAACAACTTTTCTTCTTTCAATCTCTGAAATACCTATTTAATGTGTAATAAATGTTCTTCTCTAGTCTTACCAAATATCAAAATGTTATCTAGATATACAATCACAAATTTACCCAAGAATTTCTTCAAAACCTCATTCATCAATCTCATAAAAGTACTTAGTACATTAGTTAAACAAAAAGGCATAACCAACCACTCATACAAACCTTCTCTTATCTTGAAAGAAGTCTTCGATTCATTTCTTTCTCTGATTTTGATGTGATGATATCCACTCTTCAAATCAATTTTAGTAAAATACTTTCCTCCACTTTGAATAGAGGTAATTTGGAATCACCTCTATATGTGTAAGTGTGTATGGATAGATAGATGTGTGGGGAAATATGAGATTCACTCCTAAATACAAATTCCCAAAGGAGAGATCCAATTTGATCAACCAAAAGGTTAATGCACAATCGAATCAATCTATGAAGAATATGAAAGAGAGAGAGAGAGAGAGTCCAATGTTTCCTTATAAAGGAATTATACTTGAAATATGAAATAATTGAAATAAAAATACTAACCTCAAATTAGGGTAGATTTGGAAAATGTTAATTTCTGATGCCTGTGTGTACTTTTGGGCAATTCTGTAACCTATTCTGGACTGGAAATGCCGAGACAAAGAAAACTCATAAATCTTTCTCCAAGATGAGCTCAGGTCAATTTTGACCCTCATAAAAGGTCAAATACTACATTCTTAATTTGAAGGTCGATTCTGTCTCTGTTCACAGATCTCAGAAGTTCACTGAAAAGGGTATCCAAATTCACTCTCAGATCCAAAATCCTGCACTTGTACCTACAAGAAAATGGGGGTTTTTATTGTATGGGGGGTTTGCCTTGGTCAACCCCCAATTTAGGAATTAACCTTGAAATTGAATTGAAATATAGTGTGCATAAACAAAGTAATTGAAACAAATCACCTTGCCTATGTTGAAGTCCTTGTAGAGGATTCGAATCCTCAAATCCAAAAGTAGGAATGGTTCAATGGATGTAGAATGAATTTAGGATGTCTCCAATCAATGGCATTTGATCTTCAACACCAATCTTGACTTGATCTTTGCATATGAGAAGGCTTGAATGAATGTAGAATGATGGATCATCAAAGGGGGCTCCAAAGAGATTGAATCCTTCAATAGCTAACAATGGATATCCTTGATGGATGGATGCTTGAACACTTGAATGCTTGAGGACTTTCTTGAATGCTTGAATTCACTTGCTTGCACTTGAGTGCTCACTCATGAAATTTCTTGGGATGTGATGTGAAAAATGGATGTGAAAATGAGAGAGGAAGGCCTCCTTTTATAGTGAACTAGGGCACCATCCTCTAAAGGGGCCACCTTGGAGAATTAAATCCCAATTAGGTCATAAAATTTAGAAAATATACCTAGATTAAATGCAATTATAAGATTTACCATCCTGAAACCTGAAATGGACAACTTGGAGGCGAGAAAACAAATATCCCGAAAGCCCGATGCCCGAAAATCAAGGATTCTAGAAATTTGAATGAAGGGGGAAAAATTGAGGTTGGGACTGACCTAGTCAGGTACGACCTCGATCCTGACCTAGTTAGGTTTGAGCTCGATCCTAACCTAGTTAGGTTTGAGCTCAATCCTAACCTAGTTAGGATCAACCTTGAATTTGACCCTGGGCACAGATTCAGTTAGAACCAGGACAGGAGGTCTTGGGGATGCCTAGAGACCTAGAAATGATATCAGATAGGGACAGAATGCCAAGGATAAGCATAAAATCCTATGATAACTATGATGAAAGCCAAGAGGACCTATTTCTAAGTCCTAACTAGAAAATAGAGCCATGAAAGAGGGAAATTTAGGAGAATCCTTGAGATCCTATCCCTAATTTCACCTAGAATGAAAAAATCAAGTGCAGGAAAGAAGTGGAAAGTGGGGAGAAAGCCAAATACATGCAAAGACCCAATCAAGGCTATTAACATGAACCCAGACCACTTACTCAAAGGGCTAAACTCTCTTATCATGGAAGTGCTTCCATTTTAAGATGATACATTAAGCCCCCACTTTAGCAAGAGTATGGACTCGATGCAAACTCTTGGTAAAGGAGATCAGAATGAAAAGATAATCTTATCATAATCCAAGGGACAAAGGGAAACCTTAAGCCCCCAGGGAATCAAGTCTTCATCAACTCCTAGATCACAATAAGAGAGACATCTCTAGAGAAAGAAGGTGTGATTTCCTCACCCAATGAGAACTTATGTCCCATTGTGAACCACAAAGGAAAATGGCGCAACTAGAAAGATGGAATTGAACCGCCTAGTGAATGTGGCTACTCACTAGTCAACCCATCAAGGATTCATTCTTAGGAATATTCTATTCCATAAGAATAAACATAAAAACAAAAGAGATCCAGTCTTAAGGACACCTTTGACCTTAAGGGATCAAAATATGTGTGTATTTGAAACTGGAGGGATCAAGAGATCCTAAAATATAAATCCATGCTCTAAGGAAAAAAAAGTATCTTGAAAAATAATATGTGTGCACTGAAAAGTGCATGTGTGCAACAGGTGAGCAAAGTGTATGCCCCCATGTTAAAGTCATTGCTGACACTTTAACAAGAGCAATGGCTTTAATGGAAACATAAACAACTCTAGTGATTACGTTTCCACGTCGAGATGCCCCCAAATGAAGACAAATCAAGGGAAATTTCATAGAAACATATAGAGAACACAGAAGGGATCTACGTACTGTGGGGTCAGTATGATCATAAGATAATATATATATGATATTATTGAAAATGAATTGACATCATTCCCCAAAGAAAGTAGAACTACAATCACAAAGGAGGAAAAATCACATGAGATATACGAAGGAAAATATTTTCAGACCATGACATGGAGACCAAAAAGAATTAGTGCTACCATATCTTGAATCCAAGTAGATTACAAAAGGAAACATTTACGAAAAATAGCACAATTATGACATAACATTGAACAATGCATAGAAGACTAGAGATACATATAGAAGAATTTGAACAACAGTTTTGATTCCTTCATCACCTTGCACCAATTGAGTAACAAGGATCGTATAAAAGAATCTAATAAAATTTAGCAAACACATTATGGGAGAAGCATAGTACATCAAACAAACACACAATAAAGATACCACGAAGGACAAGCTGATCAAGCGTGCTACCTACTCTCCCCATCTCATTGTATATCATTTAGGAAAGGTGGGTAACTTGCAAGAGGGACTATATCCAACATAGTAGAAATGATAGCTATTTCCAAACAAGGATCCTCTTTAGAATCACTATCGTCGACACTAGGTGTAAGGGTCAATTGTGATGAAAGCATATTAGGTAAATCAATGTTAATGTCAATAGTTTCATATTCATCATTAACATCATCAGTATCATCAAGAGTATCTTTTTCATCCAATTTAATCAAAATAGGATCTAAGATATGAATAGAATCATCATAATCATGCATGTGAATATCATTATTAGTAACAATTTGTTCTACCACATTATGCATAGGTTTTTCCAAGGAAAGTAAAGATCTTTGAGCTTTAGCATGAGCATGACGCTTTTTATGACATTCATTATCAGATCGATTATATTTTGATTTATTTGAAATAGGTTGAGAACTAGGAGGAAAAATCATAGGATCCTTCATAGGTTCTTTAGGAAGATCAATAGGATTATTAACCATAGGAGAAACAATCATAGGATCTTTGATAGGTTCAATAGAAGGAACTTGATTCATAGAGCTAGAAGTCATAGTTAAAGGAGGTATAGAAGGTGTAGGTAAAAGACCACGATTAAGATCCATAGGAGGTATGCTTAATTCAAGAATCTTATGATGTTTATAAGCTTGATATGATCGAAAAATATTATCAGGTTGAGGAGGACATGAATTAGGTAATGAAGGCGAAAAGAAATCCAAAGCAACACAATCTCTAGGCCTAGAAGGTTGATATAAACTATGATTAATCATCTTTAATTCTTCATCATGAATGAACTTAAGGCACTTATGGATAGGTGAATCAATAGCATGCATGACATTCAACCAAGGAAAACCTATCTTAACTTGAAATTGATCAGAAGTAGGAATAACAAAAAAGGTAGTGTTCACAATTTTTCCATATAATTCAACTAGTAAAGTAATAGAACCAAAGGATGGATAAAGAAAACCATTGAAAGTTTGAATCCACACATCCGATGTATCATAAAAGTCACATTGTAAGCTTTTCATAAAAATATTTTCTTTAGTGATAACATTGACTAAGGATGTAGGATCAATAAGATAACCATGAGTAGGTTTCTGAGAAATCCTACCAGCAATATAAAGGGGACCATCAGGAGCTTTAATAGTCTCAGAGTCATCAAAGGTAATAAAAAGTTCCTGAGGTCTTTTATTCTTCAATTGTTGTCAAGGTTTAGGTTGAGTTTTCATTTTAGGTTTAGGTTTTGGTCAAGTTTGAGATTGAACTTGAGGTTGAATCTGAGGTTGAGATTGAAGTCGAGGTTGAGGTGGAGATACAAATTGAACAACATGCTCCACTTGATTAACAACATGATTGAGATCATCCATCTTTGAATCATACACAATTTCCATAGCAGATGGCTGAGCAATAGTATTAGCATCATGTGTAGGTAAAGGGTTTGTATAGATTTGAAGGTTCTGATTAGGAGGAGAGATAGATTTGTTCCCACTACCATCAAGATTATCAATAGATAAAGCCTTAGAATCAATTAAGTATTGAATCTTATGTTTTAAAGAATAACATTTCTCAATATCATGACCATTCTGATGATTATATTGACAAAAAGAATTTTGATCAAAAGATTTAGAGGCAATCGTGACAAGTAAAAGAGGTCGAATAGGAGGTAAAGTAATCATATTAGCAGTTAACAACCTATTCATACTAGCATGTAAAGATTCAGAAAGAGGAGTAAACGTATGATTTAATCGAAAAGCAATGGATGTAGAAGTGGCATTGTGAGATGCAACAACAACTTGATTAGCAACTACATTCGTTTGTTTGTTTATCTTGACATAGTTGTTGAATTTTTGAAATTTGTTTGGATTAGGAGTAGCATCACTCTTATCAACTGGAATAGGAGCCATTGGAGTGTTTCTGTCAAATTGACTCACTTGTAATTGATAATGATGAAGCACTGCACAAAGTTGTTGAAAAGAGGTAAATTCAGTAAGCAGAATCTTATCTCTAATATTCTTTTGCAAATTTGAAGTAAACATACATTGAATATCCATATTAGGAACAAGATAGGAAATCTGAGCATACAAATGCTTAAATCTACCAATAAATTTAGTCAATTTTTCTTTAGCACTTTGTTTACAATGCATCAAATCAGTCAAAGACACTTGTGGGCCAATGTTGTTTTGAAATTGTTGAATAAAAGCATTATCAAGTTGTGGAAAGGAATCAATAGAATAAGGAGGCAAGGAACAATACCATTGTAAGGCCTTGTCATGGAAGGTTCTAGCAAATAGTTTGGCTAAAATCCTATGGTCGTGAGCATAATAACTACAAAGGATTTGAAATGTTTTAACATGATGAATAGGATCTCCTTTTCCATTATAATTCTCAAGATGAGGCATCTCACCTTGCTAAGGAACAAGAGTACGAATAATATCCTAGGACAAGGGACTTCCCATGTCAAATGTAGGAATACTAAACTTGTTTTGAGTTAAGGAAGCAAGTTGTTGTTGTAAGGATGACATAGTCAGCCAAATTGATGATTGTTGAATCATTAGAGGAAATGGGAGGAGTAGCAACATTAGACACATTAGGTAAAGTGTAAGAAGCTGTAGGAATAGAAGACATAGTTGGAGGAACACTAGGAACTGCAGTTGGAAGTGGAATGGAATAAATAAAAGGAACATTATGATATGAAGGTTGTGATGTAGGAAGGGACACATGAGGAACACTCATAGGAATAGAGAGAACTGTCATAGTCACCAAAGGAGGAGCATAGGTAGGAATACTAGGTAAAGGATTAGAAGGAGGTTCAACACTAGTGATAGGAGGAATCAACCCTAAATCTTGAGCTTCTTGAACTAAAGGTTTAACATTTGAATGAACAAGGTGAGTAATACCATGCAAGAGGTTAACACCTTGATCAGTATCATGGAGAAATTTCTTAAGATCCTCTATAGCTTGAATGAAATCTTGATTATGGTTCTCTTGAATAAGCCAATTACCCATTTTATCAAGTTCAGTGGAAAGTTTTTGGACTTGTTCAGGAGGAACTCTTAAAGCGTCATCCTCATCATGAGATGAGTGAGAAGAGTTTTGCTCCATAGTGAGATCATGAAGAATCAAGTTATCATCTGGGATCCTAAGGAAAGGAGAGGAAGATTCAGGATCAAAGGCACCCATGAGTCTATGACTTCTTCTAACTAGAATGTTATAAGTAGGACTAGTGGTAGTAAAGCTCATAAACCAATGCAATGCAAATCAACTAAACTAAAAACACATAAAGCATGAATATTTTTGTATTTTTGAAATCTAATTAGTATGCAAGATCTAACACAAAAGATAAATCTAATACCAACAAGATAAAAGGAAACCACAAAACATAATAGGGCATCCAATTCCACAAAAGAAAAGAGAGTAAGTATGTCGGGTTCACCAAAATGAATAGAAAAGGTGAACACACACAATAAGACAAAGGGAAATCTAACACCAAAAGGAAAGAGAGTAGGTACATCAGGCTCACCAAAATGAATAGAGGTAATTTGGAATCACCTCTATAGAAATGTGTAAGTGTATATGGATAGATAGATGTGTGGGAAAATATGAGATTCACTCCTAAATCCAAATTCCCAAAGGAGAGATCCAATTTGATCAACCAAAAGGTTAATGCACAATCGAATCAATCTATGAAGAATATGAAAGAGAGAGAGAGAGAGAGAGAGAGAGAGAGAGAGAGAGAGAGAGAGAGAGTCCAATGTTTCCCTATAAAGGAATTATGCTTGAAATCTAAAATAATTGAAATACAAATACTAACCTCAAATTAGGGTAGATCTAGAAAATGTCAATTTCTGATGTCTATGTGTACTTTCAAGCAATTCTACAACCTGTTCTGGATTGAAAATGCTGAGACAGAGAAAACCCATAAATCTTTCTCTAAGATGAGCTCAGGTCGACTTTGACCCTCATAAAAAGTCAAATACTACATTCTTTATTTGAAGGTCAATTTTGTCTCTGTTCGCAGATCTCAGAAGTTCGCCAAAAAGGGTATCCAAATTCTCTCTTAGATTCAAAATCCCACAACTGTACCTACAAGAAAATGGGGGTTTTTGTTATATGGGGGGTTTACCTTGGTCAAACTCCAATTTAGGAATTAACCTTGAAATTGAATTGAAATATAGTGTGCATAAACAAAGTAATTGAAACAAATCACGTCGCTTATGTTGAAGTCCTTGTAGAGGATTCAAATCCTCAAATCCAAAAGTAGGAATGCTTCAATGGATGTAGAATGAATGTAGGATGTCTCAAATCAATGGCATTTGATCTTCAACACCAATCTTGACTTGATCTTTGCATATGAGAAGGCTTGAATGAATGTAGAATGATGGATCATCAAAGGGGGCTCCAAAGAGATTGAATCCTTCAATAGCTAACAATGGATCTCCTTGATGGATGGATGCTTGAACACTTGAATGCTTAAATAATTTCTTGAATTCTTGAATTCACTTTCTTTCACTTGAGAGCTCACTCATGAAATTACTTGAGATGTGATGTGAAAAATGGATGTGAAAATGAGAGAGGAAGACCTCCTTTTATAGTGAACTAGGGCACAATCCTCTAGAGGGGCCACCTTGGAGAATTAAATCCCAATTAGGTCATAAAATTTAGAAAATATACCTAGATTAAATGCAATAAGAGGATTTACCATCCTGAAACCTGAAATGGCCAACCCAGAGGCGGGAAAACAAATATCCCGAAAGCTCGATGCTCGGAAATCAAGGATTCTGGAAATTTGAAGGAAGGGGGAAAAATCAAGGTTGGGATTGACCTATCTAGGTATGACCTCAATCTTGACCTAGTTAGGTTTGATCTTGATCTCGACCTAGTTTGGATCAACCTCGAATTTGACCCTGTGCCCAGATTCAGTCATAACTAGGACAGGAGGTCCCGGGGATGCGTAGAGACCTAGAAATGATATCAGATAGGGACAGAATGCTAGGGATAAGCATAAAATCCTATGATAACTATGATGAAATCAAGGAGGACCTATTTCTAAGTCCTACCTAGAAAATAGATCCACATAAGAGGGAAATTCAGGAGAATCCTTGAGATCCTATCCCTAATTTCACCTAGAATGAAGAAATCAAGTGCAGGAAAGAAGTGGAAAGTAGGGAGAAAGCTAAATACATGCAAAGACCTGATCAAGGGGCTTAGAATGACCCCAGACCACTTACTTAGAGGGATAAATTCTCTTATCATGGAAGTGCTTCCAATTTAAGACGATACACACTCAAACTATCCATTATGTCATCCATTCTCGGTATAGGAAATTGATATTTCACTGTTATTTTGTTGATTGCTCTGGAATCAGTACACATTCACCACTCTCCATTCTTTTTAGGTGCTAATACAGTTCGTACTACACATGGACTCAATTTTTTTTGGATCAAACCTTTCTGCAACAACTCTTGGATTTTTCGGTTAAGTTCCTCATTCTCAATAGGTGTCAACTGATGTGGTGCCTTATTTAGTAAACTAGCTCTAGGAATCAGATCCATACAATGATCAATGCTTCTCTTTGATGGTAAACCATGAAGTACATTATAAAAAATGATCTATTTGTACTTAGTGAGTAATTTATCAACCTCTTTAGGGACACTATCCACTATTTTCTCATTTGGTTTGTTAGGAATCACAACAAATCATACATCATTCTTCTTTAAATCCTTAACAAACTTTCTTCCTTCCATAAAAAAAAATTTCACAGATGTACAAACATCACCAACATATTTTTCAATCAAAGGTAACAAGATTTGTCTTCTCCCATCAGCCCAAATAGTATATTTATGCAATCTCCCATCATATATAGCATGCCTATCATATTGCCAAGGTTTACCCAAAAAAATATGACAAGAATCCATAGGCATAATATCAGACAACACCTTATCATAGTACTTGCCAATTTTCAAATTCACATAACATTGTTCACTTACCAATAATGTATGCTCATTCTTGATCCATGAAATTTGATAGGGCTTTGGGTGTTTCAACCTTTCCAATTGAAACTTTGAAACCATTTCCTCAGATGCCAAATTATCTGAGATTCTACTATCAATTATTACCTTCCACACTTTATCAACAACTCTACATCTGGTCTTGACCAAATTTTTCCTTACCAGATCTTCCTTATTAGTTTTACTCCATAATGCTCTTCGGACCATCAAGTTATTTTCCTTCTCTGGTTCATTCAATGATTCTTCTTGCACCAAGGCATTTCTACTACTACCAAATTTCTTGCTTGCATGTGTACACTCAAATGACCCATGTCCTTCTCCTACACAATTGTAACAAGTTCATCATAATCCACTTCTTCCATAGCCACCTCAATAGTTATTGCCTCTTCCTCTAGAAGAAATTTCACCTTTCCATTCGGTCTTGCCTTTATCCCAATTTGTTTTTATCTTGATTAGATATATTGTTTTCACCATAAGATCTACCTCTTCCTCTAGGGAATCTAGCACCTCTTCCTCTTTGTCTTTTCCCATGTCTTTTGTTTAATTTCTTCTCAGCTTTCAGGGAAAACTAATAACCTTCTTTAATACTTTCCAACTTAACCAAACCGATTTCCTCTTGAATAGAAACTCTTAACCCATTCTAGTATCTGTATGCACCCTAAAATGGTCACCTAGACTTTGGGCCCCATTTATTCAATTTGTCAAAATCAATTCCTGAATCAATGATTGCCATATATTCAAATCAATTTCCTTGATCAAATCATAACTATTTCAATCATTTCAATAATCTCCTAAGGTTTAATCATGTCATCAATAATTTTATTTAATTAAAAGAAATAAATCCCTTTTAAATAAATAAAATAATGTTATTTAATTGAAATTAATATTCCTTAAATGAAATAATGTTATTTAATTAAAATCTATTTTTAATTAAATGATTTTATTTTATTTAATTAATATTCATCTTTAAATTATATAATCTTATTTTATTTTATTACAAGAGATATTATTCTTTTAAAATAAATAAAATCCTCTCAAAAGATCTTTTGTGATGAAAAAGGAAATAAGTGAAATAAAAATAAATAAAATAAAGAGATTTCCTTTTCTCTCCATACTTTCTAAAAATCAGATTTCTTTCCTCTTTTTACATTAATCCCACATTGATCTTGGAGATGCAATATCTTCCACAATTTCTTATATAAGGAGCCCTCTCCTTCTCAATTAAAAAATCTAGAATTTTCATATTATCATTATGCTGAAGATTTTTTTTTGACAACATTAGAGCTTTAGAAATCATCATTTTAGATTGCACATTTAGTTTAATTTTCATATAGATTAATTAGTGAAGTAGTTTATTTCTTGTATTGCATATAGATTAATTTCAATAAAATAGTTTATTTCTTGCAATCATATAGTTTAATCTTTATTCTAATAAATTAGTTTATTTTCTTGTATTTGCAATCATATAGATTAGTTTTATTTGCATGCAAGAACTCGATTCAATGGAGATTAGCATTCTTGCTTCTCCTCCTTGAATCTCTCGTTCTGCGGTGTACTTGCATGGGTTCAATCTGAGGGCCCCTCATAATAATTCATGCACTCCATAGATAGAGAGCTGTGAATCGATATTGGAGAGCTCATTATTGGGTATTATTGAATGCAAGGATTCACAAAAGTGTGACCATTTTCTATCACACATTTTTGGCGCCCACCATGGGGCAGAAAAGATTAATTTCTGGCCTCATTCTTGATTGGTTTTTCAATTTTAGTGTTGCTTCCAGGCCTTGTAGGGCCATATACAGATGGGAAACTCTATAATATAATAATGGATGGATAGAATAATTAATCCTCTTTCTCATGGTTTTGGTTTGGTTCATTTTTATAAAGAAATGAATAAGTTATGATCATTTTGGTGAAAGTGGGTATTTGCAGATTTGAGATTCTCTGAATATAGTCAGATTGAAATGTATGATACAGACAAATTATGAATAATCAGGACCTATAATAATATTCATTAGAAATATATGTGAATTATCTTTCATTTCCTTTTTGTTTGAGTCATTTTTATTCAGATTTGTGAAAGTTATGGGCATTTGAGTGAAAATTGGTTTTTAACAATCTGCATTGGAGTTGCAGGAAATGATTTGCTCTTAGAAAATAATTTATGATTGAGAAAAATAAATGGTTTACATATTTGGAAACTAGATTCATTGATAGGGTCTATAAAATTGTTTTGGTTTCATTTTTATTCTTTTTGAGAAAGATATGTGATTCCCTAGGCAGGGTTTGGTGTTTTAAATCTGATTTATGACAGAAAAATTACAGTCTGAAAAGGTTATTTGTTGAGGAAACAAATGGAATCATAAGACCTTGTAATTTTGGGAAATGGTAGTTCTTGATGTTGGATAAAAACTTCATTCTTTCTATAAATTTTAATATTGTGATTTTATGGGTCAAATAAATCAATCTTTAAAGACCGTCTTGAAGACAACAATGTTAAATCAAACTCCTAACAATTGATTTTCATATCTAACCATCTTAGGGTTTTCTTTTTGGATGTGTGCTAAATGTTGGAGTCTAGATCTTTGTACCTAAGGTGAGATCTTAAAATCTCTATAACACTTGGTTTAGGCATAAAATTAATCTCTCCTGTGTTTGGCTTGAGTGTTACACACTTTCATAGAACACATTTTTGATGCTCTTAATGGGAAATGAATGAATATAGATTTGCTTTTATACAAGTTTGTGTTTAAGTGAATGCTTATGTTTAAACATTAAGTAATTCTTGGTTCCAATATCAAAAAAATCTCATTAAGTAATCTAGGGCATGGATTCATTCCTTGTTTACATGAAGAGTTAAATGCACCACTTTATGGACTCACTTCATGTTTACTTGAAAAGTTAAATATTCCATGATTCAAACCCTCTTGCACTTATGAGTAGTATTGATTAGCAGTCTTAGATTACTTGTGATTGATCTAGATTGCTATCTTAGGTTATTGGCCTCACTCATCTTCCAACCCCTCATTCCACCCGTGGTTGCAAGGTCAGCGCCACATTAAAGGGGAGGGGTCTACATAGAAAGAAGCGTTAATTATTCCACTAGGCAACCCTTTTGTGCTTTTTAGAACTCATTAGTTTTCTAGGTTGTGGACTCATTTCTATCTTGTGTGAGAGGTTAATTGCTCCACCTTGTGGACTCACCTCATATTTTCTCTAAGCGTTAAGTGTTCCACCTTTAGTGCTTTCCAATACTTTTGATAGTGAATTACTTACTTTTTCATTTTTTTAGAAGGCTTGCTTGGGGATTTCATCACCTCAAGGGATGACCTTAACTCCCATGTTCTGGTGGAGTATAAATATTGGGAGGTGAATCCAAAGACACCTCTCTTGGGAATGAGTTAGATTTCACTCTTGGCTAAGCCTCAAAGAACTTTATACCTTTGAGAAGTGAAGGAGGAGATTTGGGTTACCGTCTCCCCCCGGCTGTGTGATTTTTGATTTTTCTCATCTATGGATTTGTGCCTCACGTACCTTGCGTATATCAAGGATGCCCTTTAGAAAAGCGATGTATATCCTTGTAGACAGCTTGCTAAGATGTTGTTGTGTTCTACGTGCCTGCTAAAACATTTTCAAGAACATACACAAGTAGAATCTTTAAGGACTAGCATACTAAGTCACTTGATTGTTTATGTGCAAGGTTGCTTTGCCCCTTATTCATTGTTTGAAGACAATTGCTTGCTTGAACTCCTTGATTTCTGTCTTATGTGCTTGGTCAATGATAAAAATTTGTTGATGTACTTGATCTTTTAAAATGAACACAAAAACTGAGTTCCTAAGTTGAAGCACCAACCTTTTTAAAGCTTGCTTGATTTTCTATCCTGTCATTAGAGACCTGTCTTTGTCCTCTAGGGATAGCATCATTTGGTTTACAAAGTCACCTTGGAAATAATTGTCAAGTTGACAGACTATTCTTGGTGAGAGTTTATCTCTAGAATTGTTAGCCACATTCTTGGAGAATTTTAGTACTCTTTTTGTCCAAACCATTTCTATCAAATTCAATTTCAATTATATTTTGGCCTAGTCCAACCTCCTGATTCAAAAGTGCAAGGGTAGTCACCCTTTGATTTGAGGCACCTCTTTGACAGTGTTGGTAACGCCTTTTGCAATTTCTATCTTACCATCTCCCTTTAGACATTAGAGAACTTTGATTATCCTAGTTTGGTGTTGACATTTTGTGAGGCCATCTTATCACCAAGTGTCTTCAATTCTCAGTCTTCCTTGGTCAGTCTAGGTTAGATCCTAGGTGCTATCATGTTGCTCAACATCCAAACAAATGTTAATGGTATCAATTACACAAGATGACTCTTCCCATGTTTTTCTTATAAAGTCTTCTATTCCCATGAGAAATTCTTCACTTCTTCTTAATTCTTTTCCTCTCACTATCTAGTCTATTTTCTTCTATTTCATCTCTTCTGTTGCTTCCATGCTTGATTCTCCTTCTTCCAGAACCATGAATTACAAATATATTTCTATGGAACCTCTTTTAAAAATGGATGATCTTGAACTCATTGCTGAATTTGAAGAGTTTTGTTCCTCTAACAGTCCTTCTAGATATGGCAAAGGTGATAAACTTAAGATAAAAATAGAAAAAAGATTGAAGGAATTAGATGCCTTTGCTAGAATTATCAACATGATCCTATCACAACCTCCTTCTTCCAAAAGTCTTTCATCTTCTAAATATTCCAAGTCATACCATGATTCTTCTAAACATTCTTCATATTCTAAGTCTTCTCATCATTCTTCATCTCCCAAATCTTATCACGACTATTCTAAACATTATTCAAATTCCTCATTATCTAAGTCTTCTTCTTCCACTAGGTCTTCACCTTCATCTTCTTCACGATCTCATTCCTCTTCTACTTCTCCCAAGAGTGTTACTTCTCTTCATGAGACATACCATAATAAGCAATGGGATAATAATTGTGATACCTCTTCCATGAAGAGTGCCACACCCACATATGAAAACTATGATGACTATTATGATGGCTATGATGATGAACCCTATAGTCATACCTATGATGCTTCTATTCATAAGAGTCCTCCTAGCCATGTGCTTGTGCTTACTAGAAATGGGTCATCCCATTGGATAGATCAAGATGGTGATCCATATGACTCTAATTTTGAGAGAAATTATGATATTTGTTGTGACCAATACAATACATCTACTTCTATTGAGGAAGAGAAATTTTTTCATGCTGATTATAAACATAGATACTATGAGCACGTCTCCTCTAAAAATTCTCATGCTGAAAATAAAGATTTTACTCTCAAGCAAGATCATGTTAATGCTAGACCTTTGTCTTGTGATGGTTCCATTCCATCCCCTACTTCTTCCAATAACCCTACATCTCCTAAAGTCAACAAGTCTTCCAAATCTTTCACAAATCCTGCATCCAACATAAATTCTAATGCTTTCCATGTAGTTCCCTATAGATATCCTCCAGGGCCACATCTTAAAGATATTCAAGCTAACCTTCACTTGGCTAAAAATACTTCTGATAATGCTAAATCTAAAGAGCCTAAGCCTTTATGCGCTATAATGCCTACTTTAGCTATTCCTTCACCATCTCTGTCAAAGTCTTCCATACAACTCCAACCTGCTTTCTTGTCCTTAGAGGTGGCTTCATGTTAAGAGGACTCTATAACTGATACAAAAAAGAATATAAAGAAAGATCAAGATCAAGAACCCTCCTTGTCATCCATTCCTTTTCATGATGTCTCTCATTCGCTTAAGTATTCTCCTATGCAAGATCAAGCTACTACTTACACTGCTAAGCTTATTGACGATAGTGATGTTACTTCCAATGTTAAGCCTATTGAAAATCAAGAAAAAATGATATGCTTGTGCTATCCAAAGCTCCTTGTCAAGATCAAAGTTTTCCATCTTCTTGTTCTACCACTCCATGTTCACTTCCACTTTCTACTCTTCCTACATCTTTGCAAGCTTTGCATGATCCTATCAAAGAAAATTCTCTTATTCAAGATGTCCAGGATCTTATTGAAAATTCTAATGCTCACTCTAAAGATGCTGATATCCTTGGCTGTCATATAGATGCTGATGAACTTATTGAATATACTTTTGCATCTCCCACTTCCATCTTTGGACCTCTTCCACCATTGCTAAGGACTTCACGTCATCCTTCCATTTTGGGTCCTTATGTCCCTTCACTTTCCCCTCCTAATTCCCCTAATTCATCATCTATCTTGGGTCCTTACATCCCTCCATCTCCTATCTTTCCTCAAGATCAACATAGATGCATACCCTTGAATCCTTTTCATTCATCCACTCATCTAAACCAGTCATATCCTCCTTCCTCCACAAGTCCCAAGTCTTTTGGAAGTAACTTGAATGTTCAATATAAGAAAAAGAAGCAATACAAGAATCCATCAAAAAAATATGATCACCATGTCTCCTCTAATTGACATGGGGGCATAAAGTCAAAAGAGATATCTAAGAAGAAAACTACAAGACAAGTATGGGTTCCAAAATCCATCATTCAAGATATTCTCTCTAAATCATCAAAAGGAAATAAAAAGCCTAAGGCTATATGGATTCCAAAGTCTCTCTTGAGAGAGTCTAATGTTGAACAAAAAGCGAAGTTGACATTCAAGCTTCCAAAGGCTTCCACTTCATCTTCTTCCAAAAATATTCTTCACTTTCATGCGCCTAAGCCGCAACCTCTGCTAAACATTCACCATATTCCTTTACATATTCCTTCATTCACACTTCCTCCACCCTCTCTCCACCCTTCAAGGTGTGTGTCAATGTTGATCTTACCTTCCTTTCCATCTACCTTTTCACAATCCTTCCATTCATTATTCTTCTACCTTCTATCCTTTTTCCTCATTTGCATATTCCTCCTATCTTCCAACCTCACCTGCCTTGCATAAAACTTTATCCTCCATTTTCTCTTCCATCTCCCTTCCCCTATCAACATCTTTGAGCATATTATCTTGAATCCTTTTCATATCATGGTTTATCCTTTCAAGGAGCATTATCTAAAGAGCTTTCCTTCTAGGAAAAAAAAAAGAAAAAAAAGAAATGAAAATAAAATTGAAAATGTGCCTTAGTGAAAACCTGGAAATAGGCGCCTTGGTAGCAAAAGTAAAGAGAAATAAATTTGTCCTATGGTGAAAACCACTCCCTTATGGCACCTTGGATAAGTACCATGATGAAAACTTGGTAATCAGGCATTATGCGTAGTTCTTCTACATCTTCCATCCATTCCATCTTCTCTCTTTGATCTTGACAAGGTTGACCTATCTTATGAGTTATCTTACGATGATCTTGCTTTAATTCCCTTCCTATTTAAGCCTTCATATTTATTCTCCTCCATTCATTCTATCCTTTCGCTATCTTTTTTTTCTTTGGTCTTGATCTATTAAAAAAAAGAGTAAAACATGATGCTATGAAGCCTCTTGACATGTCTACTCCTTTGGACTGCATCCTTCTTTCGCATTATGCCTTTCTGACTTATCCTATGCTGGCCTTTCATTGCTTGTCCAAATGTGCTTTACATGACAATTTTTTCCCTAGCTTGGGTACTCTTGAGGAGTTTGACCTTGAGGATTTCTTCCCTCCGTTTGCCTTCATTCTCCTTTCCTCCATCTCATTCACCAGCTTGCTCATCCATCTTCTCCCTCACCTTGCCATATTTTGGAACTACACGATGTGATCTTGCTCATGAGTTTGATGCCCATTCTATGTGGGGGCATCCTTTGTACATATTTATTGATCCTGAAAAAATACCAAAAAAATTCATATATGATGTTGAAAATTTTTAAAAATTAGAAAATGTCTTGAAAAAATGATCATCTTAGTGAAAACTTGGTAATAGGCACTTTGATGTATCTCCAAAAAAATTATATATTCCAAAAATACAAAAAAATCAAAAAATTCAAAATATCAAAAAAATAGAAAAAGTGCCTTGGTGAAAACTTGGAAACAGGCGCCTTGGTAGCAAAAAATACAAAAAATTATAAAACGTCCTGCAAAAAATTCTTACAAATGGTGAAAACCTGGAAATGGGCAATACTTGAGGCCTTCACAGCCCTATTTCTTAGCATGCATCCTCGACACTTAGCCTTTCTCCATCACGCCTTGTCCTTGTCGCCTTGGTTTGGAATTGGTCTTTGTCTTTGTCTCGGGGGCATCACTGTGTTAGCTTTGGTCTCTTGGATATGCTTGTGTTTAGGACACCTCGCAAACGGTGTTTTTCAACACCAACCCAATTGTGTTTTTCAACACAACCCCTGACATCGAGTGTTTTTCAACACTTATCAGTTTGGTCTTATCCAGTTTGGTCATGTGATCTTACCTACTTGCAAGCATTCGATCCTTACCCTCGGAACTCAGTATCAGTTTACACACTTAAAATTTTTAAATGTAACACTTAATGCTTGAGATATGTCATGATTTTTTTGTGTGCTGACTGTTATTGATTTTCGTTGAATGTCCTTGTCTAATAAGTCTCTCCATGATGCATCGCTAGAAGACTTGGGGCATGGGGCATGTTTTTATTTGCTTTCTACTTGTGGGTGTTGTCTTGAACCTCTTCAGTGTCTCTTGTTGTCTCCTTGACACACTTAGTAGATTTAAGGCATCATCCTTGACTATTTTTGCACAACCGTTCTCATGGTCATCCTGACATTTATGCCTTGATGCGAGCATGGTTTTGCTACATTAAATTGGGTAAGCTAACATTGCAATCATCTTGACCTTTATGTCTTTGATGCTCATGTTAGAATCTTTCCACATTCCAATCCGATATAAATCACATTCATATCTTCATAGTTGCGTTTTTGACTAGTGATGATTGTGTGATCGTCCGATGTCCGATAATAATGGCCCTATGATGAAAATAAGTTCTTTTACATTCTCTAATGAATGATGAACTTAAAAATCCTATGTTACCCTATTGCAAGTACACCTTTGCATTTTCATGTAGCTTGCATTATTTAGACTTCATGTTAAAATTGCACTTTTAGGCTGCATCATGAGTTTGAGAGGGTTTCCTTCATATTTCTTGTGGACTCTTTTAGTCAACTGTGGTCACATTTTGATCTGCATTTCCTTATCTTCTTTCATGATCTCAATCAAAATTCCCTATTTTAAACAGTTCATTGATTTTGGGACATCTTTTTTTCTTGAGGCAAATTCTCTTTCTTCTCTCCATTTCTTCCAAACTTCTATCTTCCATTCACTTTCACCCCACTTCTTTTCTTTTAATTCAACCTTGGGGCATAATCTTTCTTGGTAAGCTACCTTAGTTCTGTGATTCTTATATCTTTCATCTTACATCAAGAACCTTATCTTTAGTTTGATTTGATCAAATTTATCAATTTACTGTTTCTCCTTTATCTCATTTCGATTTCGATCACGAGGGGGTAGTACCTACCAAACTTCATTGCTTGATTCAGCTTTATCAAATTTATTGATTGCTTCTCTTGGGGCAACCTTGCTTGAGATTCTTATCTCTTATTTGAGACTTGACAATTACCTATTGTAATACCCCAAAAATGGGCTATAAGTTCATTAATCTCCTACATCTTCAATTCAAATGAAATCGACATCAAAGTCCTAATCTAAGGCACATCTAAACATCATTGAATCATAATTGATTATCTTAAATTCTGCATCGGGGAATATTCCTAGTAATATTCCTAATCATCATAATTATCTTTAATTTTATAATTATTTGGCAATAAATCACATTTATCCTAAAGTTTGATTAATTGAATATTTTCATATTTAATTAATTAGATTTAATATTTGCCACTTAATTGTGTAATTAAATTTAATTCTATCTATTATTAATTGTATTATTTAATTTTGACAATAAATCTAATATCATATGAATAATTGATTAAATTCTTATTTAATTGATTAAAGCAAGTTGTCATTATTTAATAATATAGTTTTTAATAAAAGTTTGATAAAATAGTTAATTAACCCATAAATTAATTATTTTATTTCAAAAATCAGTTAAGTTGATCATAAATCACTTTATTTATTTATTAAATCATAATTATCCATGTGCACATTCAAGGACCAGTTAAACTCAAAATTGGAAAATCAATGCAAGTTGTTAGCATTTTGAAACTCAACATCTTTTTGAGTTTTAAAGTTGATCTAAACTTCTAATTCGAGTTGAACTGTGCTTTTGCATGATTTTTGTGACTTAATTATGTTTATTTAAAAATAACTCAAAAATCAACCTGAGTTATTTGAGTGATTTATGGCTTTCTTTCACAACCTCCAAAGCCCTAAATTTCTATAAAATCAAGGCTTCAGCTCTTCATAATTCATCTCATAATTGTGCAAACTTATGCTGGAAAATTGGAATTGAAGAATCAAAGCTCTTGCGAATCAACATCTTTGTGAGATCAATCTTTTTTTTTTGCATATCATTCTTAGATAGTTTCATATCAAGTTTTTCATATAGGTTAGATTCATATCAAGTTTTCATTCCTTATTGCATCATAAAATCCAAAAAAAAAATAGCTTAATTGCATTCAACCTCATATCTAGATCAATTGCATTCAAATCCTTCATTTAAGTGTCGTCTAGGTCACTGATCTCGATAACAATCTGAGAACATTAATCTCACACCTACTAGAAGGCAGTAAATCGCTTGGTTAAATTAGATTTCAATTTTGCATGATTTTGATTATAGCTAACCTCTAATATTTTACTGAAGTGTTGTGTCTACAGATCAGGTACAATTTTCACACACACATTTCTGGCACCCACCGTGAGGCCCTGTAACGGGTTTCCAATTCAATTCTATCAATTTCTATCTTTTTCTTCTCGGGATCTGTGCAAAACTATGATTTTTAATTTTTGTCCGTACATCTGTTGTACGCGTTTCTGACAAATATCGTATGGGAGCATACCCACTATCGTATGATACTAGACCCACTGTCATACGATAGTCTATCAGATTGAGACTCGTTTCATCACATACCCACTATCATTTGGGAGCTTAACTGTCATATGGTAGCATACCCAGTGTCGTACGAGTTTTTGGACTGTCGTCTGGGAGCATACCCACTGTCGTACGAGTTTTGGTACCAGATTTCAATTATCATTTCATTTTTGCAGACAGTTTGTCAGATTTGATTTTTGGATTTTGACTGACAGCTAACCCTAACAATTGAAATTTACTGTTTCTGATTGATTTCTACTGATTTTGATTGAGAAAAGTGCAAGAATTGCTAAAAATTAGGTAAAATCTACTAAGCGCATTGAAAGGATCATGAGGTATTCTCCTTGTTCTGAAAACATTTCAATTTGGAATTAAAATAAATCTCTCACATGTCAAGCTTGTGTGCATCTTTTCATGCTTTTGATCTATTTTTACACACTTGCATAATTTGATACTAGGTTGTGATCCCTTAAGGATTCATTAAGTAGTCTTAGAATACTTGTGATTGATCTTGATTGCTATCTTGGGTTATTGGACTCGCTAATCTGCCAGCCCCTCATTTCCACCCCATGGTTGCAATCTTAGCACCATAAAGGGGAGGGGTCAATAGGACAGAAGCGTTAAGTGTTCCACTTGGCAACCCTTTTGTGCTTTTAGGAACTCACTTGTTTTCTAAGTTGTGGACTCATTTTCAGCTTGTGTGAGGTGTTAAGTGTTCCACCTTGTGGACTCATCTCATATTTGCTTTAAGCGTTAAATGTTCCTCTTTCTACTTTTTGGATGCTTTTGGTAGATTTGCTTTTGGACCATACATCTGTGCTCACATAGTAATTAGGCCCTATGAACACTATTCGTGATTCTTGAGAGATTGGATTCCTAGAAAAATCCTTCCTTGACGATGAAATCCTTATAGGTAGGGAGGATACTTAGTGTGTTTCACATTCAACTTGGTTAGTGCATCTTCTCTTATTGATCGATACATTCTCTCTCCGGAGAGGTTGATATATCACGTAGGGTTGATATCATGAGCTTTGGTGAATCAAAATTGGTTAGTGTGTCTTCTCTTATTGATCGATACATTCTCTCCCCGGAGAGGTTGATAGATCACGTGGAGTTGATATCACAGACCTTGGTGGAACAAAACTTTGTCTTAGCATGTCGGATTAATCTGCTTGCTTTATTTGGGTTAAAAGTGAAAAGGTGTCAAAAACCTTGAATCTGGAGCCAAGTCCCTTTGTGGTATAAATCTATGAGTCACCTTTAGAGAGGGTTAACCATAGTGGACAATCCCTTCACAGGGAAAACTACGTTGACAGAACCTCAAGCGGTAATAGCCATTTTCACCATGGTAGTGACAGCCGCTATATAAATATCCTTGTGGAAGAAATCTCCATGGGTATGGTTCATTGTTGGGTTGTCAGATCTCCCTAGCAGCTCTTGAAGATTAAGTTCTCAAACTATGTCAAAACCCTGGTGCACCAGGATTGGAGTTCACCCCTTTGAATCATAAAAGTTGTAGAGTCAAACCATTACTAAAAACCCTAGAGAGGCCAATTTTTCATTCTCAGATATATGTGTGTTATTGCAAAACTTTTCAGAACATACACAATTAGTACTCTTAGGGATTAGCACAATTTGGTCACTTGATTGTTCATGCGCAAGGTTGCTTTTTCCCTTGTTCATTATTTTCAGACGTGCTTGGAATCACTTGCTTGCTGTTCTGTGCACTTGTTTATCTGCTTAGCTATTAAAAATGATCAAATCTGGTATAACCTTCAAAATTTGGACAGTACAATTTGCAAACAATCCAAAACTGAAAACCTTAAGTTTTGCAAAATTTGACGTAAAATTCTTTTTGGAGTCAAAAGTCCTTTCAGGAAGTCAAAAGTTATACAAATTTTGTCAAGTGTCATTTCAGTATTGCCCATCTGTCATATGATTGAGAACCCAGTGCCGTACGAGTTTTCAAACCAGCAAATTCAAGAAAGTCAAAACCCTGTTAGCAACTGTTGTACGAGTTTTGTCAACTATCATTTCATTGCTACCCAACTGTCGTATGAGTTTAGCAACTGTATGAGTTTAGCAATGAGTCTTGAGAGTGTCATTTGGAAAAATTTGAGAGAGTTGTCAGAAATTGTCAAATTGCAAGATACCCAGCTTTTTCAGCCTATTTCCAGAATCTATCGAACAAATTATTGTGTCAAGAACAAAGCATTAGCCATTGAAAATCAGTATACATGTCTCAAAGAATCAGTACACATGAGGAAGAAGCTCTAATCACTGCTATGATGAAGCAGCTACAAGTTATGAAAGTTGAACTTAACAATCTTAAGAAAGAAAAGGAACCCAAAGAGTTCTCCATGGAATCTCTATACTCTTTTCCATTTGATAAAGACTCATACATGTCACCATGCCCCCGAATAGAATTTGAGCAATGTGATAACCCTTATGATACCTCTTCCACAAAGAGTGACACATCCAGCTTTTAAGACTATGATGACTATGATGATAGACAATGTAATGATACCTATGACACCTCTGTTCCTAAGAGTCCTCCTCGTCGTGTGTTCCTACTTACTACAAATGGGCCGTCACATTGGATAGATCATGATGGTGATCCATATGATTCTAATTTTGAAAGAGACTTTGATGGCTTTTGTGGACAATACCTTGATGATGATCCATCTACTACTGCTGAGGACTATAAAATGCATCGTGCTAGCTTGAAACGTCAATACTATAATGATCTCTCCTCTAAGAACTCTCAGGCTGAAAATAAAGATTACACTCTCAAGCAAGATCATGTTAATGTTGAACCTTTGTCTGGTGATGGTTCCCTTCCATCCCCTACTTCCTCCAATACCCATACATTTCCTAAAGCTTCCAAGTCTTTCAAATCTTTCACAGAACCTTCATCCGACACAAGCCCTAATACTTTTCATACAGTTCCCTATTGTTATCCTCCAGGACTACCTCTTAAAGAAACTCAAGATAACCTTCACCTAACTGCAAATACTTTCAATGATGCTAAACCTAAAGAGCTTAAGCCTTCATATGCTATAATTCCTACTTCAGCTAGTCCTTCACCATCTCTGCAACAATCATCCATACAATCCCAACATGCTTCCTTGTCCTTAATAGTGACTCCATGTCAAGAGGACTCTAGAAATGATAAAGAAAAGAACATAAAGAAAGATCAAGATCAAGAACCCTCCATGTTATCCAATCCTTTTCATGATGTCTCTTATCCACCTCAGGGTTCTTTTGATCCTGTACACCCTTTTTCATGCATTCCACCATGTCTTAAGTCTTCTCCTAAGCAAGATCAAGCTACTACTTACACCGTTGAGCTTATTGACAATCAAAATAACCTTACCACACTTGCGCTTTCTAAAGATGATACTTCCATTAAGATTGGTAAAAATGGTGTTGTTACTTCCAAAGATCCTTGTCAAGATCAAAGTCTTCCATCTTCTTGTTCTACCATTCCATGTTCACTTCCGCTTTCTACTCTTCCTAAGTCTTTGCAAGCTTTGAATGATCCTATCAAAGAAACTACTCTTATTCAAGATGTCCATGATTCTATTGAAGATTCTAATGCTCACTCTAAAGATGCTAATATCCTTGGTTGTCATATAGATGCTGATGAACTTATTGATTATCCTTTTGCATTTTCCACATCCATCCTTGGACTTCCTCCACCAATACCAAACTCTTCATGTCTTCCTTCCATTTTGGGTCCTTATGTCCCTTCACTTTCCCCTCCTAACTCTCCTAATTCACCATCCATCTTGGGTCCCTACGTCCCTCCATCTCCTATCTTTCCTCAAGATCAACATAGATGCATACCCCTGAATCCTTTTCATCCACCCACCCATGTAAACCAGTCATATCCTCCTCCTTCTTCCACAAGTCCCAAGTCCTTTGGAAGTAACTTGAATGTTCAATACAAGAAAAAGAAGCAATACAATAATCCATCAAAAAAAGATCACCATGTCTCCTTTAATAGACATGGAAACATAAAGTCAAAAGAGATATCTAAGAAGAAAACTACAAGACAAGTATAGGTTCCAAAATCCATCATTGAAGATATTCTCTCTAGATCATCAAAAGGAAATAAAAAGCCTATGGCTATATGGATTCCAAAGTCTCTCTTGAAAGAGTTTGGTGTTGAGCAAAAAGTGAAGTTGACATTCAAGCTTCCAAAGACTTCCACTTCATCTTCTTCCAAAAACATTCTTCCATTCCATGCGCCTAAACCACAACCTCTACTATCCATTCACCATATTCCTTCATGTATTCCTTCATTCACATTTTCTCCACCCTCTCGCCACCCTTCAAGGTGTGTGCTTACATTGATCTTACCTTCCTTTCCATCTACCCTTTCACAATCCTTCCATGCATTATCCTTCTACCTTCTATCATTTTTCCTCATTTGCCTATTCCTCCTATCTTCCAACCTCACTCGCTTTACATAAAAACTTATCTTCCATTTTTCTCTTCCATCTCCCTTTCCCTATCAGCATCTTTGAGCCTATCATTTTGAATCCTTGGCATATCGTGGTTTATCCTTTCAAGGAGCATTATCTAAAAAGCTTGCCTTCTTCTAAAAGAGAAAAAAAAATTAAAATTAAAAAATTGAGAATGTGCCTTGGTAGAAAAAGTAAAGAGATATAAATTCATCCTATGGTGAAAACCACTCCCTTGTGGCACCTTGGATAAGTAGCATGATGAAAACTTGGCAATCAGGCATCATGCGTAGTTTTTTTACATATTTCATCCATTCCATCTTCTCTCTTTGATCTTGACAATGTTGATCTATACACAAACATTTGGCTATCTTGTGAGCTATCTTACGGTCACCTTGCTTTCATTCCCTTCCTGTTTAGCCTTCATATTTATTCTTCCTTGATTCATTTTTGCCTATCGCTATCCTTTTCCCCTTTGGTCTTGATCTAATAAAAAAAAAAAAAGAGAAAGAGTAAAACACGATGCTACGAAGCCTCTTGACATGTCTACTCCTTTGGACTACATCCTGTCCTTCTTTGGCATTACGCTTTTGTGACTTATCCTATGCTTGCCTTTCATTACTTGTCCAAATGTGCTTTACATGAAAATTTTTCCTAGCTTGGGTATTCTTGAGGAGTTTTTCCTTAAGGATTTCTTCCCTTCATTCTCCTCCATTATCTTGTCTTCCATCTCTTCCACCAACTTGCTCATCCCTCTTTTTCTCCACCTTGCTAGACATTGGGACTGCATGATATGATCTTGCTTGGGAGTTTACAATGGAAAAAGATGCTATCAAGTATACCGAGTATCAAAACAAGTATCTGAACAAGTATCAGAACACCTACTGGGGCTACACTTTTTACTTTAGTTTATGGGTCTGAAGCGGTACTACCTATTGAGGTTGAAATCCCATCACTCAGAATTAGAATGCATGGTCTAGTAACTGATGATGACTACAGAGTGTCTAGGTTGCAAGAACTTGAACTACTAGATGAGCACAGACAAGCAGTGTATGATCATCTCAGAGTATATCAGAAGTGAATGTCTAGAGGCTACAACAAGAAAGTCAGACACAGAGAATTTCAGGTTGGCGATCTAGTGTTGAGAGAAAATCTTAAAAATCAATCACATCGAGAACGCAAGGGGAAGTTTGAACCCAACTGGCTGGGTCCCTTTGTAATCACTGCTACTTTTGGCTCTGGTGCCTGTCAACTCTCAATGACTGAAGGCGAACAGCTTCGAGAACCAATCAACGTTCTCCATCTAAAGAAATTCTACGCCTAAGGCATTCAGTCTATGGTAAAATGTCCTGAAAAAATCCTAAAAATAAAAAAAAGTCCTGAAAAAATAGATCGACATATGATCAGTGACTAGGTCCTAGGTCTTAGGTTGCATTTGATATTGCATGCTTCTTTGCATTTTTCATTTTTGCATGATCTCACAATGATTAAACAAACTTCAATGCTTAAATGATTCTTCAAATCGTATCTTCAAATCTAACAAGAGCTGAATCTCATGCGAAGGTTCCTCCAATGAAATAGCAAGTAGAATCCTTTTTCGGGATCAAAATTGAAATCTAAGATCGTTTATATTATTCACTACTTGCATAATCAACCTTCAATCATCACAGAGATGTAGTATTCAACTTAACTGATTATCTTACATCAAACTATCAAAATTTCAACTTGGTCAACTATGGTCAACTCATGGTCAAACCTAGTCAAACTTGGTCTTTTGGGACCTTCCAATGATGCAGAATGCATTCTCGAATGTGTATAACCACTTTTCCAATCAATTAACATGCTTTTGAACTATTCAACACTGACTTTTCTTGTCAAATTTTAATTTTAATCATGTAGGGGGCATGGTATTGCACATCATTCAAAGTCTGTAAATCAAATTCTATCGATCAAATCTATCAATATCTTTCATCAGTGATCAAGACAACAATCACGTCTAGTTACTAATTCATCAAAAAAGTCCTCATCGCTTGGGGCAAATCTATCATCACTTGGGGCATATCAGATTCATCAAGATCCAAATCAATCTGGTATTCTCCTAATCTTGTAAACTGTATCAGTTTTTGCAACCATCAGATCATAGTGTTCTTTCCTTGGTTCTTCGACAACTGAAAGGTTTGGATGTGATACCTGCTAGTTCTGCTAAGACAATCGAGTCTAGAACGGGTCACTCACTTCTTTGCAATCCTAAGGTTTGGAATCAGGTGTTTTGATACTTTTTCACAATCATAGGTTCATTTGCTGTTATAGTGAACATTATCTTTGGTCATTCAAGACCTATTATCTCCATATCAAATCAATATCAATTAGCTTTTGTCTCATATCAATTATCAATTTCAAACATCAGTTTCATATCTTTATCAAACACAGACTATCTTTGAACCACTGCGCTTCGCACAGTAATTCAAAGAGGGGCAAAATGTAATACCCCAAAAATGGGCTATAAGTTCATTAATCTCCTACATCTTCAATTCGAATGAAATTGACATCAAAGTCCTAATCTAAGGCACATCTAAACATCATCGAATCATAATTATGTTAAATTCTGCATCGGGGAATATTCCTAGTAATATTCCTAATCATCATAATTATCTTTAATTTTATAATTATTTGGCAATAAATCACATTTATCCTAAAGTTTGATTAATTGAATATTTTTATATTTAATTAATTAGATTTAATATTTGCCACTTAATTATGTAATTAAATTTAATTCTATCTATTATTAATTATATTATTTAATTTTGACAATAAATCTAATATCATATGAATAATTGATTAAATTCTTATTTAATTGATTAAAGCAAGTTGTCATTATTTAATAATATAGTTTTTAATAAAAGTTTGATAAAATAGTTAATTAACCCATAAATTAATTATTTTATTTCAAAAATCAGTTAAGTTGATCATAAATCACTTTATTTATTTATTAAATCATAATTATCCATGTGCACATTCAAGGACCAGTTAAACTCAAAATTGGAAAATCAATGCAAGTTGTTAGCTTTTTGAAACTCAACATCTTTTTGAGTTTTAAAGTTGATCTAAACTTCTAATTCGAGTTGAACTGTGCTTTTGCATGATTTTTGTGACTTAATTATGTTTATTTAAAAATAACTCAAAAATCAACCTGAGTTATTTGAGTGATTTATGGCTTTCTTTCACAACCTCCAAAGCCTTGGATTTCTATAAAATCAAGGCTTCAACTCTTCATAATTCATCTCATAATTGTGCAAACTTATGCTGGAGAATTGGAATTGAAGAATCAAAGCTCTTGCAAATCAACATCTTTGTGAGATCAATCTTTTTTTTTGCATATCATTCTTAGATAGTTTCATATCAATTTTTTCATATAGATTAGATTCATATCAACTTTTCATTCCTTATTGCATCATAAAATCAAAAAAAAAAAATAGCTTAATTGCATTCAACCTCATATCTAGATCAATTGCATTCAAATCCTTCATTTAGGTGTCGTCTAGGTCACTGATCTCGATAACAATCTGAGAACATTAATCTCGCACCTACTAGAAGGCAGTAAATCGCTTGGTTAAATTAGATTTCAATTTTGCATGATTTTGATTATAGCTAACCTCTAATATTTTACTAAAGTGTTGTGTCTCCAGATTAGGTACAATTTTCACACACACACTATTCACAAGTGTTGGCCTTGCCTTTTTCAGTTTGCTTATCTATGTCCTGATGTGTTCTCATCCATCGAACACACATCTGGGTTGTTTTGTGATCCCAAATTGATCTCACACTTCAATTCCATTCTTTGACTGTATGTGATCCCGAGTTGACCTCACATTAGTCAAAGAGGGGCAAATGTATGCACCCTAAAATGGTCACCTAGACTTTGGGCCCCATTTATTCAATTTGTCAAAATCAATTCCTAAATCAATGATTGCCATATATTCAAATCAATTTCCTTGATCAAATCATAACTATTTCAATCATTTCAATAATCTCCTAAGGTTTAATCATGTCATCAATAATTTTATTTAATTAAAAGAAATAAATCCCTTTTAAATAAATAAAATAATGTTATTTAATTGAAATTAATATTCCTTAAATGAAGTAATGTTATTTAATTAAAATCTATTTTTAATTAAATGATTTTATTTTATTTAATTAATATTCATCTTTAAATTATATAATCTTATTTTATTTTATTACAAGAGATATTATTCTTTTAAAATAAATAAAATCCTCTCAAAAGATCTTTTGTGATGAAAAAGGAAATAAGTGAAATAAAAATAAATAAAATAAAGAGATTTCCTTTTCTCTCCATACTTTCTAAAAATCAGATTTCTTTCCTCTTTTTACATTAATCCCACATTGATCTTGGAGATGCAATATCTTCCACAATTTCTTATATAAGGAGCCCTCTCCTTCTCAATTAAAAAATCTAGAATTTTCATATTATCATTATGCTGAAGATTTTTTTTTGACAACATTAGAGCTTTAGAAATCATCATTTTAGATTGCACATTTAGTTTAATTTTCATATAGATTAATTAGTGAAGTAGTTTATTTCTTGTATTGCATATAGATTAATTTCAATAAAATAGTTTATTTCTTGCAATCATATAGTTTAATTTTCATTCCAATAAATTAGTTTATTTTCTTGCATTTGCAATCATATAGATTAGTTTTATTTGCATGCAAGAACTCGATTCAATGGAGATTAGCATTCTTGCTTCTCCTCCTTGAATATCTTGTTCTGTGGTGTACTTGCATGGGTTCAATCTAAGGGCTCCTCATAATAATTCATGCACTCCACAGATAGAGAGCTATGAATCGATATTGGAGAGCTCATTATTGGGTATTCTTGAATGCAAGGATTCACATAAGTGTGACCATTTTCTATCACGCAATATCTAGCAATTATTTTGACCTCATCCTCAATATGTCCAGATACGATGTCTAATCTATAGAAATCCTTAGTATAATCTTTTACCAAGCTATCTCTCTACTTCAAACTTCACATTTTCCTAACTAGGTTAATTTGATAATCACAAGGTAGAAAGTTTCCTTTCAATTTATTCACCATCTTATTCCATACCTTGATTTTTTATTTTCCTTTCCTCTTTCTGTCCAATTGTAGATGCTCCCACCATAAGGATGCAAGAATTTTCAATTTTGTACTTGCAAATTTCACCTTCTTCTCCTCTAAAAAGATTTCATATTCAAAATACCTTTCCATCTCGATTATCCAATCGATCAACTCATTTGAATCCAGTCTTCCACTGTACTCAAGAGGATTGAAATGCTTTGTAGCCTTTAAATTTTTTAGTGCCTTCAAAAATATTTCTTCACCTTGATCGATCATAGGTGTAGGTTCTGCTTCACCTTGTTCATCTTTGGCTTCTTCATCACTAACATCATCAATATGTCTTCCTCTACACTAGGCTATCTCAATAAATTCTAACCTAGCAACAATCTATCTTAGCATATCCACAAAGCCTAGATCTGCATCTTACCTCCCATGAACCATCTTGAAACCCTTTGCAATTGTAGATCAGATTGCAATCTGCCACCTCACAAAAAGATATCAACTAGGGCTTACAAGAAGGAACCAGATCTAACCATTCTTTGATACCACCTGACACAAGGGAGGATGGAGAAGGGGCCAAAGGCACACCCAACTACCAACCTCCTTGTGAAAACAACACTCAAAAGAAACAACAACAGATAGGGAGAGAGAGAATGTAAAAAAATTCATATATTAACCATGATACACTTTATACATTCCAGGTCATGAGGCCTTCCCAGTTATGACCATACAATCATAGAATTTAATTACAAATAATCCTCATACATGCAAGGATCTCCAAACATTCAAATTATATCTTCTAAATCCACTACCCAAAAACTTCCTAAGATCTACAACACAATATTCTATTTATACAAGAGGCTATCAAACAGGTCGGCTCTAAAGATCCGTAAGATCCAACATTGGAGGAAGGGAAAACCTAGATCTAGGTCCACATGCTTGCCAATGATCGATGTAACCATCAACTTCATGACCAAAATTAAATGCACAAGTCAGCATCAACATAAATCAAAATAAACCACTCGACGAGAAAGACTACCAAGCAACTAAAACTGACTTGGTGAACAACCAAACCAACTTGGTGAATAAACCAAACCAACTCGGTAAAAAAACCTAACCAACTCATTGAAGAATGGAACTAAGCAGCAACTAAGCCTCATTAATGGAAACAATGATACTTCATTGAGAGCCCAAAAGCAACTACTAAGCACATCTAACAACTCTAACATGTTTTTGGTGATACATGATTGCCAAGAACCCAAGATTCTCTTGCATCACATTGAGACCCCTTATAACCCATTTTGACACATTAAGACACATTAGAACCATTAATGTGTCTTAAGGGGTCCTATGATCCCTTAAGGAACACTCTATAGTTCTAATGTGTATTAATGTGTCAAAATGTTTCGTAAGGGGTCCTTATACCCTTTAGGACCCATTGAGACCCCTTACGATACATTTTGACACATAAAAACCATAAAGTGTGTCTTAATGCGTCATAGGACCCCTTAAGACACTTTATAGTTTAAATGTGTATTAATATTATTAAATGGGTCCTAAGGGGCCTAAGGGGTCTAAAGGCCCTGTAGGACCCATTACGACACATTAGGACACATTTAGACACATTAATGCATATTAGAACCATTAATGTGTCTTAAGGGGTCATATGACCACTTAAGGCACACTTTATGGTTCTAATGTGTATTAATGTGTCGAAATAGGTCCTTAGACCCGTTAGGACCCATTGAGACCTCTTATGACCCATTTTGACACATTAAGATAGATTAGAACCATTAATGTGTTTGAAGGGGTCCTATCACCCCTTAAGGCACACTTTATGTGTCTTAATGTGTTGAAATGTGTCGTAAGAGGTCCTTAGACCCCTTAGGACCCATTGAGATCCCTTACGATACATTTCAACATGTTAAGACAAGTTAGAACCATAAAGTGTGTCTTAATAGGTCATAAGACCCTTTAAGACACTTTATGGTTCTAATGTGTATTAATGTGTCAAAATGGGTCTTAAGGGGTCTTAATGGGTCCTAAGGGATCTGAAGACCCCTTAGCACCCATTAGGACCCATTAAGGAACATTATGACCCATTTCGACACATTAATACACATTAGAACCATTAATGTGTCTTAAGGGATCATATGAACCCTTAAGGTACACTTTATGGTTTTAATGTGTCAAAATGGGTTGTAGGGCATCCTTAGACCTATTAGGACCCATTGATACCCCTTACAACCCATTTCAACACATTAAGACACATTGGAACCATTAATGTGTCTTAAGGGGTCCTATGACCCCTTAAGACACACTTTATGGTTCTAATGTGTCTTAATGTGTCATAATGTATTGTAAGGGGTACTTAGACCCCTTAGGACCCATTGAGACCCCTTACAATACATTTAAACACATTATAACTATAAATTGTGTCTTAATGGGTCCTAATGGGTGCTAAGGGGTCTTTAGACCCCTTAGGACTCATTGGGACCCCTTAAGACCCATTTCGACACATTAATACACATTAGAATAATTAATGTGTCTTAAGGGGTCTTAGGACCCCTTAAGGTACAATTTATGGTTTTAATGTGTATTAATATGTCAAAATGGGTTTTAGGGGGTCCTTAGACCTATTAGGACCCATTGAGACCCCTTACGACCCATTTTGACACATTAAGACACATTAGAACCATTAATGTGTCTTAAGGGGTCCTATGACCCCTTAAGACACACTTTATGGTTCTAATGTGTCTTAATATGTCATAATGTATCGTAAGTGGTACTTAGACCCCTTAGGACCCATTGAGACCTCTTACAATACATTTTGACACATTAGAACCATAAAGTGTGTCTTAACGGGTCATAGGATCCCTTAAGACACATTAATGATTATAATATGTTTTAATGTGTCAAAATGGGTCTCAATGGATCCTAATGGGTCTAAGGACCCCTACGACCCATTTTGACACATTAATACACATTAGAACCATTTAGACACATTAATGGTTCTAATGTGTATTAATGTGTAATGGGTTGTATGGGGTCTTAATAGGTGCTAAGGGGTCTAAAGACCACTTAGGAACCATTAGGACCCATTAAGACATATTAGGACTCATATTGACACATTAGTACATGTCAGACCCATTAAGACATATTAGGACCATTTTGAGACATTAATACACATTAGAACCATAATGTGTGCCTTAAGGAGTCATATGACCCCTTAAGACACACTTTATGGTTCTAATGTGTCTTAATGGGTCAAAATATGTTGTAAGGAGTCTTAATGGGTCCTAAGGGGTATAAAGACCCCTTAGGACCCATTAAGACACATTAGGACCCATTTCAACACATTGAGACACATTAGAACCATTAAGACACATTAATGGTTCTAATATGTATTAATGTGTTGAAATAGGTTGTAAGGGGTCTGAATGGGTCTTAAGGGGTCTACATACCCCTTAGGATCCATTAGGACTCATTTTAACACATTAGTACACATTAGACCCATTAAGACACATTAGGACCCATTTTTACACATTAGTAAACATTAGAACCATAATGTGTGTCTGAAGGGGTCATAGAACCCCTTAAGAAACATTTTAAGGTTCTAATATGTCCTAATGCATCAAAATGTTTTGTAAGGGGTCCTTAGACCCCTTAAGATCTATTAGGATCCATTCAGACCCCTTACGACCCATTTCAACACATTAAGACACAATAGACCCATAAAGTGTCTTAAGGGGTCATAGAACCCCTTAAGACACATTTTATGGTTCTAATATTTCCTAATGTGTCAAAATGTGTCATAAGAGGTCTCAATGAGTCTTAAGGGGTCTAAGGACCCCTTAAAACACATTAAGGCACATTAGAACTATAAAGTGTGTTTTAAGGGGTCATAGGACCCATTAAGACACATTAATGGTTCTAATGTGTTAAAATGGGTCATAAGGGATCTCAATGGGTCATAAGGGATCTCAATGGATCCTAAGGGATCTAAGGACCCCTTACAACACATTAAGACACATTAGAACTATAATGTGTGTCTTAAGGGGTCATAGGACTCATTAAGACACATTAGTGGTCCTAATGCATCTTAATGTGTTGAAATGGGTCGTAAGGGGTCTCAATGGGTCCTAACAGTTGTAAGGACCCCTTACAATACATTTTGACATATTAGAACCATAAAGTGTGTCTTAGGGGGTTATAGGATCCATCAAGACACATTAATGGTTCTAATGTGTCTTAATGTGTCAAAATGGGTCGTAAGGGGTCTCAATGGGTCCTAAGGGGTCTAAGGACCCCTTATGCCACATTTCAACACATTAGAACCATAAAGTGTGTCTTAAGGGGTCCTATAACCCCTTAAGACACATTAATGGTTCTAATATGTATTAATGAATTGAAATAGGTCCTAATGTGTCTTAATGGGACCTAATGGGTCCTAAAGGGTCTTTAGATCCCTTAGGACCCATTAAGACCCCTTACCACCCATTTCAACACATTAATACACATTAGAACCATAAAGTTTCTTAAGGGGTCCTATGACCCATCAAGACACACTTTATGGTTCTAATGTGTCTTAATGTATCATAAGGAGTCTTAATGGGTCCTAAGGGGTCTAAGGACCTCTTACAACACATTTTGACACATTAAGACATGTTAGAACCATAAAGTGTACCTTAAGGGGTCATAGGACCCCTTAAGACACATTAATGGATCTAATGTGTCCTAATAGGTTAAAATGTGTCATAAGGGGTATTAATGGGTCCTAAGGGGTCTAAGGACCCCTTACAACACATTAAGACACAATAGAACTATAAAGTATGTCTTAAGGGGTCATAGGACCCATTAAGACACATTAATGGTTCTAATGTGTTTTAATGTGTCAAAATTGGTTGTAAGGGTTCACAATGGGTCCTAATGTGTCTAAGGACCCCTTATGACACATTTTGACATATTAAGATGTTAGGATTAGGTAATATTGAGAGGGGGGAATCAGTATTACCAACTTCAAACAATTATAAACAATCCAAAGTAATGCAGAAATGAAAAGAACATATAAGCATAACACATTACTCATGACACCATGATTTTTTCTCAAGGAAACCCTGGCCAAAGGGAAAACCCCAGTGGGGATGGTACCCACAACTATGTACTAAAAAATAATATCCCCATTAGGAGATCTAGCCCTATTAGGAGCTGATTGTTACATAGTACATTTCCTTGTTGGAGGATTAAAAAAACCTTGTTAAGGGTATACAAAAACACCTAGTTAAAGGTGGTGAGCACACTGCTCTTACAATCAATACTGTCCCAAAATAGTTCTCAAAAGGGGGAAAAATACAAGCACTTATCTTGCTTAGATAGTTCCAATTGTAGCTTGGCCTCTTTTTGATCTCACATCTGATCTCTGCTCTTATATTCGCAAACTTAATCCATCATTATAAATCATTCCATACTTCACTTTCAAAAAACCAATCTATACTTATATAGAATTAGCCTTCCAGTCGACCTCATAATTGTCATAAAAAACATAATAGAAAATTATGAAAATGATATACATGGATTTGAAACTCTGATATTACCAAAGAGTTGGAAATATACTTTATTTACTTGTGTTAACACGTTACCATATCCATTATGCTTTCCTTAATCTTCGCAACTGTTCATGTACCCTGTTATACTATTTTACTGTCTTCGCATATCTTCTGAACACTGTATCTCATAAATATGGTATCCAAAACTCATGCGATCTTAACTGAAGCATGTGCATATCCCAAAATAACTCTAGTTAACTTTGCAAGCCATAATACCTTGTATATCTCCATCGCTATCCAAAATTGTGGTACTGTGCCCTGTTATCCTAATTCTGGACTTAGTCATTTTCATGACTGTGACTCCAGTGGCAATCTCCAAAACATGCGATCAATCCATCATAAGTGTTTCCATAAATGACAACCCTTAAGTGATTCCCAGTACTCCAAAACATCACATGCCAACAATCTCTCCCTTTGGCATTGATGGAAACACTTAGAAAAATGACTAAGTGTTACAATACAACTTTCTTTTCCTTTTCCTCTTTTCTATATATTTTTTGTTTTCTACATCTTTTCTTTTACCTTCTTTTCAACATGTAACTCTCTTCCTCATTTTTCCTTTTTCTTCCTCTCCCTTTGACATCAATGGCAAAGGTATACACAAAATTGTAGGACTTAAGCACAAATGGTTTAGTGCTTACTCACCAGATTTAAGACATCTTGGAATGATATTTCCAAGGTCTTAACTTCCTCAATCCATGAACTTATCAGAAGTTCACTAACACAGATTAATCCATTTAGTGCATACGATGCCATCTCTAATACCTTAAGCTTAATGAGAGTAGATACTAACATTGAGCTTTCAACATTTATCATCTTAGAGAGATGAGTCTCCAATATTGAGAGCTTGGGAGTCAATAGGCTTCTTAATGAGCTGAATCTGTCTGCAACTCTCCCTTTCTCCTTTTCCAGTACTCCTATTTTCTCTAGTAGCCTGGATGTCTCCTTATCTATCTCTCCTATAATTTGTGAAGATGATTCACAACTGTCCATTATGCTGTCAAGACTAGCCCTGTCTTTGGCTATGGCCTCCTCAACATTCTTCAAATGTCTACAGGGATTTATGCAATAGCTATATAGTTTCCTACCTTGTGCTACACAAATCTTGGATTTAAGAGTGGTAGCCTTTAGGATTCCTAAGTCCCATGAAATGGACTTATGAACTTCACTCAACTTATTTTCTAAGAAGTTATTTTTAGCCTTCTCCTCTGCTTTTTTTAGCAATGAGTCAAAATGACTTTCAAAGCTAGTCAATACTGTACTGAGGTTCTTGACCTTATCCTTCTCTTTTAGAATAAATGGTGATGAAAGTAGCTTTTTTACTATTTCTATAGCCCTAACCATTATCTTAGCTCTCTAGTCTCCTTTCTGAACTGCTCTCTCCTTAGCTTTAGCAAAAGCCATAAATGAAAGTTTAATAAGCTCATCTTCATCCATGTTGTCCACATCAGAGTTGATTGGTTTTTCCATACTTGCCAACAATAGGGATGTATCCAGTCTGACTTCAGTAGCTTCCTCTAATTTAGGATTCTTTTCTTGATGTTCTTCTTGATGTAACTCCTCATGTACTCTTTCTTCTAGTTTCTCTTCTGATTTTATTTCTTTTGTCTGTTCTTGATCTTCAACCTCCATCGCACAATCCATCTTGTCCATGAATGGATCATTTACATCCTACGAAGTGTCAAGGCTAATAGGCACACCAGTGACAAAGAAGTCTGGTTTCAAGTTAACTTGAGAACTCTCATCAATTTCCTATGAGCTCTCTCCTAAACCCAAGGATATAGGTTTAGTATTCTTAGGAGGTGACACCCTTTTAGGCACATCATTCATTAGAACTTGGTCTAATGCTTTTTGGGTATCTTCAATTACTTCATCGTATTTTCTAGCCATAATCTTGACTAGTCTGGTCTTTGTTCTTAGAAGAGGTTTCAATGCCTTTATGATTCTTTCTCTTTCCTTAATAGACACAATCGACAAAATATAATCAATTATCTTGTTTCTTATGTTCTCATCCTCTAAATGTGCTAACTATTTTCTGATTTCCAATTTTCTATACAGATCTTTGGGGACACTGGCTTCAACTTCCAACAAATTATTTTTGAAAACTAACAAATGCTCAATGATAGTGTCCTCAATGATTGCTTGATCCTCAGGACTATATCTCTCATAGTATCTATTTATAGATATCAGATTTCCATCTTTGATAACCCTTTTCTGTAGTGATTTCATATCTGGTTTCCACAAGGATTGTGGAGTCTTTTGAACCATTTTCTCTTCCTCTTTCTCCATGAACTTTTCTTCCTTCTTCTTCCTCTTTACCTCTATCTTTTGGACTAACCTGATTGACTATCCTAGATGATCTTCTAGGAACAACTGTAGTCTCAAATTCATGTGTTTCTTCCTCTTGAGGGACTGATAAATCAACAAAGTTATCAGTTGTAAATGTCTTCTCCTCTTCCAGTGGAATGGGTGAATTAGTGGCAATACTAGAAGATGCCTCCATCTTATTTTTCAAGTCCAAATATTGTTTCTTTGTGATTCCTACCTTCGCAGTAATTTCTTCAATAATCTTGGTGACCTTTCTTTTCCTTGTTACCTTTTCTTGTTCTTCTCTTACTTTCTCATATTTCTCACTATATGTACCCCATCTTTCTTGGGTAGGGTCATTTTTTTCTACTAGTACATGTTCCACTTGCATAGTCAGTACTTCAACACTTACCTCATATCCCATAGGATAGCACCACTTAGTTCTGGGCTCAATTACCTCAAAGAAGACACAATCAGTTTCAACCATGAAATAGATAGTGTCCTCATATTTTTCTACTAAATCTTCAGTGATTCTGTACCTTTCTTTCATCTACCTCTATAATATCTTTATCATGCCAAACAATTCTCCATCTACCCAGTCTTTCTTCTATCTTCTATAGGATTCTAATATTTGAAGTCCAGTGGGTTCATTAACTTTCCATGCTCTAGGATGCATGCCAGGAAAATTATGGATTATGTGAATGTACACATGAATCAGTAAAGAGCCAAATCTAAATGCCTTAGATTTATCCTTCTTAATGACTTTTACATTCTCAATAAATTGTTGAGCTAGAATTTCACTAAGGTTATATTTCTTGTTCTCCTTTACCATCCTGTAATCCATCATGATGACTCTGACAGATACAAAATTAGGTCGGCTACTATAAAATAGTTTGTACCCCAACAACATTTCTATCAACCTGACATCTTGTAGATAAATGTCATTTATTGTCATTTCCCTCTTATCCCATTTTGAATGGGTTAGGGTTTCAGCTAGGTTCCTTAGATTATTCTCTTGCACAGGTAGGGCTCCTTCATTATCAAGACCAGTGATGTCATGTATTAGTTGTGCACGTATCTTTACAGGCTAACTACCTATCCATAAAAATTGGTCATGAACCCTGCTTAGAATTATTTTAAACCATTCAGGATCCATTAACTCAGTGAGTAGGGTTAGCTTCAGAATTGACTGATCTTGCAGGTGCTTGAACTCTTCTATCATGGTTCCTTTAGCTTCAACCATACCATCCAACTCATTGTAGATATTTGCCTCACCAATGATCTCATATTTATAGTGGATGTATGCCCTAATGTCTTCTACATGTAATATGCCTATGAAATTTTGAGGAAATGCTCCCTCCAGATCATCCTCATAGAATTTGTATGGATGCCGCTTGAATTTATACCTAGGTCTTTCTACAACATCATATATTACTGGTTCCTCCATGATTTCTATGAAAGATTAGGTCTAAATACCTTAAAAAATTAAATCTGATGTTTGACTTCACACAAATGCAAAGTCACTCTGCTAGATTACTACTCTGCTTTCACACTTCTACTCTCCTTAGTCGCTGATCAAAAAATGGTGTAGAAATGAAATCTTTCAAATCTTTTATCCTTCACAAGTTGAGTTTGTGCATTAAACACAGGTAGCTCAACTTCGCATACCATCCAGTCAGTGAAAAACTCATGAACATAGAAGATGAATCTTCAAGTGATGTGATCTCATCCACAAATTTCACAACATCTTTACACATCATACCTAAGATCGCATGAGCTTAATCCAATTATACAGGGGCTGGATAATTTTTGTTGTCTACATCTAGTGCTCCTAATGAGGCCATAAGGCCTTCTAGGCTGATGCCTCAAAGAATTCATCATGCGAAGACACAACATCATAAGCTGTCTCTCCCTGAACCACTGCCTTGTTTAGAAATTTTACTTTCCATATCTTCTCATCCTCTGATTTCTTGTTTTCATTCATGTAATCATTTAGGATTTTACCACTATCACTAATATTCTTCCTTATAACCATAGGTGGTGGTCCTTCTAGTTCATTAGATCTCCTTGGTCCTCTTTTGTTGTCATCTCCATTGTATCTAAAAAACTTTGTAATGTGACCTGGATTGTTACATTTGTAACAAATAGATGGTCTTCTTCTTTCTTGATTAGTTTGTAGCTTACAGTACCTTGCTGTGTGTCCAAAGTTATTATATTTCTGACATGTAATCTTGGCTGCAATTTCTTCTTTGATATAGTCTTTCTTATACCTAGATTGATAAATTTTTCTACAATCTGCTTTCTTATGTCCATACTCATAGAAATTAAAATAGTAGCTAGTAAAGGGTTTAGAGTTACCTTTACTTCTGCAATCTCTTTTCATGTGTTCAACTTTGTTGCATCTGAAACATCTACCACTGAAGGGTTTGAACTATTCTCTAGGATTTTGATTTGTAGGCCTTTCATTAGGAATAGGTATTTCCTCATTCATGACTTCTTTTGGTTCTTCTTGAGTTTTTTAACTTCTTGCTTCATTGGATCCACTCATGTCTCCTTTAGATTTTTGTTCTATTATTTGTTCATCACTCTTGTCATTGCTCATGTGTAACTTCTCAATGTGTAGTTTGGCTTGAGTGAGTTCACCTTTAATGATCTGATTGTATTTAGCCAATTCCTGATATTTATCCTTGTAATGGTCAAGTTTAGTCTTCATTTGTCCTATCTACAAGTTAGCTTCTTTTAAGGACTCTTCAACTTTTTTTCTTTCATCCTTTTCATGATGAATCTCCTTGATCATCAAGAGAATGATTTGTTGTTTTTCTTGCTCCAACTTCTTTACTTTATCTGATGTATCATTGTCTAAACCTTATTTGATTTTCTCCATAAGGTCTTGTCTCTGATTTTTTACAATTTCAAGCTGTTCTTTAAGTTTTCTCATGAAACCTTTTGCTCTTCTTAATTTCAATTTTAGTTCGCCATTCTTAGCTTTCATCTTATCCATATCTTCAAGTGTAGCTTCAAAGTTCACTTGTAAATCTTATGAATCCATTCTGATCTCCCTTGAGCTGTTAAGCTTTCTCTCAAAGGGCCAAAAGCTCTGACACCAATTATGAGGATTAGGTAATACTGAGGGGGGGGTGAATCAGTATTACAAAACTTTGATTTCAACTTCAAACAATTATAAACAATCCAAAGTAATGCAAAAATGAAAAGAACATAGAAGCATAACACATTACTCATGACACCATGATTTGTTCTCAAGGAAACCTTGGCCAAAAGGAAACCTTGGCCAAAGGGAAAACCTCGCTAGGGATGGTACCCACAACTATGTACTAAAATATAATATCCCTATTAGGAGATCTAGCCCTGTTAGGATCTGATTGTTACATAGTACATTTCCTTGTTAGAGGATTACAAAAACCCTGTTAGGGGTATACAAAAACACCTGGTTAAAGGTGGTGAGCACACTGCTCTTACAATCAATACTATCCCAAAATAGTTCTCAAAATGGGGAATAATACAAGCACTTATCTTGATTAGATAGTTCCAATTGTAGCTTGGCCTCTTTCTAATCTTGCATCTAATCTCTGCTCTTATATTCACAAACTTACTCCATCATTATAAATCATTCCATACTTCACTTTCACAAAAACAATCTATACTTATACAGAATTAGCCTTCCAGTCAACCTCATAATTGTCATACAAAACATAATAGAAACTTATAAAAATGATATACATGGAGTCGGTGCCCTTATATTACCAAAGAGTTGACAATATAATTTATTTACTTGTCTTAGCATGTTACCATATTTATTATTCTTTCCTTAATATTCACAACTGTTCATGTACCCTGTTATACTATTTTACTGTCTTTGCATATCTTCCAAACATTATATCTCACAAATCTGGTATCCAAAACTCATGCGATCTTAATTGAAGCATATGAGTATCCCAAAATACCTCCAATTAACTTTTCAAGCCATAATACCTTGTATATCTCCATTGCTATCCAAAACTGTGGTACTGTACCCTGTTATCCTGATTCTGGACCTAGTCATTTTCATGACTGTGACTCCAATGGCAATCTCCACAACATGCGATCACTCCATCATAAGTGTTTCCATAAATTACAACCCTTAAGTCATTCCAGTACTCCAAAACATCACATTCCAACATAAGACACATTAGAACCATAAAGTGTGTCTTAAGGGGTCATAGGACATATTAAGACACATTAATGGTTCTAATGTGTCTTTATGCATCAAAGTGGGTCGTAAGACATTTTAAGGGTTTATAAGGGGTCTAAGGATCCCTTAAAACACATTAAGAAACACACTTTTATGTATGTTCTTTTATGTATGTCCCCTTAAGACATCCCCTTAAGACATTAATAAGAATTTAAAATATTTTATGTTTGCTTTTAGCTTATGACATTTAAATATAGTAATTAATTTTAAGTACATGTATGAAATATAAATTAATTAAATGTGTTAATTTCATTTTAATTGACATGTGCATAAAAAACATATGTTATGGCATGAATATGTACATAAAATAAGTCTACTTAATGAGCACATAAACATTCATAACATGAACATGTATGTTTTGATGGTTCAATTTAGTATGTTCTTATGAAATTTGTATATGTTCTTATGTATGCACTTTGATGTTTCCTATTATGTACATTCTTTTATGTATATTCCGTTAAGACATCCCCTTTTAAGGCATTAACTTAGGAATAAAATACTTTTATGTTTGCTTTTAACTTATGAAATTTAAATATAGTACAATTGATTTTAAGTACATGTATGAATGTAAATTAATAAAACATATTAATTGCATTTTAACTGACATGCATGAAAATATACATATGACATGAACATACATAAAATAAGTCTACTTAATGAACACATGGGCATTGATAACATGAACATATAACATGATCATATAAAATGAATTGTACATAGAATAGCATGTGTTCATGAAATAACATGTGAATGAAATAACATACATGTACATATATGTAATGTACATACAAAATATCTAGAATATAACATGTCTATCAAATATCTAAAATAACATGTAATGTCAACTAGGGCCATGTCCCGATCCATGACCCAATGGTGGTACACGTCCTCTGAGTCTCTGTGTGAAATAAAAGAAATATATATGTGTCATGCATACATGTGGAATAAATTAAATACTTATTTAAGAAATATTGTATAAATACATCTAAAATTACTCGTGAGTCATGCTCTATGAGATTGCTAGGTGTCTGTAAATCTCCATAACCTAACATACTATCACAAAGACCCTGGAGTGTAATTTTATATTTATATTAATCATTTAATTCATACTTTAAAAAGAAATATACTTGATTAGATACATGTACATAATTTTTAAATATTTAATAAAATTTAAATAAACATGGGATATTTATCAAGTCTAAATCATGTAACCACACTAGTGAGGGATCAATATGCTCATGTATAAGCAATGTGGTAAAAATCAACGTGATGAAGGGGCTTGGATAAGGGGATGTGCATCATCATCAACTACAGTCTGTTGAGGAGCTGTAGATAGAGTAGGAATATCCCCCTCTCTTTGTACACCCTATGAACTTGATCTAGTAGAACCTCACAAAAGAATGTGCGTGACATGTGATGAGATCCAACTCAGAGGAACCCCAGTGACTTCCTGTAAAGCCTGATACACACAAAGTAGATCACTAGATAAACATGCCCCCATACGACACAATGAAGCCACCTCTGCTAAAGTCGCAACCTCAAGGGGAGATGGTATGTCTTCTATTTGGTATGGATAATTATTGGAGGATGTAAGTGTAGGAATGATAGTACATGAACATAACATTTATCTCCCATAGCAGTTAGATGACATCTCATGAACCTGTGTTGCAATACTTGTGAGACTAGAATACATATCCCTCCTAGTGTCATCTGGTACCTGTTAGTACATTTTCTTGCTGAATCCTAAAACACAGCCTTTAGTGCTTAGATAGAATTCTATGATTCCTAGACTCATGCTTCACACAAGAAAAGACTAATTAACAAGGACCAAGTCCTTCTTCACTTTAAGATCTTGGCTACAGGTGGGTGTACCTATTCAGATCTACTTCTTCAAAGGATCATAACACTAGTTTATATCCTTGATACAAAATTAATCTTCTAAGTCCTTTCAAACATACATGAAAGTAAATAATCTTTTAAGTTTTATGATGATGAAATCCCTACAAATTGAGGATAGACTAGTTCCTTATCCTAGGGCAGAGAGTCAGAAAGAGAAACATGCATCTACAAAAATATTCTAAGTGAAAAACATCCAAAACCCAAATGAAGTGCCTTACAAATCACCTTCTTAAACACATTTAATCATCAAATTCTTGCAAAAATGCTGAGCTCTCAGAGATTAACCTAAAGATTTTACCTTTCCTTGAAAGGAACTAAAGATTGAAATCACAGATACCTTGTAAATGGTGCACTAAAACTACCCTACAGATTCAACACAAAAAAGCCCAAGAATTCAGACAAAAAGACAACACAGATATGCAAGGGATTCCAATGTATTCAGGTAGAAATTCAATGTATCAATACATTCCAAATTTGACAAACATTCTCAATAAGATAAAGAATGGAGCCAAAGCCTCTCCTTACAGTAAAATTTTCAACATCCTTTACAAAAGAGAGAAAAACCAGAGATATAGCAAAAGGAGGTCAGTTATACAAAACTGACAGCTATCCACTTAGCATCAAAATATCTCCAATATTTCTCCCACTTTTGATCTACAAATGATTCTCATGCCTGCAATCATTTTCCAACAAACTAATTTTGATCCTAAAATTGCCAGCTCATACTACTCTTTCCCATCACTCTGAAACTGAAAATAATGATTGCCAAAAGATTCCTTGTTCTTTGCCATTTCCAAAAACATATAACATTCCTATGTTCAAATAAAAAATGAATCTCCAAGCCTTAAATCTTTGATCAGGCTCATCATTTAAATTTTTCAAATTTTCTCAAATGTTTGGACTATGTCATTTTTTAAATCTTTTGAAATATTCACTTTTTAATCATTTCTGCACATGCTGCCTAGAAGCCACCAGAACTGGACACTTGTCATGCTGTAATTGGCTGCTCGAATTGACCCTGGGTTGACCACCTTATTGGGAGAACTAGTGACTGCATTGATCTCATAATCTCTGAATGATGACTTTAATCATGGATTTACCTAGTGATCCAGCGAATAGACCATTCTTGCAATCTCCAGATTAATCTCTAACCTCGGGTCAAGTCTGGAGAATGGGCGACTGAACCCATTCTCCCAATCTCTGAATGAACTTGTCTAACCGCTAGGACATCTAGTGACTTAGAGACTACTCATTTTTTGAATCTTTGAATGGATTGTCTTGACCGTTGAGGATTTGGAGATCATGCGACTATTGCTCGCGTGATGATTGAATGGTTAGGGCTTAACCACCAGGATCTGGCGACCTGGCGACTAAGCATTTTTAGAATCTCAAAATCTTCTAGCAAACTATGAACCAATCTGGCGATTCGATGACTACTTCAGTCTCTTAATCTCTAGATTTCTCCCTCTAACTTCTAGCTATTCTATGAATGTGTGACCATGCACCACATGTCATCTTCATCCACATCACCGCCATCGTCTATTTGCAAAATTGCCTTACCTATGAGCCCATTGGCATGGATCCTGAGGCACCTCCAAGAGCTTGCATGCAGAGAGCCTCCACTCTTCATTCTATCTCATATGTGCTTGGCATTCCATTTAAACATCTGAACTACTCATTTTCAGATGAATGTGGGATAATGATTTTGAGTGTTTTTAAATGTTGTATCAAAATATTGTCTAAATACCCAACCAACATGCATACCGATGCAAACACACAAGGTAGAGGACACAAAAGCCTCTTCCTTACTTCCATTTATCTTTCATTGGAGTGCCTACATATTTGAAATACTCAAAAATTCAAAATGGGGTGCATGTTTGATAAACCCAGATGCAGTCCCCCTCCATATTTTATCTTCCACTAGCTGTGCGTGCTCCAGATCCCCCAACTAAATTTATTGAGTGGGTCTCCTCCTTTTATTCATGCATGAGCCATTTGTTTCTTACGTGAGTACTCCCTCATGCGTTGGCGGTCCTCTTCTTTGTATTGCGTGAGGCCTATACTCACCTTGCTTTGGCTCTTCATGGATTTGTGCAGGCCTTTTTCTTACTTATGTAGGCCATCTTTGTTGGCAGGCTGCATTCTACACACTGCCTTCCTATTATGCTTATGTCCCCTCCAATGTTTAACATAGGCCCCATATACTTGCGCAAGCAATCCTCTTAGTTACGCAAGGTAGGCCACCATATGCACTACCTTTCTTTTTGCATGAGGCCTCTTGATGTGTTGGCAGCCTCTACTTTCAGTCTTAACGCTGGCAGCTCCCTCTTTCATGCATTGGACCTTTACATTTTGTGCAAGAAAGAACACACATCACACAAGGCAGCATACTCATTGCGCTGGGCAGCTCCTCTTTCTCATTGCGCAGGCCTTCATTCTTGAATTTGCACAAGGCACTTCACTTCTTGGCAGCCCACTTAGCAAGTGATGTACACTTTCTAACCTTACGTAGGCCCCTAGAAATTACCTATGCAGCATACCAACAATATCAGTTGGTATCCCTTTAGTTTTGCATGTTTTCCTTCGGCATTGTCTCCTTCTTGGCACACACCAACATGGATTGGTACGTGCCTTCCCCAAACACTTACATTGCCTGCCCTTTTCCAGTTAATAATATCGCTATCTATGGTTGAGTATTAGCTATGATCACTGTGCGCTTGAGTTGCAACTCACCTCTCTTAACCTCTGTCCCATTCCCTAATTATTTCTTCAAAGACTCAATTTTTTTTTTGCATTGCGACTGAGTCTTTAATGACTTGGCTCCAGAATTATGGGAGGAAACTTATTTTGCAACATTTTCCCAATCATTTCCTTTGAGCTTTTCTCGATTCCTAAGAAACCATTTGGATTCATATGCATCCAGAAGAGTACCAATAGCTCCTTCACTTCCAAGCACTGGTCCTTATTAATGTGTCATGCCCGCAAAGTAGTCCGTGAATCTCCAAATCAATAGGCCCTATTTTCCATGCACCTCAAACCAAGCACCTTAATGATTTTCAAAGGACTAATTCCGACACTTAGACAATTTTTTGAATTATTGGACTAAAAACATAGACTAAAATTTTGAGCTCCAACATTACCCTTTATTGTGTAGCTGTCATTTCCAAATCTTTTGGCATAACCAAAAGGTTTGAATCCACCTTTTCTTGCTTATTAGTTGGTGTAGGGGCATCAAATGGTCTGAATCTATCTAATAAACACCCCCTCACTTGATCAACATAACCTGGAAAATCTATGTAATCGACCTTATAATTGAAATGGAATTATGCAAACAATTGTTCATAGAAATATAATGGAAGCTCATCCTTTTGGGGCCACCTATGATGAGTACCCAACTAGTGAGGATATATAAATGGTGGATCAAGGTCATCTGTACACCTAGTAACCATATAAGCTCTGATCTGAGCCTTGTTTGTGCAATGTGGAAACATAGTCTTCACCATAGTGGTGGAGACCTTAGAGTGAATATGTATGTACTTCATAGTGCTAGTAACACAATGAGGAAGAGAAGTGTAGAAATTATCAATATAGATGTTATCATAAGGGTTGTATTATTCAACTATCTGAATCATAGGAACCAAATCCTCTTTAATACTATTCACCCTATACCTATTAGGGAGGGTGGTGGATGTCTCAATAGTATGATCGAGAACCTCGATCAAATGAGTCAATCTTACAATAGTATCTATAAACAACTCTCTCTCTCTCTCTATAGAAGATTTAGATCTACGTGTAGAATAGACACTACTACCCCTTGAACACTAGCATCTCCTGATGATACAAAAGTTGCCCCAGAATGAGATGCCATGTACAATATAGAGAAAATGTATGTGAAAGTATGTAGACATGTATATGTATATAAATGTTTTCACATGCATACACATATGTACAATATTAAAAAAAACAATCTAATTTAAAGCACACATGTACATTATGATCATCTACTTTGTATATGAACAATATCTTGTACATAATTTAAGAAACATGACAAAAAAAGGAATGATATCTGAAGTATGGAAGTATTGTATTCAAGACTAGACCTATTAAATAGGTTTGAAGTACATGTGGAACTTAACTAGGTTAAATAAGTAAATGACTAGGTTAACTAATGTTAAAACTAGGTTAAAAGTAAGGTTAACTAGGTTTGAAGTATGGTTAACTACCTGAACTATGTATAGTGATGTTTTTATGTAACGTTTTATATGGGAATAATTTTTTAATGTTTCAAATGATTGAAAGTGTTTGTTACATTTTACATTAACAAAATTTAAATATGTAGATTTAATCTAAACATGACAAAAAAATGAATGATATTTATAATTCAAGCATATTTATACGTGTGTATACACAAATCATATTTGTACAACTCACATAAATAAAACATAAATGTAAATGGTTAGTTATTCTAGATTAACTAGGTTTGAAGTATGGAACTAACTAGGTCAATTAAGTTAAGTAGGTTTGAAGTATAATTGATTAGGTTAACTAAGTTTGACTAGGTTAACTAGGTTGACTAGGTTAACTATGTTTGTTCAAGTATGGTTAATTAGGTTATCTAAGTTTGACTAAGTTAAATAAGTTTGAAATATGGTTAACTAGGGTTAAAAGTAGTTTTGAATTATGGTTAACTATGTTAACTAGATTTGAATAAGATAGCTAAGGTTAACTAGGCTAACAAAATTTGACTAAGTTAACAAAGGTTAACTGATGAAGGGTGCTCCCCTTAATACCACAAACACATAACATAAATAGAGAAACAACAACAATTTGCAAGAATAGAAAATGGGCTTCTTATTATCTCCATAAATGTGGAATTACAAATTTCAGAATTACAATATGCAAAGCCACATGGGCATTTTCCTTTACAATATTTTGTAAGACAAAGCCTCGAATCATTACCCAGATCTACCCATAACTGCTCTAGACAACACCACAGACCTTTCTTATATAGGCAATTTCCACTGCTTGAGAAGGTTCTAGAAATTTAGCCCTTAAGGCCGACTATCCTAAGAATTTATTTTATTTTATTTTCTTTCTACATAGGATCGGCTTCAAATAATTAAAAAATATGTTTTTAGGAAGCCCAACTTCTGGAGGCCATAACTTTCTAACCATAGCTCATTTTTCTATTATAACCACTTTTTAGAAATGGCAGGACCTGATCTACAGTGCTTGACTCGCGCAAGCTCCAGTCAGCTGGGGGTCGATTGTGATCCAGAGTCTCTAAGGATTTCAAAATTGACCTGAAAGATTTTGTACCCAAAAACCTTAATAACTTCACCAATACAGATGATGTGGCAATGAAACTCAACTAGTAGGCTGATATGACTAAGATGAACCTCCACCTGTGAAATTAGAACAGTCCAAGATCATATGACCAACTTACTAAAAATAGTAAGTTTCCATAAATAGCAGCTCTGGACAAGATAACCCTTATTGAAAAGAAACCAGAAATATTTTTGGGTGATGCAAGATTGCTCTTACACCCAGGATGCTCCTGCATCAGACACCCAAGGTAATTTGAGAAGTGACCCTATCACAACTTAGGTTTGAAGAGGAAAACCAAGATGGTTAACCTCCTCTTTTATCAGCCATGATGAATCTTCAACAAGTTGTCCTTTTCATTTGACCAGATATTCTTCATATGTCCTATTCCTTGTGCTTCTACCAACATGACTATCCAGTATGTCCTCAATCTCCTTGGTAGCTGAACTAGTTGCTGGAATACTCCACTTCGCTGCTATGACCTCATCTTCAACACCTCCCTCATGATACTCTGTCAAATCTGAAATGTTAAACATTGGTGAAATATTCAGCTCTGTAGGCAACTCGACCTCATAGGCATTTTCTGAATCATGCTTCTTCAGTATCTTACATGACCTACTTCATTTTCAATTTTTTATTTGTACCAACTGGAAATATCTCCTTCTACAAATGAACTATAACTTCATCTCCAACCTAAAATTCCTTATGCCTTCTTTTCTCATCTGCCTTAGCCTTATACTACACATTCATCTTGGTAATGTGCTTCCTCACTTCCTCATGGATGTTCTTCAAGTGTTCTACAAAATCCTAAGCTTCAGCACTACTTATTTCTCCTTTATCTATCTTCCTCAACTCAGATGCATTTCTAGGACTACGTCCATATACAGTATAGAATGGTGATTTACCAGTGCTCCTGTTGACAGAATTATTGTATGCAAATTACGCCTGTGGTAAAATCAAATCCCATCATGTTGGCTTATCTCCAACCAAACATCTCAGCAAATTTCCTAAACTCCTATTCACCACCTCTATCTGTCCATCAGTCTGTGGATGATGTGATGAAATGAACTTCAAATCTATCTTTAACTTCTTCCACAATGTGCACCAGAAATATCCAATGAACTTTGTGTCTCGATCTGAAACTATAGTCTTTGGCAAACCATTTAGTCTCACCACTTCTTTGAAAAAAATTCTGCTATATGAATAACATCATTAGTCTTCTTGTAGGGAATGAAATGTGCCATCTTTGAAAATCTGTCAACCACCACAAAAATTGAATCATATCCCCATTGAGTCTTTGGTAAACCAAGAAAAAAATCTAGACTAATATCCTCCAAAGGCTTCTTTGGTACAGGTAATGGCTAATACAACCCTGTATTCTTCTTTACTCCATTTTCCATCTAACATACTTTGCAACTCTGTACAAACTTCTTCACATCTTGCTGTAACTATGGCCAATAATAATTCTCACTAACCAAAGCAAGGGTTTTATCATGACCAAAATGTCTAGCCAATCCTCCGCTATGCTTCTCCTTGATGAGATTCTCCTTCATAGAACTTCATGGAATGCACAATTGACTCCCTCTGAATAGCATATCATCCTGAATGATGAAATCCAACCACTTCATTCTGTCTAGAGTAACAAGTTCTTTACAAGCTTTCCAAGCTTCACCAAAATCAGGATCCTTAGGATACAAATTCTTGAGTTCCTTGAACCCAACCACCTTAATCTACATTATTTTCAGCAATAGTTTCCTTCTGCTAAGCACATCTGCAACCCTATTAGACTTTCCACTCGTGTTTCAAAACAAATGTATAACTCTGCAAAAAATCAACCCATTTCAAATACCTTTGATTCAAATTTCCTTGACCATTCAAATATTGCAAAGCTTGATGATCAGTATACAAAACAAACTCCTTAGGAAGAAGATAGTGTCTCCACTTCTTCAATTCTTAAACTATAGCATAAAATTCCTGATCATAAACATAATATTTTCTCTTGGCATCATTTAAATTCTCATTGAAATAAGCAATAGGCTTACCTTCTTGGCTCATAACAACTCCTATTGCAGTACCACTAGCATCACAGTCTACTTGAAACACCTTATTAAAATCTGGAAGTGCTAAAATAGGTTATTTTGTAACTTTCTATTTCAACAATTTAAAAATCTTATCTGCCACAGTAGTCCACTTAAACTCTTTTCTATTCCTTCTCATTGTTTCAATCAAGGGTCCACAAATACTGCTAAAATTTTTGATAATTTTTTTGTAAAAACTAGCTAATCCATGAAATGATCTTACTTCATTAGCACTTCTGGGAGTAGGCCATTCAAGGATAGCCTGCACTTTCTCTAGGTCCATTTTTAAACCTTCTCCTAAAACTACAAATCCAAGATATACCAACTCCTTCACAAAACTGCACTTCTTCAAATTAATCAACAATTTCTCTTCCCTTAACTTTTCAAACACCATACGAATATGCGTCATATGATTCTCCAATGTCTTACTGAAGATCAAAATATCATCTAGATAAACAATGACAAACTTACCCAAAAATTCATTCAGAACCTCATTCATGAGCCGCATGAAAGTGCTTGGTACATTGGTTAGCCCAAAAGGCATGACTAACCACTCATATAATACTTCCTTTGTCTTGAAAGTAGTCTTCCATTCGTCTCCTTCTCTGATCCAAATCTAATGATATCCACTCTTCAAATCTATCTTTGAGAAATATACAGCTCCACTCAAATAGTCCATAATATCATCCATTTGTGGCAATAAAAACCTATACTTGATTGTGATCTTGTTTATAGCCTAGGAATCTATACACATCCTCCATTCTCCATTCTTCTTTGGTGCTAATACTGCTGGTACAACACATTGACTTAGGCTCTCTTGAATCAACCCTTTCTATAAAAATTCATGTACTTGTCTGTTCAACTCTTCACTTTCTACTGGTGTCATTCTACGTGTTGCCTTTTTTTGGAAAATTAGCTCCTGGAATCACGTCCATCTGATGACTGATCTTCCTTACTGGTGGTAATCCATCAGGTACATTATCAGATACAATATCTTGAAACTTATTCAACAAATCTGCAACTTCTACAGGTACATCTTCTACTTCCTCTTTACCAACTTTTGGAATTAAAGAAAAACACACATGCTCATGCCTCATACCCTCTAGGAATTTTCTTCCATCAACAAAACTTATTATTGCATTACCACATACCTTTTCTTCTATCTCCTTCAATGGCTTTAGCTTATGTCGCACTCCATCCTTTATCAGGGAATAGGTATTTGCATGACCATCATGTACAACATGCCTATCAAATTGCCATGGTCTACCCAACAACGTATGACATGCATCCATAGGTATATATCACATAGTACCTCATCATGGTATTCACCAATCTTGAACTTTACTAGGTATTGTTCACTGACCATGACCTTGTGGTCATCTTGTACCTAGGCAATCTAGTATGGATGTGGATATTTTTGTCTCTTGAGCTTCAACTTTGTGACCATCTCTTCTGACACCAAATTATCAATGCTACCACTATCAATAATCACATCACAACAATTATCTTCACACTTTCACCTGGTGCAAAACATGCTCCTCCTTTGTTTAGGTTCATTCTCACCACGCAATAGGACTCTTTTGTTTATTAGTGTTTCTCCTCTTTCAACATCTTCAGAATGTGATGATCCAAAATCTTCATCTACATGTGCAACTCTGGCCTGGCCTTCATTTCTCCTATCTATCCTTCCTTGGTATTGAGGACATTCATATGCCATATGACCTTCTTCTCAATAGTGAAAACATGTTCCACAGAAGCCTCCTCTTCCTAAACCTTGTCCTCTTCCTCTTCCTCTCTGATCTCTATTATTCTGATCATAGAAATGATTAGAATTGTTTTCTCTCTGATTTTGACTGCTACTGGCCTCATCCTTCTTTTTCATATCTTCATTTCAGCCACCATGTGACCATCCACCAGATCTTCCACCATGACCTCTTCCATTTTGTTTGCTCTCAAACTTCTTGTTCATCTTTTCCTCTACTTTTAGGGAAAACTGGTATGCCTCTTCAATACTATTCATTTGAACCACATTCAACTCCTCTTGAATGCTCGACCTCAACCCATTAAGGTAACGGGTAACTTTCTCCTTATTAGCTTCCACATGGTCTGTTCTGATGAGGATTCGATAGAACTCCTCTGTATACTCCTGAACAGATCTTCCTGTTTGCTTCAAAGTTTGCATTTTCTTCAGTAGGTCAAGCTCATAATCAACATGAATGAATTGTCAATTCAATTTATCAACCATCCGATCCCATCTTGTGATTTTATCCTTTCCTCTTCTATTTCACTCCAATTGAATCTCTTGCCACCAGATCTTCGCATGACCCTTCAGTCTGGCCTTCGCAAACTTGGCCCGATTAGGAACCTCGATGTCTTCATACTCAAAATATTCTTCTAATTCATTGATCTAGTCAATCAAATCCTCTGGGTTAAGATTTCCTAAAAAATGCAGGAACCTCAATCTTAGCTCTTTTCCCAATCTTTGAAATGGCCCAAAAAAACCTTTCTTCCTCTTGGTTCATAATTTCGCCTTCTCCTTGATCATAATTTACTTCTTCGGCTTCATCCTCACTTTTGTCTCTGACATTAAGATTAATTCCTCTACGAATCTCTTCTTGCAATGCTCACATTTGTCTCTGGAGTGCTCTAACCTTAGGTTTCACACCACCAGCTCTTCCACCATGTTCCCTTCATGGAGGCATTTTTGCGCTACTCACTGAAACCCTAACCACGGTCATGGTGCAAACTGCCTCATAGTTAGAAATCTATCTACACACTTAGGAACTCCTGCTCTGATACCACTTGATGAAGGGTGCTCACGTTAATACCACAAACACATAACAGAAATAGAGAAACAACAAAAATTTACAAGAACAAAAAATGGGCTTCTTATTATATCCACAAATGTGGAATTACAAATTTTAGAATTACTATATGCAAAGCCACATGGGCATTTTCCTTTACAATATTATGTAGGACAAAGCCTCGAATCATTACCCAGATCTACCTAGAACTGCCCTAGACAACACTACCGACCTTTCTTATATAGGCAATTTTCATCGCCTGAGAAGGTTCCAGAAATTTAGCCCTTAAGGTCGACTATCCTAAGAATTATTTTATTTTCTTTTCCTTCTACATAGGGTGGGCTCCAAATAATTACAAAATATGTTTTTAGGTAGCCCAACTTCCAAAGGCCATAACTTTCTAACTGTACCTCCATGTTTCTATTATAACCACTTTTTAGAAATGGCAGGACTTGATCTACAGTGCCTAACCTGAACAAGCTCTAGTCAGCTGGGGGTCGATCGTGATCTGGAGCCTCTAAGGCCTTCAAAATTGACCTGAAAGATTTCATACCCAAAAACCTCAATAACTTCACCAATATAGATGATGTGGCAATGAAATTCAACTAGTAGGCTGATATGACTAAGATGAACCTCCACCTGTGAAATCAAAACATTCTGAGATCGTATGACCAACTTACTAAAAATAGTAAGTTTCTATAAATAGAAGCTCTGCACAAGATAGCCCTTATTAAAAAGAAACCAGAAATATTTTTGGGTGATGCAAGATTGCTCTTACACCTAGGATGCTCCTGCATCATTAACTAGGTTAACCACAGTTAACTAAGTCAACTAGATTTCAAGTATTATTAACTAATGATAACTATGTTAAATAAGGTTAACTAATTTCAAATAAGTTCACTACGTGTTAATTAAGGTTAATCAAATTAACTAGGTTTACTAAGTTAACTATATATCATTTAACCAAAAAAATTACATTATGAAACATGTTAATTAATTTTAACAATCTAACATAACTAGAAATTATCCTAATAATTATTAAATAAATTAATATGTCTATATGTGAATATAAAAACTTAAAAAAATATAATTTTTATTTTTTAAAAACCCACTAGGTCCAGCCGAAGGTCTCAAGATTGCTCCACAATCTCTAGAGGCACTACAGTTCAAATAAGTTGCTTAGTACTATTGTGAGAATATATATTTTTTCTTGGTTTTAGCCAAAACCGGTTCCGACTGAAACCGGTCTGGCTGAACTTGTTCCAACCGAAATTGTGGGGCCACATTGATGTCACCTGGCACTGTGTGACACCACATGGATGCCACTTATATTTGGACAAACCTTCTTCAGCTGAATGTGGTCTGATCGAAACCACTTTCGGTTGAAACAAGTCGGTTGTCCTCTACTACAACACAGGTTTTTACTTTTACCCAAATCACTATTACTTATATTGACATGCCAAAAAGAATTTTTGTTAATAATTTTTCATTTAATTGTGGTAAAGTATTATTAGTTTTCAATTAGTGGTTCGATAGACTACTTAATTGTAAATATGGTAAATTAATTTATTTTAATAACTGTATGACAAAATACCTTTAATATGAAATTAACATAAGAGTAGAGTTAATAGTAATTAGTCAAGCTTTGTAAAGGTATTTGGTGATAGAGTAATTAATTGAAAATTTGGTAAATAGGAAGTATGGTAAATTAGTATTAATTATGGTGACATCTTAAAAGTGTGAAATATAGGATAATTTGTCAGGAGAAATAGTTTTTAATATGTTAGTATTATTAATAGTATTTTACCATAGCTTTTATTAATTTGTGTATTAGAAAATATCTTTAATATGTAATTAACATATGAGTATAGCTAATAGTAATTTAAGAAAGCTTCTTAACTAAATTTTGTGATAAAGTGATTAATTGAAACTATGGTAAATCACTATTAATTATATTGACATGTCAGATATAAGTGTAAAATATAGATGTATTTGCAAGGAAGAAAAATTATAATACAATGTTTGTGTATTCACATAGTTTGTAATTGTAAGTAATATTGAGAGGCATAGAGAAGTGTAGACATTTTTTTAAAAGATAACTGTATTTAAAGAAGACAAAAAAAAGTGCTTTTTTTTTTTGAAATAAAGCTTTAACATTAAAATGTAGTTTTAATTGAATAGAAGGTTTGTGTATTCACACAATTTGTAATTTTAATAGATTTGAGAGGATTCTATTGGAATAGACATATTTCTTGTTGTAAAAAATTATTATTTTTTTAATAAAATGTTTAAACGTACATTTTAGATAGTGAAGTATCTATAAAGGTAAATAATTATAGATGATTTATAAACAAAACTATTACATCTCACATTTAAAAAAGAAGTTTTAACATTAGACAACACTTTGTTATTTTGGTTACTGATTGGAATAACAATAATACAATTTTGAGATTATATAAAAGGTGAATGTTATGTGTTGTACAATAAAGTGTGAATAAAGTTACAGATTTAGAATTTGATTTAATTGTATTGCACAAAATATCATTTTGGAAAGAAAAAAAAGATGAAAAAATGGAATCAATGTTTGGCAAGTGTAGTTTTGTTGTGATATAGAGTTTGGTAGTTGTTTTTGATTGAGGTAAAAATAGGTTTTGAAGGGCACCTGAAACCCTTTACATTATAGGAATAGAAAAGAGCATAGCGAAAAAGCATAGAAACAACAACTGCAACAAGAAACATGTAGTTCCAAAGAAACTTGGTAGTTGTTGATGCCTATTGTATGGGTTTAATTGTGGCAATGGTCATAGAAATCTAAAAAATAATGTAACATAAGAAAAGTGATTTAGAATTGCATAGTTAACAAGAGGAACATAATCATTGGAATCTCAAGAAGTATTTAAGAAAGCAAGTAGTATCTAGAAACAAATATATTATAAAATAATTATGTTATATATGTGCAAATGATTTTTGGAAGTAGTTTGACATTTATTGTGAGATTTGTTTGTTGTGAGTGTCCCTTTTGTCACTACATTTTTGAAAGAAATAGCTAGGGTGATTCTGACACAAGAGAGGACATAGGAGAGGAGCCAAAGGCACACCCTAACCAGATCCTCCTTTCACAGATCACACATGGAAGCACCAAACACACAAGTGAGAGAGAGAATGCAGATAACTTCATATATTTATTCCAATTGATTCATACATTCCAGGCTATAAGGCCTTCCCAGTTTAGGCTAGATATTACAATTCAAGTATAGAAGTCCTCCAACATGCGAGGATATGAAGAATATTCTATCTTCTAGCTTCTATCTCTAATATCCTAATTGATGTCCTAAAACTACAAACAAATATTGCATTATATATAAGAGGCTACCGAACAAGTCGGCCTTCAGATCCACCATCAATGCAAGGAATGACTAGATCTAGGTCCACACGCTTCCCAATGATAGATACCAGCATTAAATCTATGACCATAATTAATTGCAAGAGTTGGCCTCAATAGGAAACAAAAATTAAAAAACTTAGTAAGCAAGGATAACCGAGCACCAGACAAGCATCACCGAGCACAAGGGAATTAACCGAGCACCATAAAGATAACTGACCAAATCGGTAAACAAAGGAAACCAAGCAATTACTGAGCCAACTTGGTCAAAGAAGGAAATGAGCAACACAGGAAAACACAAACATGTTTTTGGTGACATAGGTTGCCAAGGACCCGAGATGCTCCTGCATCAGACACCTGAGGTTATTTGAAATGATTCTTCGAATCATGAATAAGGTATGATCCAAGCTAAATCCAACTCAGATTGTGAAATCCATGAACTAATTTCAATCGGTCTATTCTTCCACTTTACCAAATATTCCATATACTATTTTCCTCTTGTACTTCTGCTAATTCTTTGTTCCAAAATTTTCTCAACTTCTTCTATCTATTTCTTAGGATAATCATTCAGTACTTTCATTTCTTCATTCGACTCATGGTACTCATACAAATTAGAAATGTTTAAAATAGGTGATATATCCATGTCATTAGGTTACTCAATCTCATAAGCATTTCCACTGTCAAATTTTCTCAAAATCTTGCAAGGACCAAACTTATTCATTTTCAGCTTCCCATATGTTCCAATAGGAAATTTGCCTTTCTTCAAATGAACCATTACTTCATCACCAACTACAAAATTCTTATGTCTTCTCGATCTGTCAGCTTTGTCTTTGTATTTTTTATTACTTTTCTCCAAATTATGTTTCACATCTTCATGCAATGTCTTCATGTACTCAACAAACTTTACTACTTTAGCACTTCTCTTTCCTTCATCAACAATATCCCTCAAATTTGATATCCCTCTCAGTTGTATGCCATTTACAATCTCAAAAGGTGTTTTTCTAGTGCTCCTATTCATTGAATTATTGTATGCAAAATCTGCTTGTGCCAACATAGAATATCAATTACTCAGTGTGTCTCCAACTAAACATCTGAAAAGATTTCCCAAGCTTCTATTCACAACTTTTGTCTATCCATCGATTTGTGGGTGAAATGTAGAATTATATTTCAACTCGGTGCCAAACTTTCTCCAAAGGGTCTTCTAAAAGTATCCAACAAATTTACTATCTCAGTGTTAGATGATACTCCTCAGTAATCCATGCAATCGGACAATTTCCTTAAAGAAAAGATCTTCTATATGTACTACACTTGATGTCTTTCTATAGGGTATAAACTATGCCATTTTAGAAAATCTATCAACAACAGCAAAGATAGAATTATTACCTCTTACTCTCTTTGGTAAGCCAAGAACAAAATCTATACTGATATCAATCCAAGGTTTCTCAGAAACAAAAATCAGTGTACACAATCCATTATTCTGACTTACTCCTTTTGCAACTTGACAAATTCCACAATTTTTCACAAATTTATGAACATCCTTTATACAACTGTGGCCATAAGTATTTGTCCTTAAGAAAATTCAATGTCTTGTCAACACCAAAATGTCTAGCCAAACCACTACTATGTTTTTCTTTTATCAAATTAGTTCTCATTGAATATTTCGGTATACACAACTGAATACCTTTAAACAACATACCTCCTTGAATAAAATATTCTTCCCATTTAGTACTCAGTTGATCTTGAATAGGTGCTCTGCACTTTCTCCATGACTCAAAAAAATTAGGATCAAATTCATAAGAACCTCTCATGTCATCAAAACCAAGAACTTAAATTTTCATATCGGTCATCAAAGATCTTCTTCTACTCAATGCATCTGCAACTCAGTTAGTGACTCCACTCTTATGCTTTATCACAAATGTATAACTCTGCAAATACTCAACCCATTTCATATGTCTCCGATTCAACTTACTCTGGCTACCCAAATATATTAAAGCTTTATGATCGGTATCCAAGACAAGTTCACTCAGTATCAAATAAAATCTCCATTTCTTCAATGCTTGAACAATAGCATAGAATTCTTGATCATACACAAAATATTTCCTTTTTGCATCATTCAACTTTTCACTAAATAAAGCAATAGGTTTACCTTCTTGACTTAACACAGCTGTTGGAAAGTTGACTATATTGTTAAATATGAATAGATATAGTGTTTTCATTATGGAAAAAAAGTCATATTAGTGTTTTGGAGTCAGCACACATCATCATAAGATCAAAATTTAGCTAAGTACAGAAGACTGGATAGTTAGCAAAGCACCAGTAGTTCAGATCATCAGCACACATGCGTATGACTGAGTTATGGTATGTTCCCTTGAAGATAAGATGGTAAGAGTATACTCATGCTAAATCTAAGAGTGTATGATCAAAAGACATAGTATGAAAAAGATATAAACAATTGAAGTTACACAACCAGTGAATGCCAAAACAGAACAAAGTATGCAACCAACTATTGCTAATTTGATTAGTGATGATGTTATTGTCTTGTAAAGGCTATGCGCCTATTGTAATTAGGTTGTAGACATGTAATTAACTTTTTTTGTAAACACGCTTGAGCCAATTCACTTGGAAGCGTTGTATGTAATTGGTTATAGGCTGACCTAATTAATTGTTTTGATAAGTGCATATAAATATGAGAAGCATCCTTTGTAATAAGTATGGAAGTTGTTATAGAGTTGAGATAAGTAGAGAAAAAGTGTGCAAAGAGTTGTTAAGATGTATTAGAGATTTTCAAGAGGTCAAAGCATCAGAGCATCAAAGGAACTGATCTGACAAGAAGTGTCATAGTGCTAGTTCATCTAGTAGATATAGTGTGTAGAGAAGGTTGTAGCCTTCACCACTTGAGCAGTGAGCTCTAGGATAGTGTGTCCACACCCCTAACATGGTTATTGTAAAAGACTCCTAACAGGGTTTGACCCTTGACAAGGTCACTGTACTAAAAGCATTGTAAAGACAACTCCTAACAGGGTTAAGGATCCTCTAACAAGGATCATAAGACACTAGTATAGATTATTAGTGGGTGTCAATTCCCACTGGGGTTTTTACCTATTTGGGTTTCCCTGTAGCCATATTGGTGTCATGTGTTGAGTTCATGTATCTTGTTTATGTTAATGTTCATTTCAGTACTTAAGCATTCAAGTTATGTTTCAAGAGTAAAGTAGAAATTTAAAATATAGTGAACACTGATTCACCCCTCCCTCTCAGTGTTCTCATTCCTAACAATTGGTATCAGAGCTCTAGTCCTCAGCAAAGAAGTTTAACCACTTGAGGAGATCATGGACAAGACATAAATGAAACATCTGAAAAAGAATCTTGAAGCTTCTCTGGAAGACCTTGACAGATCTAAAAAATAAATTGAAGAACTGAAAGAAAAAGTCAGTGATTCTCAAGAAGTCATCAAAATACTAAGAAAATATTTGAAGGAATGTTCAAACAATGATTTGGGGAAGATGATCAAAAATCTAAATGAAGAGAACACATCTCTGAAAGATCAGATTGAAGAATTGGATGAAAAGCTAACTAAAAATCAATAAGTTTATGAAGAACAAATCAAGGAGAACCTTTAACTGAATGAAGAATTGAGGCAAGCAAACATGGAAATCTTGGAGCTAAGAAACAACAAAAAAAAATTGTAATTTGAGTTAAAAGAAGCTAAGATTCACATTGACAAATTACACATAGGCAAGGATCTAATAGAATCTTAGTTATATGCTCAGAAGCTTAAAGGAGATACCAGCGGCATTGGATTCAATGAAGCACAAAATCAAATTGATGACATTCAAGAAAGGATGAAAGCACCAGAAGACACCATAGATGCTAAGGAGATAGAAAATTAGACTAAAGACAATACTGAACCATCTAAGGATGAGTGCAAGCTAGTAGACCAAACTTGTTATGCATGTAACAAGCATGGACATATAGCAAGGAACTGTAAAGAGGTAAGACCTTTCAATGGCTACTGTTATTCATACAATAAATTTGGTCATAGAGCTATGAATTGTAAAACAAGTCAGAAGAACAAGACTCAGCAAAATCAGAGAAATCATAATCAACCAAATGAGAGAAGTTCCCAGAGTATTGCATGTCAGATATGTAACTATAATGGTCACTCAGCTAGACAGTGTAAAATGGTGACTCATATCAATGTGCCGAGGAATTTAAGGCCTCCAATTATTTGTCACTCATGTAACAAGGCTAGACACATCTCAAAGTTCTATAGATCAAGAACGCAAAGTTTGGAAAGCCCTAAAAAGCTAGAAGAATCAATTTTGTATACCAAAGGAGAAGTCAAGTTTGTGAAAGCTTCAAAAGATGTGAGCTTGATTTGGTCAGAGGTGAAGAAGGATAAGGTTGATGAGAATGTATTGGATGCATCCATAGTGGACGTACCCTCTATATTCAGATGAATGACCCTTAGGGTCATAGGGGGAGCTAATTTAGCTCTAGACCCTTGCACGGCTGGTATACTCACCCTCAGAGTATGTGCCTTTAGATTTAACCTTTTGGAGACTAGCAGAACCCATGTGTAAGAGTGCACTAGCTAATTGATTGTAGAATGAAAGTTAGAGATTTTCACTGAAAGTCTGGTTTACGCAACAAGCATTAATGGAAGATTTTTCACTTTAAAGCACACATAGACTTGTAAATCACTCATTTCATTCGAGTTTGAGTGATTGAAGAGCACTGAAGCCCTAGTAGTTGGTTGTGAAGGATTGAAGATTGACTCACCAGTGAAGAAGTGTGTTTGATCGGTTATAGAAGCCCTAATCCATCACGATGATTTAGAAGTTCTCAGAAATTGATTGTAAAGTGACATACAAGTAAGTTATGGCTACTCCTATTGTGTTTGATATTGCAGAGAAGAAGAGATACATTTTCAAGAGGCACCCTTTCAAATCTACCCTATATGATTTAGAAGGAGCATTTTCCCAAACCCCTATGGGTGCTATGCATGTTGAAGACATCTGTGCATACATATACTATAAGAAGGAACCAGTAGGTCTTGATAGAATTAGAGTGCACATTGAAACCATAATGAAACTAGATAAGACTTTCCTTGATGAGTTTGCGCAGTTAGAAAAAAATCCCATAGTTGAATATGCTACTTCATATGAATTTTATGAGTTAGAATGGATAAAGATCTTGCTTAGCAGAATTCATGATGACCTTTTCTGGATAGGTGAAGTACTAGTAAGGATTATAGGAGACCTAATTCATGAGATGAAAAGCCTCTCTAAGAAAGGCACTATTCTTCCCATGGGTAAGGATGTAAGGAAGATAGTTGAGCAAACATGCAAATCAAGAAGTGATAGGCGCAAAATGACTATTAAGCCTATAGAGGAGAAAGACATCAAATTGATTTCCATGATACTAGGGTATAGGTTTCAACACACCAAGGTAAATAGTGTGTTAGTAGCCACAATTCTTGTAGCAATAAGACTTGTGAGAGAAAATGGAGAGTTTAATTTGTGTGAGATCCTATGCGCACAACTGATAGACAACATCAAATCCATTAAGCATGACAAGACTAAAATATTTAGGTTTGGGTCTTTGATCATATACATGTACTTCCACATGCTTGGAAAGGTGTCAGATTTGTATTTAGACAAGAGTATTCCTACAATGCCACATATATCCTTTAAGGCATCTATTGAAAGTACACTAAAGGATTACATGACACTAGAATTGAAGACATTCAGGGCCAAAATGCAGATGAGGTATAGAATACTAGATAGTATTGTTGAGAAATACAAAGATAACATTTTCTTTATGGTAGAGACTGATGTAACTTGTATGGAAGAAGTTGAACCAAGAACAAAGTGGATCCATCCACTTGGATATGAGGTTGATGAACAAGTCCTATAAGCATATGCACAAGTATTTCTATCAGCCCCTAAGGACCCTAATGAACCAAGATGGGGGACTTATGAAGAGAAAACAAGAGAAGTTGATGATGTTTTGAACAACACATCAACTAAAAGAAAAGTAGCTAAGGTTACTTCTAAGATCCTCATAATTCATGGAGTAACTCAAGAAGACCTTGACAAAGCAAGACAAGAAATGATTTCTTTGGGAATTGAGAGTGCATTAGCTATAGATGTAAAGGGAGATGATCCCAAGTTAAAGAAGGTCAAGATTGAGAAATCTGAAGATCCTAAGGATAAATAGGAAAAATCTAATGTTTCCCCTCTTGCGCCCATAGAAACAATTGATCTTATAGCTCCTCCTAAGTATAAGGTAATGCCTAAGAGGAAGAAATAAATTAGCACAAGTCATCCATCCTCACGAGCAACAAGAAGTAGGAAGAATACTCAAGCACCTCCAGAGGCAGGTTTCAAACCTAGTCTTAAAATTTTGAGTACAAGGATTGTTGATGAAGGAAGATTGGATCAGATAGGAAAGTTTTATGAAAAATACAGTAAAATTCACAAGTCATAGATTCATGGCATGATCATAAAACATATGATCATGTTCAAAAAGATAATTTTGGAACTGAAAATGGTCATTTCGGACAATGTTTGCAACATCTTAGAATCCTTGAAGAAACAAGCTATTGAAGAAGATCTTAGGATAAGAGAAAAGATTCTAGATGAAAGTCTACCAGTGTGTTCATTAGAAGAGAAAACACTATTACTAGATCTCATGAAGCCGCATGTAAGAAAAAGTTAAGGACATTACACATAATGGATAAGAATTTTGAGTTGACAGCAAAAGAGATAGAAAAAGCCTTTGAGAAGGTTTTCATGAATAGACACATGTACCCACCTATTTCACCCATAGTTCAAGTACCCACAAAGCTAGCCAAGGAGTCAGAGACCACAAATGTACCATTTATAGGTCCTTAGGATTTAACACCGACAGTTGAAACTCCTACAAAGGTAGAAAAGTCTGTGGCCATGAAAGAGACACCAAAGGTCGACAACACTATCATTATTGATAATGTAGAGATTGCTATGGATATTACAAATAAAGACTTCGACAAGTTTGAAGAAGCTTTTGTGAGAAAAAAATAAGCTGAAATTATATGTGGTGACAATTCACCCAAGTTACAACAAGAAGAAAAAGAGACAGAAAAAGAAGAAGAAAAAGAGACACAAAAGGAAGAAGAGAAAGAGAGAGAAAAAGAAGAATAAAAGATAGAAGAAAAGAAAGGAGAAGAAGAGGTAAAAATAAGTGAACCAATAGACAAGAAATCTATTGAAATGAAAGTAAGAGTTAAGAAATAAATAGTGGATATAACTCCTATCAGTCCATTACCCTCAGCATAATTGTTGACAAGATTGACACCAGACACCACCAATTTGGCTTCTTTGGGAGAAGAAGACTTGATTAAGATCAGTGTCTTAGCCATGGAGAAAGAAAAGGAAAAATAGGTGATGAGAAACCCCTTGTTTGTTGAATCAATCAACATTATGAATAGTTTATTACCTTCAGAAAAGAAAGTGTCTAAGGTCAATACAGTTGATGATGTTGGCAACATCCTCATAGCCTTCAAGACAAAATTTTCTAGTTTGGAAGAATTTGCATCTCAAGTTGTAGAAGAAAAGTATAGGAAGAAGAGGCTATGCACCTATTGTAATTAGGTTGTAGACATGTAATTAACTTTGTTTGTAAACACGCTTGAGACAATTCACTTGGAAGTGTTGTATGTAATCGGTTATAGGCCGACCTAGCTAATTGTTTTGATAAGCGCACATAAACATGAGATGCGCCCTTTTTAATAAGTATGGAAGTTGTGATAGAGTTGAGATAAGCAGAGAAAAAGTGTGAAAAGAGTTGTTAAGATGTATTAGAGCTTTGCAAGAGGTCAAAGCATCAGAGCATCAAATGAACTAATCTAACAAGCAGTGTCACAATGCCAGTTCATCCATCAGATATAGTGTGTATCTGAGATGAGAAGGTTTTAGCCTTCATCACTTGAGTAGTGAGCTCTAGGACAATGTGTCCACACCCCTAACAAGGTTATTGTAAAAGACTCCTAATAGGGCTAGACCCTTGACAAGGTCACTATACTAAAAGCATTGTAAAGATAACTCCTAATAGGGTTAAGGATCTTCTAACAAGGATCATAAGACACTAGTACAGATTATTAGTGGGTGTTAATTCCCATCGGGGTTTTTACTTAGTTTCCCCATAACCATATTGGTGTCATGTGTTGAGTTCATGTATCTTGTTTATGTTAATATTCATTTTAGTACTTAAGCATTCAAGTTAAGTTTCAAGAGTAAAGCAAAAAGTTAAAATATAATGAACACTGATTCACCCCCCGCCCCCCTCTCAGTGTTCCCATTCCTAATGACAACTCCTATTGCACTTCCACTTGCATCACATTCCACTTGAAATACCTTATTAAAATCAGACAATTCCAATATAGGTAGTTCAACAACCTTCTGCTTTAGAGTCTCAAAACTTTTATCAGCTCCATGTGTCCACTTGAATTATCTTTTATCTCCTCTTATAGTCTCACTCATAGCATTACAAATTGAATTGAAATTCCTAATGAACTTTTGAAAATTTTTTTCCAAACCATGAAATGATCTTACCTCACTAGCATTCTTAGGTGTAGGCAAATTCAAAATAGCTTCAACATTTTTAGGATCCATCTTCAAACCATTCGCTGAAATCACAAATCCCAAATACACAATCTCCTCTTTCATGAAAGAACACTTTTTCAGATTTATCAACAACTTTTCTTCTTTCAACCTCTGAAATAATTGTTTAACATGTAGAAAATGTTCTTCTCTAGTCTTACTGAATATCATAATATCATCTAGGTATACAATCACAAATTTACCTAAAAATTTCTTCAAAATTTCATTCATCAACCTCATAAAAGTACTCAGTGCATGAGTTAAACCAAAAGGCATAACCAACTACTCATACAAACCTTCTTTTGTCTTAAAATTAGTCTTCCACTCATCACCTTCTCTGATTTTGATATGATGATACCCACTTTTTGAATCAATTTTGGTAAAATACTTTGCTCCGATCAAACTATCCATTATATCATCCATTCTCGGTATAGGAAACCTATATTTCACTATTATCTTGTTGATTTCTCTGGAATCCGTACACATTCACCATTCTCCATTCTTCTTAGGTGCCAATACAATAGGTACTACACAAGGACTCAAAATTTCTCAGATCAAACCTTTCTGCAACAATTCTTGAATTTGCCAGTTCAATTCCTGATTCTTGGTAGGTGTCAACTGATGTGGTACCTTATTTGGTAAACTAGCTCTAGGGATTAGATCCATGCAATGATCAATGCTTCTCTTTAGTGGAAAACCTTCAGGTACATTATTAGAAATGATTTCATTGTACTCAGTGAGTAATTTATCAATCTCCTCAAGGATACTATCCTCTATTTTCTTACTCAGTTTGTTAGGAATCATAGAAAAACATACATCATTCTTCTTTAAATCCTTAACAAACTTTCTTCCTTCCATCTAGAAAAATTTCACAAATGTACAAACATTACTAACAGGTTATTCAATTAAAGGTAACAAGATTTGTCTTCTCCCATCAGCCCAAATAGTATATTTATGCAATCTTCCATCATATATAGCATGTCTATCATATTGCCAAAGTCTACCCAACAAAATATGACAACAATCCATAGGCATGATATCACACAGCACCTTATCATAGTACTTTCCAATTTTCAAATTCACATAACATTGTTCACTTACCAAGAGTGTATGCTCATCTTTGATCCGTGAAATTTGATAGGGCTTTGGGTGTTCCAACCTTTTCAACTGGAACTTTGTAACCATTTCCTCAGATGCCAAGTTCTCTGAGCTTCCACTATCAATGATTACCTTCCAAACTTCATCAGAAACTCTACATCTAGTCTTGAACAAAATTTTCCTTACCGGATCTTCCTTATTACTTTCACTCCAAAGTGCTCTCCTTACCATCAATTTCTTTTCCTTCTCAGGTTCATTCGGTGACTCTTCTTGCACCAAAGCATTTCTACTGCTACCGACCTTCTTACTTGCATGTGTACACTCAAATGATCTATGTCCTTCTTCTCCATAATTGTAACAAGTTCCTCAAAAACCACCTCTATTATAACCACCTCGGTAGTTATTGCCTCTTCCTCTAGATGAACTTTCACCTTTCCACTCTATGTTGCCTTTATCCAAATTTATCTTTTCTAGTTTAGATCTATTGTTTTCACCATAAGATCTACCTCTTCCTCCAGGGAATCTACCACCTCTAGCTCTTTGTCTTTTCTCATGTCTCTTGTTCAATTTCTCCTCACCTTTCAATGAAAATTGATAAGCTTCTTCAATGTTCTCCAATTTAACCAAACTGATTTCTTCTTGAATGGAAACTCTCAATCCATTCAGGTACCTAGAAATTATTTCCACATCATCTTCATCATGTCTAGATTTGATATCTAATCTATAGAATTCCTCAGTATACTCTTTTACCGAGCTATCAGCTTTCTGCCTCAAACTTTGCATTCACCTAACTAGGTTATTCTAATAATCATAAGGTAAGAACTTTCCTTTTAATTTATTCACCATTTTATTCCATACCTTAATTTTGTCTTTGCCTTTCCTCTTTCTGTCCAACTGCGGATGTTCCCACCATAAGGATGCATGACTTTTCAACTTTGTGCTTGCAATTTTCACCTTCTTTTCCTCATGGACATTTTCATACTCAAAGTACTTTTCCATCTCGGTATTCCAGTCCACCAATTCATCAGAATCCAATTTTCCACTATATTCAGGAGGATTAAAGTTTGGTGTAGACTTCAGATTTGTCAAATCCTTCAACAATATTTCCTCACCTTGATCCATCACCAGTGTAGGTTCTACATCAACTTGTTCTTCCTCAATTTCATCATCACTAATGATGAAGGGTCCTCCCCTTAATACCAAAAACACATAACAGAAACAAAGAAACAACAGCAATATGCAAGAACAAAAAATTGGCTTCTTATTATCTCCATAAATGTGAAATTACAAACTTTCTAAATTACAGTATGTAAAGCCACATGGGCATTCCCTTACAATATTCTGTAAGACAAAGCCTCAAATTAATACCCATATCTACTACCCAAAACCATCCTAGACAACACTACAAGCCTTCTTTATATAGGAAGTTTCCACCTCCTGAGAAGGCTCCAGAAATTTATCCCTTAGGGCCAACCAAACTTAGAATTATTTTATTTTTCAATTTATTACATCAAAGTCGGCTCAAAATAACTTTTGAAACCTGAACAAAAATTTTGAAGGAAAATTATTTTCTACTTTTTTAGGTGGCCTGACTTTCAGAGCCCATAAGTCATCACCACTTGACCCGATTGACTATTATAACCCCATTTCAGAAAGGCCACAAAGTGCTCTACAGGCTTGACTTGCACAAGCACCTATCAGCCAAATTTTCAACCTCATCCGAGCCCTTTAAATCCTTCAAAACTGAGTTCAAAGTTTCTGTACCCCACTGCCAATACCAAAAATCTTCAATATCTTGAAAACTAGACCTGATCTAGCCATGAAACTTTACTGGCAGGCTGATATGACTGAGATGAACCTCCACATGTAAAATCAAAACATTTTGAGATCAGATGACCAACTTACTAAAAATAGCAAGTTCCCATAAATAGCAGCTCTGCACACCTTATTGAATACAAAAATGGAAATATTTTTGGGTGATGCAAGATTGCTCTTACACCCAGGATGCTCCTGCATCAACTAACATCTTCAAGATGTCTTCCTCTTCACTAGGATGTTTCAACAATTTCTAATCTAGCAGCAAGTTGTCGCAACATGTTTTCCAATCCTAGATCCGCATCTCACCTCCCACAAACCATCTTGAAACCCTCTACAATTGTAGGCCAGATTGCAATCTGCTACTCCACAAAAAATTAACTAGGGTTTGATAAGAAGGAACCCTTAAACCTAGATTAGAAAACCTAGATCCAGATCTCGCCTCGCTTTGATACCACCTAACATAAGAGAGGATGGAGGAGAGGGGCCAAAGGAATACCCTAACTAGATCCCCCTTGTAGAGATCACACAAAGAAGTAAAAAACACACAAGTGAGAGAGAGAATGCAAATAACTTCATATATTTATTCCAATTGATTCATACATGCTAGGCTATAAGGCTTTCCTGGTTTAGGCCAGCTATTACAATTCAAATATAGAAGTCCTCCAACATGTAAGGATCTAAACAATCTTCTATCTTCTATCTTCTATCTTTAATGTCCTAATTGATGTCCTAAAACTACAAACAAAGATTACATTATATACAAGAGGCTACCAAACAAGTCGGCCTTCAGATCCACCATCAATGGAAGGAATGACCAGATCTAGGTCCACATGCTTCCCAATGATAGATACCAACATTAAATCCATGACCATAATTAATTACAAGAGTTGGCCTCAACATGAAACAAAAACAAACAACTTGGTAAGAAAGGATAACTAAGCACTAGACAAGCATCACCAAGCACTAGGGAATTAACTGAGTGCCAGAGAGATAACTGAACAACTCGGTAAACAAAGGAAACCAAGCAACTACCGAGCCAACTCAGTCAAAGCAGGAACTAAGAAACATAGGAAAACACAAACATGTTTTTGGTGACATAGGATTTCCAAGGACCCGAGATGCTCTTGCATCAAATTTAGAATGAAGTGTTGTATGATTTGTTGACATGTGTGTGTGAAGAGATTTAATTGATGTAGGGAAAATATATTTGAAATGTATGTGTTACTTGAAAAAATCTTGAACATGCAATTACCAAACAATCAATGATGATTTTGTTAAGGTTGTCATTATTGGAAAATAACATACTATTGATATAAGATACTATCAAAAAGTTTTATCGACATAAAGAGAGTATTATCGGTATAAAGGAAGAGTTATCAGAAAGCATTAGCGGTGTAAAGAAAAGAAAATGTTACAAATGAGGAAAACATGAAATTAGAAAAATGATTTATGGAAGATCATGGAACCCTAATTAGGTCAAGACATTATAATAAGAGATCAAAGAAAAAGAGATAAAGAGAGAGTGATGTGATGATAATGGTAAAAGAGAAAACAATTGGAGACACATGATAAAAAGATTAGTGTGAGGATTAGAGATCAAAACAAAGGAAGAGGGAAAAAAGATCTGGCAAGCTTTTGGAGAAAGCATCTACAGGTAAAATTTCTTGTTGATTTATTCCTAATAGTTTAGTGACAAGATTGTGAAATCCCTTAACTGAGTAGTCTTTAACCAGGCTTATAAGTTCTATTTCGTAACTTATTGTAAATCCTTTAACTTGGTGAGCACTGTATAAGTAGGATAAAATATCTTAATAGATTAGTCTTTAATTGGAATTTTGATACTCCTAATAGGGTGGAGTCATTCAAAAGATGACATTTATATAAGATCTTAACCAAGAATCTTATTATTGTAGTGATAAGTTGTGGTTATCATCTCCACTGCAGTTTTTCCCTTAGACCAAGGGTTTTCTACAACACCAAAATTTTGTGTTATGTGTTTGAATGTTTATGAGTTGTATGTTTGATTCACATGTTATTGGTTATTGGTTAAACAATACTGAATCTATCAGTTAAGGACATGACAATTATTAGTTTAAGTAATTTATTGATTATTAGTTTATGCTTAAAAAGTTGAATAAGTGTGAAAACTCTATGATACTGATTCACCCCCCTTTTCAATACCTTACCTAATACTTTCCAAAAATTGGTATTAGAGCATTGGTTCTCTAGAGGAAAGTTTAATAACTTAAGATTAGATATGGAATAATGGGAAGTTACTAGTATTAAAGAGAATTGGAAGAAGCTCTAGAAGGTGCTATTGAACAAAGCCAAGATTTGAAGAATAAGCTAAGAAAATCATTTGCAAAATGAAAGGAACTGATAGAAAGATTACATAGAATAAGCTAAGAAAATCATTTGAAAAATGAAAGGAAATGACAGAAAGACTACATATGAGCCTTGATGATCTCCACAGACTATCAGAAGACAATATCAATTTAGAGGAAGCTGATGCATTTATAAAAGACCTATCGAAAATGAAAAATGAGTTACTTGAGAAAATTGATCAAAAGAAAAAGGAAAATGAAAGTCAAGCCTTGAGAATGACATAAGTAATGGAAATAATGAGGACTGTTGAAAGTGTCAAAGAGATTCTAGAAACTGAGAAGAGAAATGTTGAAGAAACAATCAGAAACAAAGGCTTACTCTTGCAAGTGCAACTAGAAGAAGTCTGAGAAAGAAAAGAAATAATAAGACATATTAGTCATAGGACTCAACAAATGCAAGAAGAAAATCAGAAACAAAAGGAAGAAAATGAACAACTGAGAAACAACCATAAAATTGAAAAGCAATACAATGCTAGATTAACAAAAATCAAACAAAACATGTTGAAAAATGATGAACAATTGAAAAGTCAAAGAAAACTAGGTGATACTACCTATAAGATATATATATATATATATATATATATATATATATATATATATATATATATATATATATATATATATATATATATATATATATATATATATATATATATATATATATATATATATATATATATATATATATATATATATATATATATATATATATATATATATATATATATATATATATATATATATATATATATATATATACATATACTTTTATATCTATGATTGAGAGTGTGGGCGGTTTTAGAATATGGAATATGATGTGTGTGTGAGTGATGGAAAATTTTGTGGACATTAAAAACTTAATGAAATATAAACACTTATCTTGAAAGGTAGTAGATTCAAAAATCACTATTTTTTGATGTCTGTACTCAATTTCGGGAATTTATGCAACCAGATATGACCTGGAAACATAGAAAACCTAGAAACCTTCTTATTTTCTAAGAAAGGTCGACCTTGACCCAAATGCGGGGGTACAATCTTTCCCTGGGGCACAATCTTACCCCTTTATGTCGACCTTGACATGCACTATTCTGACGGAAATTCTATTCGCGGATCCTGAAAGTTCATTGAAAAGGGTGTTTAGATCTGCATTGGAATTTTCTATTCTATACTTGTTCCTACCATAAAAATGGTTTTTTTGTTTAGATGAGGAGTTTGCCTTTGTGAAACCCCGATTTGGAATCAATTTTAAAAATGGAATTGAAATAGAGAATGCTAGCAAGTAGTAGAAGTAGATCTAACAATGAAGCTATGATATTCAATAGATATGCAATTGTATTTGAAATGTAAACAAGTATGTTGATATGAAAGCTTGGACTCAACACTAACAAATGTAAATCAAAACCTCCATGATTGTATGCTTTCAATCCACCTTGAAGGGAGTATGAATAGATCTTGAAGATGAACAAAGGATCTTGAAGGAAGATCACACCACCATGATGGATAGATCTAGGGATTGAATGATGAATCTTGAATGCTTGAACCAAATCCCTCTAAAGGCTTGAATGCTTGAATCCTTGATATTCAATGGAGAAATTAAATTCTTGAATGTAGATAATGGCTTGAAAGATGGAGTGCTTGAATACTTGATGGAAGATATGAAAAAGATATGGATTGATGGATGACAATGAGAGAGGAAGGCTTCCTTTTATACTAGTCTAGGGAAAAAAATTATAGAGAGGCCTACATAGGAGAATTAAATTCCCATTTAAACCTTTACCCCTAGAAATAGACCTAAATTAAATATAATTTAAGAGTTTACCGTTCTAAAATCTAAAACAGCCAATCCAGAAGCGGGAAATAAAACTTTTCTGAAACCTGACATCCAGAAACTTTTGGATTTTGAAATTTGGACCCTGGGTCAAGGTCGAGATCAACCTTGACCTAGGTCAGGGTCAAGGTTGACCTTGAACCCGAGGTCAAGAATTTCAAGGTTTTAGGTCGGGATGCTAGAATAATGCAGAAAAGAAGTGGAGAATGGGGCAGAATAGGGGAAAAAACATGAAATAAGTTAGAGACCTATTCAAGGCATTTGACATGACCCCAAACCACTTACTCAGAGGGATAAACTAGTCCTAAATGGAAGTGCTTCCATTTTATGATGATACATTTAGCCCCCACTTTAGCAAGAGTATGGATTCAATGCAAACTCTTGGTAAAGGAGAAGAAAGATGCCAGTGGATTCGCAACGAGATAGAATATCACTTAGTTGAGGACATGAGCCCCCAAGCCAAGGATTCTAACTCCATATACACACATGAGACTACGAAAAAAAAGATAAAGCTAAAAGACACAAAAATAAGGGTTAGTACAAAAAAAAACCCAAATCAACTAGCAAAGGAAACCTTGCTAAGAAATGCTTCCTATACTAATATCATATTTGGAAAGCTATCATAAAAGCATAAATGATTACATAAGAAAGACAAAAAGAAACACTATAAATAACATAGCTTCATAATCTAATCCTACTAGCATGAAAGCGAAAAGAGAGAAAAGAGAAAGTGATTACCTCACCTAGTAAGATGCCCACCTTACCATGAATCACCAAGGAGGGAGAGCCCAAAATGTAGCAAAACCTGATAGTTCATCCAAAAACTACACTTTGTAGTTGTAATGCATCTTCTGAAAACTTTTGAAATACCCATAGATCCATATTCTTGTATCACTATGGAATATAAAATGTGCATCTCTTTAGGATTTAGAAAATTATGTGCATTACCTTCTGAGGATTTAGCATACTTGAAATTGAAAAATGCATGTCTCTTTAGGATTTAGAAACTTATGTGCATTACCTTCCAAGGATTTAGCATATTGAAAATTGAAAAATGTGTGTCTCTTCAAGATTTAGCAACTTATGTGCGTTAACTTCTGAGGATTTAGCATATTGAAAAATGAGGCATAAGGGAGACCCTATAAATGCCCCCTCCTTATCAAGGCTACCTACTAGACAAGATAAGGAAGAGAAGGATGATACCTACTTCACAAAGTAAGGAGATATCCTATTTAACAATAATGTATACTATATTATTAGCGAAGGGTATTGACCCTTACATCCAAGAGCATAGATAATTGTGAAAAGGATATATCACTTATGGAAAAAGGGTCATCAAAGAAAGAGATCTTATCAACAAGACCCCCACCATAGAGGAGTGCTTTAGATAAAATATCATCTTTCAAAGAGAAATAAAGATTCAATCATCAAGCCCCCTGTAATCAAGAGGAAGAGGAATATTTGAATGAAGGAATCAAACTCTGACCCTACAGCAAGGGCAAGAGATTATAAAGAACATAATTTTCAAAATAAAGAAGAGGTGATGACCTAGGGCAACAACTTCTCACATAAAAAGGATATCCATAGCCAAAACATCAGTCAATATAATGAAATAATGTTGCAGAATAAACAAATGCCACTAAGCTATGGAAAGCATATCCCTAGACAAAGAGAAAGAAGGAAGACCTTGCCCCCCAAGGATGAAAGAAAGGGATACCTTTGCAAAAAAAATATCTTTAGAAAATATATCTTTAAAAGAGAACTATGGATGATTATAATCATAATACAAAACCATAATGATAATATATAGAAAGGATAACCAATTAAGCTCAAAAAAAAGTACATGCTAAGATCATAATGGATCCTAGAAAACTGGAACAAATACCTCTTGCCCCCATGTCAAAAGAAAAGAGGAGAAAAGATCTACATTATGGAACATTCAAGGGGATACCCCTTATCAAAATTATGAAGGAATTGTAAAACCACATGAGAGTGGGATATAATTCCTAAAGCAGCTCTTTTTCTAACATATAACTTAAAATGCACAAAATTAGAAAGTAAATGCATATTAATATAGTGAAAAGGACATTTATACTTAGAGAGAGCATCTTTCAATATAGGTTTAAAGATTTCTTTCTTGGAATTCGTTAGCTGAACACACACCTTCTTAGCCACATCTTGAGGAGTATCAGGGTAATCTAAGGTGTTAGGAATAGTCCCAAGAGATAATTGAGAGGGGGGGGGGGGGGGTGAATCAGTTATCTACAAGCTTCAATTCTTTATCCAATTAAGTATACTTAAACATAAAGTATAAACACAATGAAAGAAAACTTGAACACAACACCAATATTTTGGTTACGGGGAAACCCAAATAGGTAAAAACCCTGGTGGGAATTGACACCCACTAATATTTTGCACTAGTGTATTATGATCCTTGTTAGAAGATCCTTAACCCTATTAGAAGTTGCTTTACAATATATTTAGTACAATAAACCTGGTCAAGGGTCAGACCCTGCTAGGAATCTTTTATAATTAACCCTGTTAGGGGTGAGGACACTCTGTCTGAGAGCACATTGCTCAAAGGGGTGAAGGCTACATTCTTTTGTTTAATAGATACACACTATATCTAGATCTTGGTGAACTACACTTTGACCTACTATCTAGATTAGTTCTAATGTATAGCACAAATACTTTACTTAGTCACTTAGACCTTCTTCTGATGGCTCAACACTTTGCACACTCTGCTATACCCTTCACAATCAACTCTGAACCATGCTCTAGCAATCACAAATGACTGTCTATAAATATCTTTCCTCTAAATGATATAATCAAGTCAGCCTATTAGAACCACCTTGAAATCATATAAGAGAATTCATAACAAACTCCAATAATAATTTAGTCAGCTTTACTAAGCATGCAACACATTTTGGGACCTATCCAATAAGATAATTGTAGATGCACGCTACACACTGTCGGATCTACCAAAATAACTAGATCTTTCTCCTCAATCTGAATTACCTCATGCACTCTTAACCAAACCTTAATAACTCTTCTCCAAGCTATTTTCTGAGGGTGCATATAGAAATAATAGGTGCAACTCCAGAACCAATATAATCTTTGTCAGCTCTTCTAAACAAACACATGAAACTGGTACTAGTGAATAGAGACTACATAAATTTACTTCTACTGATCATCAAACTCTGCATCCATGACTGTAACATCAATAACATGTCTTCATCACATATCCAAATGCGTAAGGCTCCATGATAACAATATGGACAACCATACACAGAACACTACCTGTTACTCTGTCAGGAACACTACTGACACAAGCTACTATATAACTATTTGTACTAACAATTAACCTCTGCACCCATGATATCATGTTGATAACATGTCCATGCCACATATACTAAAATATTACTACATAAGTCTTCAACACATGCTACTTACCATATGTTTTCATCAATGACAAATATATAGCCAGCACTGGCTTGCTAGAAAATCTCTAACAATCTCCTCCTTTGGCATTGATGGAAACATATGGAATGAAAAAATCCACCAAGCCAAATGAACATTTCTTTTATAACATTCTCCATTTCCTCTTCAAAACTGCCCCAAGGATGAATCCTCCATTTGCTGCAATATTCTTCAACATTCTCCACTTCCTCAACTGAACCGTTTCCATAACTGAATACAACTCCCCCTTAGTATATTATTCCTTCTTTTACTTCTATTTTTCATGACTATATATTACTCCCCCTTTGACATTAATGGAAAAGGGTGCCAAATAGTTTTAGCATTGGTACTACTCCTGAGGTAGAGTAGTCAACCATCCATCAGTCCCTGAGGACTGATGCTCTTTCTTCTTTCTTCTAAGCAGAATCAGGGAAGAGAATTACTCCCAACTTCTCCCTAAGATACTCAAAAGTATCCTTTGGCAAGGGCTTTGTGAATATGTCTGCCAATTGATCTTTAGTACCCACATAGTCTAACTTGACTTCTTTCTCTACCACTTTATCTCTTAGGAAGTGATAATTGATCTGAATGTGCTTTGTCTTTGCATGCATCACAAGGTTCTTCAACATGTTGATAGTGCTAGTGTTATCACAATGAATAACAATAGGATAATCAATCTGAATTCCAAAATCCTTTATCATCTGCTTGATCTGAACAATTGTAGAACAATTCAAGGCTACTACAACATATTCAGCTTTTGTTGTTGACTGAGAAATGCAATTTTGTTTCTTTCTTGTCCAAGTGACAAGTCTGTCACTTAGAAACACTGCTCCACCTAATGTACTCTTTCTATCATCAACGCATCCTGCCTAATCTGCACTAGTATACACATGAAGCTCAACATTTTCTAAATTAGGATACCATAGACAATAGTCTATAGTGCCTTGCAAGTATCTAAATATCATTTTTACTGCCATAAGGTGACTTTGTTTAGGCTCTACTGCAAATCTTCCAACTATGCCAACTGCATTAGAAATATCAGGTCTAGTTTGAGTAAGATAAATGAGTTTTCCAATCATAGACTTGTACAATGTTATATCTATTGCTAGTGAGTCATCTTCTTTTGTAAGCTTGCATCTAGTTATCATAGGTGTCCCTACTAGCTTGAAACCACATGTCTTGAATTTCTTCAGTATCTCTTTCACATACTTGGACTGATTAATGAAAATAACTTTCTTTGTCTACTGCACATTTAATTCCAAAAAGTACTTGATAGGTCCAATCATGCTCATCTCAAATTCTCTCTACATCTCCTTCGTAAATTCAACACTAAGTTTGTCATTACCTCCAAAGACAATGGCATCAAAAAATATAGCTACAAGTAGTAGTCCTTCAGATGTCTTTCTTATGAGTAGGTTACAAGCTACTGCTCCTTTCTTGAATCCAATCTTTGTTAAATATCCATCAAGTCTCTCATACAAGGCTCTAGGGGCTTGCTTAAGTCCATAGAGGGCTTTCTTTAATTTTCATACTGTATCAGGTCTATCTGATAAGGTGAATCTTTTTGGCTACTCAATGTATACTTCTTTCAAATCTACATTCAAGAATGCTGACTTGACATCCATCTGATAAACTTTGAAGTTTTTGACTATTGCATAAGCTAGAAACAACTTAATAGCTTCTAATATTCTCATAGGTGAAAATGTGTCTGAATAATCAATGCCTTCTCTTTGCACATATCCCTTACATACTAACCTTGCTTTATTTCTTACTACTGTACCATCTTCATTCATCTTGTTTCTAAATATCCACTTTGTTCCAATCACATTATTATCACTAGGTCTTGGGACAAGTTCCCAAGTGTCATTCTTAATAAGCTGATCAAGTTCTTCTTTCATAGCATCATGCCAATCTGAATCATTACATGCATCTTCAACACTTAAAGGTTCAATCTGAGATAGTAAACATACCACCTCATTGCTAGCTGAGTTCTTTTCTTGTGATCTTGTTAAGACTTTGCCACTCTGATATCCAATGATGTCTTTCTTGGAATGGTTTCTAGATGTAAACTTTGGAACTTTAGGTGATACTATCTCATCTGCCTTAGGAGTTTCTTCTTCACTTGTCTTAGGGTCATTGAATAACACATCAATACTATCAAACATTTCTTCAATAAATATCTCACTAGTGGAGGGTCTGGGTTCTACTTCAATCATGGGTGAGTAATCATGATATCTTTCTTGAACCATAAACTTTTCATCAATCTTAACATGAGCACTTTCAATGATCTTTTTCAATCTTAAATTGAAACATCTATAAGCTTCTTGCATCAAAATTTCCTATTTCTTCATCTCTCTTGATGTAGCACTTTCTTCTAAAGATTATGAAGTATTTTAGTGTGGGAACATTACCAAACCATAGCTCATATGATGTTTTTTTGGTGCTAGGACTCAATTAAATTCTATTGATGGTATAGACTGCATCTCTCCAATAGGTGTGTGCAACTTTTCATTCAATCATGATGGTGCATGTTGTATCAAAGATGTGTTGGAAAGTTGGCTATATTGATGTATATGACTTAATATAGTGTTTTCATTATGAAAACAAAGTCATATAGTAGTTTGGAGTCAACACACTTGATAAGGAGATCAGAAATTAGTTAAGTATTAAAGATTGGACAGTCTATAGAGTTCCTACAACTCAGAGCATCAGCTCACATGTGTAAAAAAGAATTATGGTATGCACCCTAGAAGTCAAGTTGGTTAGACTATATTCATGCTTAGTCTATGAGTGCATAATCAGATATGCAAGGATGAGAAAGTTACAGTCAGTTGAAGTTGCACAGCCAGTGTGTGCCAGTGAAGAATAGAGTAAGCAACTGACAGTTATCATTTTGAGTTGTGACAAAATTATAATGTTGTTAAGGCTATGTGCCTATTGTAATTATGTTGCCAACATGTATATATGTTTGATTGTAAAAATGCTTAAGAAAATTCATTTGGAAGCATTGTATGTAATAGGTTTAAGGGCTAACCTAGTTGTTTATTTTGTATGCACGTATAAATATAAGATGTGCCCATTTTATCCAGTATGGAAGTTGATAGAAAGTTGTGACAACTAGAGAAGAAGTGTGTGAAGAGTCTTGAAGATGTATTAGAGCTTTGCAAGAGGTCAAAGCATTAGCGCATCAAAGGAATTGATCTGACAAGCAGTGTCACAATGACAGTTCATCCAGCAGATATACTGTGTATCTGAGATCAAAAGGTTGTAGCCTTCATCACTTGAGAAGTGAGCTCTAGGATAGTGCATACACTCCCCTAACATGGACTATTTTAAAAGACTCCTAATAGGGTCTGACCCTTGAAAAGGTCTACTGTACTTAAAGCACTATAAAGAAACTCCTAACAGGGTTAAGGATCTTTTAACAAGGATCACAAAACACTAGTACAGAATATTAGTGGGTGTCAATTCTCACTGGGATTTTTACCTATTTGGGTTTCCCCATAACCATATTGGTTTCATGTGTTGATTTCATGTTTCATGTTTATGTGAATGTTTAATTTAGGACTTAAGCATTTAAGTTCAGTATAAAGATTAAAGTTAAAAGATAAAATATAGTAAACACTGATTCACCCCCCCCCCCCTCTTAGTGTTCCTATTCCTAACAATTGGTATCAGAGCTCTAGTCCTTAGCAAAGAAGTTTAACCACTTGAGGATATCATGGACAAAGCAGAAATGAAACATCTAAAAAGAAATCTGGAAGCTACTCTTGAAGACCTAGACAAGTCTGAAAGAGAAACTGAAGAACTAAGGGATAAACTCAGTGATGCTCAATTAGTCATCAAAAGGCTAAGGAAAGATCTAAAAGAATGTTCTACTAGTAATCTAGGGACAATGGTCAAGAAGCTAAATGAAGAAAATAAATCCTTAAAAGAAAAAATTGAAGAGTTTGATGATAAGTTGACTAACAATCAGGAAGTCCATGATGAACAGGTCAAAGAGAACCTTCAATTGAATGAAGAATTAAGGCAAGAAAACATGGAAATATTAGAACTAAGAAACAACAAGGAAAGCTTAGAATATAAATTAAAAGAGGCTCAGAATCACATTGATAAATTACACACTAGGTCTGATTTAATAGAATCTTAGTTGTATGCAAGAAGAGCCAAAGGAGACACCAATTGTATTGGATACAATGAAGCACAAAATTAGATTGACAACATGCAAATAAGAAAGGATACACAAAAAAAAAATATTAATGCTAAGGAGACTAAAGATCAAACCAAAGATAATGGTGAACCACCTAAGAAGGAGTGCAAGCCTCTAGAATGCACTTGTTTTGCATGTAACAAGCATGGACACATTGTGAGGAACTATACAGAGGTAAGACCTTTTAATGGTTACTATTATTCGTGCAAAAAATTTGGTCATAGAGCTATGAATTGCAAAACTAGTAAGAAGAACATGATTTAGCATGATCAGAGAAATCAAAATTAAACAAATGTAATAAGTTCTTAGAATGTTACATGTCAGATATGTAACTATAATGGTCACTCAGCTAGACAATGTAAAATGGTGACTCATGTCAATGCACTGAGCAATATAAGACCTCCAGTGATTTGTCACTCTTGTAACAAGGTTGGACATATCTCAAAGTTCTATAGATCAAGGATGCAAGGTCAGGAAAGCCCTAAAAAGGCCGAAGAATCAGTATTGGATCCTAAAGGAGAAGTTAATTTTGTCAAAGCCTCAGATGATGTGAGCTTGATTTGGTTAGAGAAAAAGAAGGACAAGACTGATGAGTATGCATTGGATGCATCCATAGTGGATGTACCCTCTACATTTGGATGAATGGCCCTCAGGGTCATAGGGGGAGCTAATTTAGCTCTAGACTCTTGTGTGGCTGGGATACTCACTCTCAGAGTATGCCCCTTTGAAGTTAAGCTTTTGGAGTATAAAGGAACCTTCATGTAAGAGCGTACACACTAATTGTTAATAGAACAAAAGTTGGAAATGTTTAAGTGACAACCTAGTTTACGTGACAAGCATTAATGGTGGAATTTTCACTTTAAGTACACAAAAAGTTGTTTGATTACTCATTGCATTCAAATTTAGAGTGATAGGAGAGTAGAAAGAGCCTTAGAAGTTATTGTGAAGACTTGTAGATTGATCTATTAGTGATTTACAATACACTTGATTGGTTGTAGAAACCCTAGTTCACCATGCCAATTTAGAAGTCTTTGAATTATCTTAGAGTACAGTTGGAAAGTGATAAAACAAGTAAGTGATGGCCACTCCCACAATTTTTGATGTTGCAAAAAAGAAAAGATATGTATTTAAGAAGCATCCATTTAAGTCTACCCTATATGAATTAGAGGGAGAATTCTCCCACACACCTATGGGTGTTATGCATGTGGAAAACATTAGGGATTACATCTACTATAAGAAGGAACCAGTAGGATTGGACAAGTTAAGGGCGCACATGGAAATAATGTTAAAACTGGACAAAACCTTCTTGGATGAATATGCAAAGTGGAATGATCACGCCATAGTAGAGTATGCTACAGCATATGAATTCTATGGGACATAATGGATTAAAATACTTTTGAGTAGAATTCATGATGACCTATTTTGGATAGGTGATGTGCTAGTTAGAATTACTAGTGACTTGATATATGAGATGACAGGCCTATCTAAGACATGCATCATCATTCCAGTTGGCAAGGATGTTACGAAAATTGTTGATCAAACTTGTAAGTCAAGGAGTGATAGGCGCGGGATGAAAATTGAGCCTATTGAGCAAGCTGACATCAAATTGATGTCCATGATACTTGGATACAGGTTTCATCACACTAGCAGGGTGAATAGTGTGTCTATGGGAACAATTCTAGCAGCCATTAGACTTGTAAAGGAAGATGGAGAGTTCAACTTGTGTGAGATCTTGCGCACATACTTGATTGATAACATCAAAGCAATCAAGCATGACAAAACCAAGATATTTAGGTTTGGATCATTGATCATTTACATGTACCTTCATATAGTTGGGAAAGTATCAAATTTGTATTTGGACAAGTCCATTCCAACCATGCCACAAATATCTAACAAAGCATCCACTGAGAGTACATTGAGAGATTATATAACATTGGAGTTGGAGACCTTCAGGGCCAAGATGCAAATGAGGTATAGAATTCCAAAAAACATTGTTGAAAAGTACAAGGATACAATTTATTTTAGGTTGAAGCAGATACAACATGTATGGAGGCTGTTGTACCTAGAACAAAGTAGATTCATCCACTTGGATATGAAGTAGAGGAACAATTTTTAGAAGCATATGCTCAAGTATTTCTTTCAGCTCCTACTAACCCTAATGAGCCTAGATGGGGAACTTATGAGGAGAAGACAAGAGAAATAGATGCCAAGATAAATAGCACAACAACAAAAAGAAAAGTTACTAAAGTCACATCAAAGATCTTGAGAATACATGGTGTGTCTCGAGAAGATCTTGACAAAGAAAAATAATGAAAGATTGCTTTGGAACTAAAGAGCATAGATGCAACAAAGGTAGAATCACATGATCCCAACTTGAAGAAGGTGAAGATAGAGAAATTTGATGAATAGAAGGATATAATTGATGATACTCCTTTTGCACCCAAGAAAACCATTAACCTTATTGCTCCTCCTCAGTATAAGGCAATGCCAAAGAGGAAGAAAGAAACCAGCACTAGTCATCCATCCTCAAGAGTCACAAGGAATAAAATGAACACTCAAGAACTTCCTGAAGTAAGTTTCAAACCTAGTCTCAGTGTGCTAAGTGCCAGAATAATTGATGAGGGAAGAATTGATCAAGTAGGGAAATTTTATGAAAAGTATAGTGAAATAGACAAATATAAGATTCATGGTATGTTAGTCAAACACATGCTAAAATTCAAGAAGACAGTCTTGGAACTTAAGACCATGATCCTTGACAATATATGGAATATCCTTGAATTCCAAAAGAGGCAGGCTATTGAAGAAGAACTACGGATAAGGGAAAAGATCTTAGATGAAACCCTTCTTGTATGTGAGCTAGAAGAGAAGTTGCTGTTAGATCTAGTGAAGCCTCACCTTAGAACCAAGACAAGAAAATTAAATATAATGGATAAAAATTATGAGTTAGTTGCCAAAGAAATAGAGAAAGCCTTTGAGAAGGTCTTTATGAATAGGAACATGTATCCACCTACTGCGCCCACATCACATGTACCCACAATGGTTACCAAAGGGTTAGAGACCATCAAGATACAATCTACAGGTCCTCAGGATTCAGCGCCTGTAGTGGAATCACAAATAGAGTTAGATAAGTCTACACCCATGATAGAGTCACTCAAGGATAGCACCATTATCATTGATAATGTTGAGATAGACATGGTGACCACTAACACTGAGTTGGACAAGTTTGAGGAAACTTTTGTGAGCACACAAGAAGCTGAAATTTTATGCAGCAACACACATCCCATTCATCAAGAAGAGGTATTGATTAAAAATATAACAGATGAGAAAGAAGAAGAAAAGATGGAAGAAAAAGAAAAATAAAAATAAAAAATAGAAAAAGAAGAAGAAAATAAAGAAATAGAAAAAGAAAAGAATAATGAACCATTAGTTGAACTAGTCAAGGTAAAACAAGAAGTGATGGATAACACTCCCATCACTCCCTCTGTAGCATTGTTGTCAAGTTTGACACCTGACACATCTAGTTTGGACTCATGGAGAGAAGAAGACCTAATTAAGTTCAGCATCTTAGCTATGGAGAAGGCAAAAGAAAAACAAGTGAAGAGTTCAGTGAAAGAAAAATCCACAGATGTGAACATGTGCAATAATGTCTACCAAGGAAGGCAATGAAAGAAATGAAAAAGATAAGGTCTAGATAGACTCAGTTGAGGAATGCTCTTGCACCCTCATTAGACATTCTAAATCATAATATCAAGGATATTGATGCCACCATGATAAAATATGATCAAGGTCCTTCCACAAATTTGAAGAAGATGGAGAAGCTTCAGTATGCATTATGTGCCCAGCTCCAGATAGTAAACTCTTTGATCTAATTTTGGAAGAAACAGATCCAAAACCTAAAGATAGCATATCTGAATGTTTTCCCTCAATAAGTATGTATAGATACAATTTTTGTAACACCTTTGACATTAATGTCAAAGGGGGAGTTGTGTATAGAATATGGATCATAATATGTATAGGGAGATATAAGTATATGTATAGAAGACAAAATTTTTTTGTATCAAGAATAGTTAGCAACTTGGTCATATTCCTTTGTTGCCATCAATGACAAAGGGGGAGATTGTTGGAAAGTTGGCTATACTAATGTATATGACTTAATATAGTGTTTTCATTATGGAACCAAATTCATATAGCATTTTGGAGTCACCTCACTTGATAAGGAGATCCGAAATCGGTTAAGTGTTGAAGATTGGACAAAGTACAGAGTTCCTGCAGCTCAGAGCATCAAGGCACGTGCGTACAGAAGAATTATGGTATGCACCCTAGAAGTTAATTTGGTTAGACTATATTCATGCTTAGTCTATGAGCACATAATAAGATATGCAAGGATGAGGAAGATACAGTTAGTTGAAGTTGCACAGCCAGTGTGTGCTAGTGAAGAACAAAGTAAGCAGCCGACAGTTAAAATTTTGAGTTGTGACTATATTATAATGTTGTAAAGGCTATGTGACTATTGTAATTAGGTTTTTGACATGTATATATGTTTGATTGTAAACATGCTTAAGCCAATTCATTTGGAAGCATTGTATGTAATAGGTTTAAGGGCCGACCTAGTTGTTTATTTTGTATGAGTGTATAAATATAAGATGCACCCATTGTATTCATTATGGAAGTTGATAGAAAGTTGTGACAACCAGAGAAAAAATGTGCAAAGAGTCTATAAGATGTATTAGAGCTTTGCAATAGGCCAAAGCATTAGTGCATCAAAGGAATTGATCTAACAAGAAGTGTCATAGTGACAGTTCATCCAGCAGATATAGTGTGTATCTAAGATCAGAAGGTTGTAGCCTTCATCACTTGAGTAGTGAGCTCTAGGACAGTGCATCCACTCCCCTAATAGGGACTATTATAAAAGAATCCTAATAGGGTCTGACCCTTGACAAGGTCTACTCTACTTAAAGCATTGTAAAGCAACTCCTAATAGGGTTAAGGATCTTCTAACAAGGATCACAAAACACTAGTATAGAATATTAGTGGGTGTCAATTCCCACCGGGGTTTTTACCTATTTGGGTTTCCCCGTAACCATATTGGTGTCATGTTTTGATTTCATGTTTCATGTTTATGTGAATCTTTAATTCAGTATGTAAGCATTTAAGTTCAGTATAAAGATTAAAGTTAAAAGATAAAATATAGTGAACATTGATTCACCCCCCCTCTCAGTGTTCCCATTCCTAACGGGATGATCCTATTCCTTCTCTCTGCAATTCCATTCTACTGAGGGGTTCTAGGTGCACTCAACTGCCTCTTGATGCCATGTTCTTTTTAGTACTCATAGAATCTATCAGAGGTGAATTATCCTCTTTCTGATCTCAAACAATTTATCTTTAGTCCAGCTTCATTCTCAACCTTAGCTTTGAATATTTTGAACTTCTCAAATTCTTCTGACTTGTCTTTCAAGAATGCAACCCACATCATTCTAGTATAGTCATCAACAAAAAAAATGAAATACCTTTCACCATAGTATGATCTTATTTTAGTTGGACCACATAGGTCTATATGAATCAGATCCAAGGTGTTCTCTGCTAAATTGTGCTTGCTCCTGAATGAGTTTCTCACATGCTTTCCCATCACACATTCCCTACATATAGCATCAAATGGATTTTCTATGCTAGGTAGATCTCTTACTGCCTTTACATTGCTTATCTTAACTATGTTATCAAAATTGATATGACATAGTGTTTTATGCCACAACCAAATGTCATCTATTTTAGCAACAAAACAACTTGCTTATGGATTAAGTTGAAAAACATTACCTTTAGTCTTTGATCCTGATGCAATTATTTATCCTTCTTTGTTGTTAATGATGCACTTGTTTCCATTGAATTCCAATCTATAACCTTTGTCAAGTAAGTTCCCAACACTTAGTAGGTTATGTTTCAAACCATCGATGTAAAGAACATCATCAATACTATTCTTTCCATCCAAGGTGATGGCTCCTCTACCAACGATGGGTTTAGGAGTGTTATGTCCAAATCTAACCATGCCACCATTGTATTTGTCTAGATGAACAAATTAGTTTTTATCACCTGTCATGTGATGTGAACAACCACTATCTATAATCCAATCTGTCCTAATATCAGCTTGTGAAATTAATGATAGCTCTTGTTCTTCTTTCTCATCTTCATGATTTGTCTTATTGTTCATTTTCTTTATAATAGAGATAAATCCATTTTTTTCTTCAGTTGAATCATCATATGAAACTCCATCTTCAGCATAGTAACATTCCTTGGAGTATTTAGGCTTGTAGTCATTTTTGAACTTTCTAGCTCTTGTAGGACACTTAGATGCAAAGTGACCAATCTTATTACATGAAAAGCATTTAAATGGAAATTGACCTTCATATTTTCCTTTCCATTTCTTTTCTCTTTTGGTAATCATAGCAATGAAATCATCTAGTGTTTTCTCTTCATCAACATCATCAAAATTACCAAAAGTGTTTGTAGATTTCTTACCATGGACTGTTGCTTTGAAGGCTGTCTCACTTTTAGGTTCTGTCTTCAATCTTGAAATATCAAAAGCTGAGATTTTGCTGATCAAGGTCTCTCTCTTGAAACTTGATGTAAGCTACATGGTCTCATCAAGGATTTTGATCTTGTTTTCATATTTTGGAGTGAGAGTATTCATCAATTTTTCCATAATGTCTTCCTCTGAGATCTCTCAACCATTGTTCCCGATTCCAGCAATTGCTTCTTTGATCCTTTGATTGTAAGCTCTGATGTTTTCTTCAGGTAGCATCTCTAATGCATTGTATCTTTTCTTCCAAGTTTTTCTACGTGCATCATTTTCTTGTTTGTCTCCTTCAAATATGTCTTCTAGGTACTTCCATATTTTGTGGGCTGTATCTACTTTCTTTATTTTTGAAAACTCACTATCAGATAGGGCACTGATAAGGGATTCTTTGGCTATTGCATTCTGATGAAAAAATTCCTTTTTCTTTTCAATAGCATCATCCTTTGCAAAGTCTTCTAAAGTAGGGATCTTGACTACTTTGATAGTTACATCAAAAACTTCAAAAACAATGCATTGCAAATGAGTCACCATCTTGTTCTTCCAATCAAGATAATTCTCTCCATCAAACTTAGGACTTTCTTTTCTAAAGAATGCCATCTGATCAACCTCAAGCTATTAAAATTTCTCTCCAAGGCACTTGGCTCTGATACCAATTGTTAGGAATAGTCCCAAGAGATAAATGAGAGGGGGTGGGGGAGGTGAATCAGTTATCTACAAGTTTCAATTCTTTATCCAATTAAGTATACTTAAACATAAAGCATAAACACAATGAAAGAACACTTGAACACAAAACCAATATTTTGATTACGGGGAAACCCAAATAGGTAAAAACCCCAGTGGGAATTGGCACCCACTAATATTCTGCACTAGTGTATTATGATCCTTGTTAGAAGATCCTTAACCCTGTTAGGAGTTGCTTTACAATATATTTAGTACAGTAGACCTAGTCAAGGGTCAGACCCTATTAGGAGTCTTTTACAATTATCCCTATTAGGGGTGAGGACACACTGTCTGAGAGCACATTGCTCAAAGGGGTGAAGGCTACAACCTTCTGTTTAACATATACACACTATATCTAGATCTTGGTGAACTGCACTTTGACCTAATGTTTGGATCAGTTCCAATGTATAGCACAAATATTTTACTTGGTCACATAGACCTTATTTTGATGGCTCACCACTTTGCACACTCTACTCTGCTTTTCACAATCAACTCTGAACCATGCTCTAGCAATCACAAATGACTGTCTATAAATATCTTTCCTCTATATGATATAATCAAGTTAGCTTGTTAGAAAAACCTTGAAATAATATAAGAGAATTCTAACAAACTCTAATAATAATTCAGTCAGTTCTACTAAGCACACAACACATTCTGGGACCTGTCCAATAAGATAATTGTAGACGCACACTACACATTGTCGGCTCTACCAAAACAACTGGATCTTTCTCCTCAAGATGAATTACCTCATGCACTCTTAACCAGACCTTACTAACTCTTATCCAAGATCTAATCCAAGGGTGCATATGGAAATGATAGGCGCAACTCCAGAACCAATATAATCTCTGTCAGCTCTTCTGAACAAACACAAGAAACTGCTACTAGTGAATAAAGACTGCATAACTTCACTTCCACTAATAATCAAACTCCACATCCATGACTATAACATCACTAACATGTCTTCATAACATATCCAAATGTGTAAGGCTCCATGATAACTGTACATAAAACCATACACAGAACACTACCTATTACTCTGTCAGGAACAATGCTGACACAAGGTGCTATATAACTATCTATACTAATAGCTAACCCCTGTGCCCATGATATCATGTTGATAACATGTCCATGCCACATATAATGAAAGCTTACTACATAAGTCTTCTACACATGCTACTTACCATATGTTTTCAACAATGACAAACATACAGTCAGCACTGGCTTGCTGGAAAATCTCTAACATATGGTAGGTGTTAGAAGAACTTGAAGAGGCAGGTGATGATCAAAATCAACCACCTTAAATTAAGATAATGAAAAGCCAAGTCCACAAATATCTTGTTTATGGGATATATGAACTGGATACTTAATACCATGTTCATTAACATGAATCCCTAAACCCTTATAACCTTGTTTAGCCATCATATTATATCATGTAGTGTACATATCATGTAAAGCTTCTCCAGGAGGTGACTGTTTATTGTGATCATGAGAAAAAGTTGTATAAGGTGGAATGATAGGTTTAGAAGAATTTTATTTTTTCTTCCCTTTGATATCATCTTGGATCAAATAAGAAGGGGAAGGTAAATCCAAGATTTCTTGCACATCTGCATCATGAACCATAGTTTGAGACTCCTCATAAGTATGGGAAGAACTAGGAATAGCAGATGGAGAATTAGGCATATTATGAATCAGATTAGGAAGGATAGGATTAGGATTAGGAATATTAGGAAATAGATTAGGAAGGATAGGATTAGGACTAGGAAGATTAGGAGATGGTGTATCATCTACCAAATTCTTCACATTATCCAAAAGAGCAATAAGTCCACCACATAAATCTTTAATGAAAGTTTTGAAAGTAGGAAGACTAGCATTAGTCAATCTCACAATAGCATAGGCAAGTGAAAGATGAAGAGTAACAAACATAATGAAATGGATGATACTCTCATAAACATCATAAGTACAATAAAGAGATGATAAGAGGAGAATAATAAGGAAAATAGCCACACACCAAAGCATCTTAAAAATATTCATAGTAAATGAAATGCAAGAAATATTTTTTTATTTTGTAGAGTATATAGATTTTTTTTTTGTTTTGAATTTTAAAATGCAAGAGCATAAAAGAATTCCAATCTTAAGGAAAGAAAGAAAAGCATCCAACACCAAAAAGAAAGAGTTGTCTATCATGGGTTCATGAAAATGTAAGATATAAAAATATGTATATAGATATATATATTTATATCTATGATTGAGAGTGTGGGGGGTTTTAGAATATGGAATATGATGTGTGTGTGTGTGTGTGTGTGTGTGTGTGTGTGATGGACAATGTTGTGGACATACAAAAATTAATGAAACATAAACACTTATTTTGAAAGGTAGCAGATTTAGAAATCACTATTTTCTAGTGTTTGTACTCAGTTTCAGGAATTTATGCAACTGGATCTAGCCTAGAAACATAGAACCTTTTTCTTTTCTAAGAAAGGTTGACCTTGACCAAAATTCAGGGGGTAAAATCTTTCCCTGGGGCACAATCTTACCCCTTTATGTTGACCTTGACCTGCACTGTTCTGACGAAAATTCTATTTGTGGATCCCAAAAGTTTGTCAAAAAGGGTGTCTAGATCTGCACTATAATTCGTTGTTCCATACTTGTTCCTACAAGAAAACTAGTTTTTTTTTTGGATGAGGGGTTTTCCTTGGTCAAACCCTAGTTTGGAATCAACCTTAAAAATGGAATTGAAATAGAGAATGCTAGCAAGTAGTAGAAGTAGATCTAACAATGAAGCTATGATATTCAATAGATATGCAATTGTATTTTAAATGTAAAAAAATATGTTGATATGAAAGCTTGGACTCAAAAATAACAAATGTAAATCAAAACCTCCATGATTGTATGCTTGGAATCCACCTTGAAGGGAGTATGAATAGATCTTGAAGATGAACAAAGGATCTTGAAGGAAGATCACACCACCATGATGGATAGATATAGGGATTGAATGATGAATCTTGAATGCTCGAGCCAAATCTCTCCAAAGGCTTGCATGCTTGAATCCTTGATCTTCAATGGATAACTTGAATGCTTGAATGTAGATAATGGCTTGAAAGATGGATTATTTGAATACTTGATGGAAGATATGAAAAAGATATGAATTGATGGATGGAAATAAGAGAGGAAGGCTTCCTTTTATACTAGTCTAGGGCACAAACTTCTAGAGAGGCCTACATAGGAGAATTAAATTACCATTTAAACCTTTACCCCTAGAAATGGACCTAAATTAAATATAATTTAAGAGTTTACCATTACGAAATTTGAAATAGCTGACCCAAAATCAAGAAATAAAACTTTTCTGAAACCCAACATCCGGAAACTTTTGGGTTTTGAAATTTGGACCTTGGGTCAGGGTCAAGGTCGACCTTGACCCTGAGGTCAAGAATCTCAGTGTTTTAGGTCAGGATGCTAGAATAATGTAGAAAAGAAGTGTAGAATGGGGTAGAATAGGGGAAAAAGCCAAAAATAGGTAAGAGACCTACTAAAGGCATTTGACATGACCCCAAATCACTTACTCAGAGGGCTAAAATAGTCCAAAATTGAAGTGCTTCCATTTTTTGATGATACACTACCGGAATGGGGTATATTGATAACAACATAATGGAGATCAAAGAATCATTAAAATTAGGACAACAAACTTTTGAAGGATCCAAAGATATACAAGGTAAGAAATCTTAGAAGCCTACCTGCTATAATTGTGGAAAATATGGTCATACTGCTAATGTATGTAGAAGAAAATAAGTGAATATTACTAAAAGTATATTCTTTAATGGTTACTTCTATAATTACAACAAGTTTGGTCATAGAGCTATTGAGTCTAGATATGAAGCCATTAGTAGAACATCTGAGAAAAGATTTAATGGGTATTGCTAAAAATATAATCACTATGGATACAAAGCTAAATAATGGAGAACTAAGACACCGACAATGAGAAAATTAGTTCATTCTTGGAAAAGAGAAATAAACAATTTTGTTAAATGCTTTAATTGTGCAAAATCTAGACATCATGCATTAGAATGAAGAAAGGAAAATCATGAAGAAAAAGGTGAACTGTGGAGACCATTTGCAGTACCATGCTATTATGAATAGTCCCAAGAGATAACTGAGAGGGGGGGGTGAATTAGTTATCTACAAGTTTCAATTCTTTATCCAATTATGTATACTTAAACATAAAACATAAACACAATGAAATAACACTTGAACACAACACCGATAATTTGGTTATGGGGAAACCCAAATAGGTAAAAACCCCAGTGGGAATTGACACCCACTAATAATCTGTACTAGTTTTTTATGATCCTTATTAGAAGATCCTTAACCTTGTTAGGAGTTTCTTTAAAATATATTTAGTACAGTGACCTAGTCAAGGGTGGGACCCTGCTAGGATTCTTTTACAATTAGCCCTGTTAGGGGTGATGACGCATTGTTCAAGAGTGCACTATTTAAAGGGGGTGAAGGCTACAACCTTCTGAATAACATATACACACTATAGCTAGATCTTGGTGAAATGTGCTTTGACCTACTATCTAGATCAGTTCCAATGTATACAATAAACTCTTTACTTGGTCACATAGACCTTTTGCTAATGACTCAACACTTCTCACACTCTGCCCTGCTCTTTTCAAAAAAACTTTGAACCATGCTTTAGCAATCATAAATGATTGCCTATAAATATCTTTCCTCTAAATGATATAATCAAGTTGGCCTATTAGAACCACCTTGAAATCATATTAGATAAACCATAACATACTCCAATAATAATTTTGTCAGCTCTACTAAGCATGCAACATAATCTGGGACCTGTCTAATATTAATAAATGTAGACACATGCTACACATTTCAACTCTACCAAAGTAACCAAAAATTTCTCCTCAAGATGAATTACATCATGTGCTCTTAACCAAACATTCTTAACTCTTCTCCAATCCTTAATCCATGGGCACATACTGAAATGATAAGTGCAACTGCTGAACTAATACAATCTCTGTCAGCTCTTCTGAATAAACATAGGAAATTGCTACTGGTGAATAGCGACTTCATAACTTTACTTCTAATTATCATCAGACTCTGCATCCATGAATTTAACATCACTAACATGTCTTCTTCATATATCCAAATGTGCAAGGCTCCATGATAACTATACGAATAATCATTCATAGAACACTGCTTGTAACTCTGTCAGGAACACTGCTGACACAAGCTGCTATATAACTGTTTGTACTAATAGTTAACCTATGCATCCATGATATCATGCTGATAACATGTCCATGCTTCATATACTAAAATCTTACTGCATAAGTATTCCACGCATGCTACTTACCATATGTTGTCATCAATGACAAACATACTGTCAACACTGGCTTGCTGGAAAATCTCCAACAATCTCCCCCTTTGGAATTGATGGGAACATATTATATGAAAAACATCACCAATCCAAATGAGCAATTATTTTATAACATTATCCATTTCCTCATCAAAACTCCCCCAAGGATGAATCCTCCATCTGCTGCAATATTCTTCAATATTCTCCATTTCCTCAACTAAACTGCTTCCATGACTGAGTACTACTCCCCCTTAGTATATTACTCCTTTGTTTCTTCTATTTTTCATGACTCTATATATTAATCACCCTTTGACATCAATGGAAAAGGGTGCCATTCTTTTTAAGCACCGGTACTACTCCTGAGGTAGAGTAGTCAACCTTCCATTAGTCCCTAAGGACTGATGCTTTTTCTTCTTTCTTCTAAGAAGAATCAGGGAAGGAAATTGCTCCCAAATTCTCCCTAAGATACTCAAAAGTAGCTTTTGGTAAGGGCTTTGTGAATGTCTACTAACTGATCTTTAGTATTCACATAGTCCAACTTGAATTCTTTCTCTACCACTTTCTCTCTTAGGAAGTGATACTTGATCTCAATATATTTTTTCTTTGCATGCATCACATGGTTCTTTGACATACTGATAGTGCTAGTGTTATCACAATGAATAACAATAGGATAATCAATCTGAATTCAAAAATCCTTTATCATTTTCTTGATCCAAACAATTGTAGAACAATTTAGGGCTACTGCAACATACTCTGCTTCTGTTGTTGACTAAGAAATGAAATTTTGCTTCTTGCTTGTCCAAGTGACAAGTCTTTCACCAAGAAACACTGCTCCACCTGATGTACTCTTTCTATCATCAACACATCTTTCCCAATCTGTATCTGTAAATACATGAAGCTCAACATTTTCTAAGTAAGTATACCATCAACCATAATCTATAGTGCCCTACAAATATTTGAATATTCTTTTTACTACCATGAGGTGACTTTGTTTAGGCTCTGTTGCAAATATTCCAACTATGCCAACTACATTAGAAATGTCTAGTCTAGTTTGAGTAAGATATATTATTTTACCGATCATAGACTTGTATAATTTTGCATCTACTATTTTTCAATCATCCATCTTGAACTTCTTCAATATCTCTTTCACATATTTGGACTGATTAATGAAAATAACTTTCTTTGTCTGTTGCACATTTAATCCCAAGAAGTATTTTATAGGTCAAATCATGCTGATCTCAAACTCACTCTGCATCTCCTTAGCAAATTCTGCACTAAGTTTGTCATTACCTCCAAAGATAATGTCATCAACAAATATAGCTACATGTAGTAGACCTTTAGATGTCTCTCTTATGAATAGATTACAATCTACTACTCCTTTCTTGAATCCAATTTTTGTTAAATATCCATCAATTCTATCATACCATGCTCTATAGGCTTGCATAAGTCCATAGAGGGCTTTCTTCAATCTACATGCCATATCACGTTTGTCTGATAAGGTGAATCCTTTTAGCTACTCAATGTATACTTCTTCTTTTAGTTCTCCATTCAAGAATGTTGACTTAACATCCATCTGATGAACTTTGAAGTTTTTGAATGTTGCAAAAGCTAAAAACAACATAATAGCTTCTAATATGCTCACTAGTGCAAAAGTGTCTGAATAATCAATACCTTCTCTTTGCACATATCCCTTACATACTAACCTTGATTTTTTCCTTACTATTGTACCATCTTCACTCATCTTGTTTCTAAATATCCACTTTTTTCCAATCACATTCTTATCACTAGGTCTTGGGACCAGTTCCCACATATCATTCTTGAAAATCTGATCTAGTTCTTCTTTCATAGCATCATGCCAATCTGAATCATTACATGCATCTTCAACACTTAAAGGTTCAATCTGAGATAGTAAACATACCGCCTCATTTCTTACTAAATTATTTGCTTGTGATCTTGTTGTGACTTTGCCGCTCTGATCTCTAATGATGTCATTCTTGGAATTGTATGTAAACTTTGGAACTTTAGGTGATACTGTCTCATCTTCCTTCTAAGTTTCTTCTTTACTTGTTTCAGGGTCATTGAAAAATATGTTAATACTATCAAACATCTCTTCAACAATTGTCTCACTAGTGGAAGGTCTAGGTTCTTCTTCAATCATAGGTGAGTAATCATGATATCTTTCTTGAACCATAAACTTTTCATCAATCTTAACAAGAGCACTTTCAATGATTTTCTTCAATCTCAAGTTAAAACATCTATAAGCTTTACTTTTAGTAGAGTAACCAAGAAAAATACCTTCATCACTTCTTGCATCAAACTTTCCTATTGCTTAATCCCTCTTGATGTAGCACTCGCTTCCAAATATTTTAAAGTATTTCATTGTGGGAACATTACCAAACCATAGCTCATACGGTGTCTTGTCTGCGCTAGGCCTTAATTGTATTCCATTGATGGTGTAGACTATTGTATTGACCACATCTCTCCAATAGGTGTGTGCAACTTTTACTTCAATCATGATGGTGCACACTATATCAAGGATGATCCTATTCCTTCTCTCTGTAATCCCATTCTGCTAAGGGGTTCTAGGTGCACTTTACTTTCTCTTTATGCCATGTTCTTTATAGTACTCATAGAATCTGTCAGAGGTAAATTCTCCTCCTCTATCAAACCTTAGACATTTTATCTTTAGTCCAGATTCATTCTCAACCTTAGCTTTGAATTATTTGAACTTCTCAAATGCTTCTGACTTATCTTTCAAGAACACAACCCACATCATTCTAGAATAATCATCTACAAACAAAATGAAATACCTTTCTCCATAGTATGATCTTGTTTGAGTTAGTCCACATAGGTCTGTATGAGTCATATCCAACTTGTTCTCTGATGAATTATGCTTTCTCCTGAATGAATTCCTCACATGCTTTCCCATTACACATTCCCTGCATATAGTATTAATTGGCTTTGCTATGCTAGGTAGGTCTCTAGCTACTTTTACATTACTTATCTTTACTATGTTATCAAAATTGATATGACATAGTCTTTTATGCCATAGCCAACTGTCATCTACTTTAGCAACAAAACAACTTGCTTCTGGATTAAGCTGAAAAACATTACCTTTAGTCTTTGATCCTAATGTAATTATTTCTCCTTCTTTGTTGTTAATGATGCACTTGTTTCCATTGAACTCCAACCTATAACCTTTATCAAGTAACTGCCCAACACTTAGTAGGTTATGTTTAAAACCATCAACATAAAGAACATCATCAGTGCTATTCTTTCCATCCAAGGTGATGGCTCCTCTACCAATGATGGGATTAGGAGTGTTATCTCCAAATCTAACCATGTCTCCTTTGTATCTATCTAAATGAACAAATCTATCTTTGTCACCTGTAATGTGATGTGAGCAACCATTGTCAATGATCCAATCTGTCCTGATGTTAGGTTGAGAAATCAGTACTAAATCTTGTGAATTCTTTTCATCTTTAAGAGCAATGAATCCAATCTCCTCTTCTATTTATTCTTCATTTGATACTCGATCTCCAACATAGTAGCATTCCTTTGTATACTTAGGCTTGTAGTTATTCTTGAACTTTTTAACTCTTGTAGGACACTTAGATGCAAAGTGACCAATCTTATTACATGAAAAGAATTTGAATGGTAATTGACCTTCATATTTTCATTTTCCTTTCTTTTCTCTTTTAGCAATCATAGCAATGAAATTATCTAGGGCTTCTTCTTCATCATCATCATCAAAATTACTAGAGGTGTTCAAGGATTTCTTACCATGGACTGAAGCTTTGAAGATTGTCTCACTTTTAGGCTCTGTCTTCAAACTTGATATCTCAAATGCAGCAATCTTGCTGATTAAGGTCTCTCTTTTGAAATTTTCTAAGAATTGCATAGTATCATCAAGGATGCTTATCTTGTTTTGATATTCTGATGTCAAGGTAGTCATCACCTTATCCATGATGTCTTCTTCTAAGATTTCTCAACCATTGTTTCTAATTCCAGCAACTACTTCATTGATCCTTTGATTGTAGGCTCTTATGTTTTCTTCAAGTAGCATCTCCAATGTATTTTAATTTTTCTTCCATGTCTTTCTACGTGCATTCTTTTCTTGTTTATCTCCTTCAAACATGTCTTCTAGGTGCTTCCATATCTTGTAGGCTGTGTCTACTTTCTTTATCTTTGAAAACTCACTATCAAATAGGGCGCTGATAAGGGATTCTTTTGCTATTGCATTTTGATGGAATGAATATTTTTGCTTGCTAGTAGTATCATCCTTTGCAAGATCTTCTAGAGAGGGGATCTCAACTTCCTTGATAGCCACTTCAAAAACTACAAAAGCAATGCACTGCAAATGTGTCATCATCTTGTTCTTCCAATCAAGATAATTCTCTCCATCAAACTTAGGACTATCTTTTAAAAAGAATGCCATCTGATCAACCTCAAGCTATTAAAATTTCTCTCTGAGGCACTTGGCTCTGATACCAATTGTTATGAATAGTCCTAAGAGATAACTGAGGGGGGGGGGGGGGGCGGTTGAATCAGTTATCTACAAGTTTCAATTCTTTATCCAATTAAGTATACTTAAACATAAAACATAAACACAATGAAAGAACACTTGAACACAACACCAATATTTTGGTTACAGGGAAACCCAAATAGGTAAAAAACCCAATGGGAATTGACACCCACTAATAATCTGTACTAGTGTTTTATGATCCTTGCTAGAAGATCCTTAACCCTGTTAGGAGTTTCTTTACAATATATTTAGTATAGTGACCTGGTCAAGGGTCAGACCTTGTTAGGATTCTTTTACAATTAACCCTATTAGGGGTGAGGATGCACTATCTAAGAGCACACTGCTCAAAGGGGGTGAAGGCTACAACCTTCTATTTAATAGATACACACTATATCTGGATCTTGGTGAACTACACTTTGACCTGTTGTCTGGATCAGTTCCAATGTATAGCATAAACTCTTTACTTGGTCACATAGACCTTTTGCTGATGGCTCAACACTTCACACACTCTTCCCTTCTCTTTTCAAAAAAACTCTGAACCATGCTTTAGCAATCACAAATGACTACCTATAAATATCTTTCCTCTAAATGATATAATCAAGTCAACCTATTAGAACCACCTTTAAATCATATTAGAGAAACCATAACATACTCCAATAATAATTTTGTTGGCTCTACTAAGCACACAACACAATCTAGGACATGTCCAATATTAATAAATGTAGACACACACTACACACTGTCGACTCTACCAAAGTAATGGAAAATTTCTCCTCAAGATGAATTACATCATGGAATCTTAACCAAACATTCTTAACTCTTCTCCAATCCATAATCCAATGGTGCATACCAAAATGATAAGCACAACTCCTGAACCAATACAATCTCTGTCTGCTCTTCTGAATAAACATAGGAAACCAGTGAATAGCGACTACATAACTTTACTTCTACTAATCATCAGACTCTATGTCCATGAATGTAACATCACTAACATGTCTCCATCATATATCCAAATGCATAAGGCTCCATGATAACTGTACGGACAATCATTCACAGAATGCCACATGTAACTTTGTCAGGAACATTGCTGACACAAGCTACTATATAACTATCTATACTAATAGTTAACCTTTGTGTCCATGATATCATGCTGTTAGCATGTCCATGCTTCATATACTAAAAGCTTATTGCATAATTCTTCCACACATGCTACTTACCATATGTTATCATCAATGACAAACATACAGGTTAGTATTGGCTTGCCGAAAAATCTCCAACACATGCTACATTTTCTTAAAGTTTGGTCATGCCGCTTATTACTACAGATATTAGTACACTACCACCAATGACACTAGAGAAAAAAAATCATAAATAAAGATCAATTCAGAGAAGACATGAAGAAGATATGGATAAAGAAGGAAGATGAAACACCACCATTGGAAGCCCCTGTGTTAGATGATGGAGGGAATTCATCTACCAACTAAGAAAAAAAGTAAAAGCTTAGGGACACAAAACTTTTTGAAATATCTAAACTGTCCCTTAAATCAAATTATGAGATGAAGTATTCAAGAGCATAGAGTAGATGCAATTATATTTAGAAGTGTAGTAAAAAAAAAGGTATTAACTATAAGATTTCTATCGGTGAACTAAGTTAACTATAGCTATGAAAGAGACTATCGACCTACAATAAATACTTTATCTCAAATAGCCGTTGGACATTTTGTCATTATAAATAATGAAACTTATTATGAAAAATTCATATTATGATAAGTTACTACGAAGAACAAAGATTGAGGAAATACTACAGTATATTGAGTTAATTCATTCTATAGAAAGGAATGAAGCAGATTGATTGAACTACAAGCTCTAAAAATCTAAATCTCGGATTAAAAAAGGTGAAAATGATAAAAAAAAAAAAAAGGGTATTAGTTGAAAGATCAGTAGAGGATGATTCAAAATATCAGTTATGTACTCTAAAAAATACAGATGTGAATGGAGCAAAAGAATTATCTAGAATACCATGCATAATCATGCTGATAGAAGATGTAAGATCATTTATTCAATTCAAACAAATTGAAATCAGAGATGAGGATATAAGATCATCCTACAAGGAATTATACAAAGAGGAAGAAATGCTAAGTGAAGAGTACAGACATCAGGAAATAAAAGGGTTAACACATATCATGCACATGCCAAAGAAATTTGATGTTGAATGGATCGAATGCATGTTGATTAGAATACATGGAGACTATGTTTGATTAGAAGGAGACAAAAAATTGAAATAATAAAGGAAATCATAAGTTCAATCACATGATTGTCATCTAATGGGAGAAAATGTGTAAAGGATTTATATCTTAAAATAATAACTGAAGGTGCAGTCAGATACAAGCAAGATAATAATACCTTTTTTGTAAGCAATATCTCGGACAAAGAAATGGAATTTGCATCAATGATTATCAGCTACAAGATCTATCAAGAAAATCAGTTGGACAACATATCAGGTGGAGCACTACAAGTTGCATATGAGATTGTTACAGAAGGAAATAGATACGACTTAGCAAAAATGATGTGAAATCAACTAATAATGAATTTAAGAAAGAATAGGAAATAAGGGTTAAAGTTTGGAGAACTATTGGTATGTATATTCTTCTATATACAAAACTATTCTCCTAGTATTGGTAAAGTAAATTGGACAGTAGGTGAACTAGTTAAACATCTAATTAACAAGCTCATTAAATAATTGGGAAGCAATTTCAATATAAAAATATGGAGTTATTTTAAATAATTTCAAGGAAAAATATATGCTAGATATCAGTTAACACCTCGTATTGTTGAAAAATATAAGAAAGATATATACTTTTTGGTTAGTACACACTCTTATATAATCAAAGAAATGGAGCCAAGGATATTTTGTTTACAACCATTTGGAGATGAAACAATAGATAATGAACTAATAACTAGTATTGAGAAATTTTTGAGGCAACCAAAGGATATGGAAGCTAATTGATTTGGAACCTATGAATTAGTAAATAAAAGGATGATATTGGATGAGCAGAAATCAAAATAAGGAAACAAAATTACAATGAAAAGACATAAATAAAATACATCACCAAAAAATTATGCCAAAATAAAGAACAAGATAGGTAAATGGAGATAAGCTACCCACAACAAAGCTGAAGAAGAATTGCCATCAGTGAAGAGAACAAGATCTAGGACAACACAAGCTACGCCAAGGAGAAATACAAGAAGTCAATCAAGGATAACTAAAGGAAGCAAAATAACTGGAAGAAAGAAAAATAAACCTACACCAGAGCCAGAACCATCAAAAGTAAGAATTCAAAGAACACCTATAGATTTAGAAAATGAAATAAAAGAGTATGGCAGTATCGAAAAGATACATGAATTCAAATACAAGACATGGTCAGAAGAAGACAAGAAAAATGTAGAAGATACATTAGTATTTTACTTTTATAAGTTCTTAAGATTCCAAAGTGACTTAAGACAATTTTTTCCTAAGGAGCTACTTCACAAAGTCAACATAAGATTGGATGAAGTTGCAGAATAGGAAAGACAAATTAGAGAAAGAACTCTTATAATTGTAAGGCCATAAAAAAATGTTGAAGAGATTGATCAACTGATGAAGAAAAATGAAAGTAAACTTTCTAAAAAGAATAGGACATAAAAGATACTAGCATGATTATAGATTGAAGTCGAAGAGGAAGGACTAAAAATGTGGAAAATAATTTTTCATGTTGAATTACCATAAATACAAGAATTAGAAATTGGTCAACTGTTAGAACCAAAAGAAAACATAGATTTGACAAGTGAAGACAGCCCTATAAAATTTGAATAAGGACAAGAGAGTCAAGAAATTGAGATAAAAGATGAATTAAATGATAATACAAGTAATGAGGAATTTGAACAGTTCGAAGAACAATAAATCTCAGAAGCTACAATTACATACACTAAAATAGTACAGGTAACACACACTACTGATAATGTACCTACTATCGGTGAGATATCAGAAGAAGAAATAATAGAGGAATAAATAATAAATTTTGATAAGGATGAGATAAAAAGAATCTAAGAAAGTAAAAATTGAAAGGAAACTACAAGATATGACAATGATACCAACATAAAACCTATAGAAGAAAGAAAATTCAAAATTTGATGAAGAAGAAGAAGACTTAGATGAGAGGCCTAAATTTGAAATATAGAAGAGAGATCCTAAAATAATGCATTATGAAGAACAAATGTTATATGTAGAAAAAATTCAAGAGAGGAAATTTCTTGAAAGAGAGATGAAGGATAAGCAAAGGGAAAAGATTATGCAAAAAATAGTTAGAACATTTTCATGCTTACTATTGGAGATTAAAGTGGATAAAGAAGAATCAAGTTTTAAAAAGATGAAAAGGTATGTGAATATGATAAGAGATGATCACAAAGTAAAAGTAGAATTAGAAGAAAAGATACATTAGAATCTATATATTGGCAGAAGAGAAGATAAGCTAGCAGGAGTAATAGGGATACTATTGGAGAAACTTGAAAATCTAAAGGAATTAATGACTAAAGTAACATAAATGTACAAGGAACTATATGAGAAAAGTAATATAGTGTATGCAATGAAAATGTACACCTATTTGCTACAAATACAAAACACCAAAACACCAAACAATCACATTAGATGTTAGTAAATGCAACAAAATAAGTAATTCTCACTACAACCTCAATGAGCTAAAACAAGGGCACCCAATAACCTTATTTGATTTTCTCTTCAAGATTATTTGTGGGTATGCTCTCCCAACACAAATGAAATGCAATCTAAATGCACAACTATGAAATGCAAGATGATGGTTTTGGAGAGAAGTATGAGAAACTTGTCCCAAATCTCACAATGATATGCAAGTGCAAGATCTATGAAGAAGATAGTGCACAAGCAAAATGATGTAATCTATTTTGATTTTTTAAAAATAAGGAATGAAATGCAAACTAACTATGAATGAGAAAGGAAGATTCAAAATATGCTATGAAATCAAAGTTAATCTATGATGCAAGAATTGAAATCTAAACTAGGAATGAAAATGTAAATAAACTATGTTAAGAAATTGAAATGCTACAATGCTAGATTACTATAATTCTTAAAATGCTTAAAATGCTTAGAATACTTAATGATTATGCTTGCAAGACTCTTAGTAGCCTACAAATGAGAGAGAGGCCTTCTTTTATAGAAATTACAAAAGGATTGGATGGTGGAGATTAAGAGGCAAAAGAATGAGTGACTATGATTAAAGGTTAGGTAGGGTTTGGAAAAGATGAAGAGTCAAAAGAAATGAATGGATATGATTAAAGGTTAGGTAGGGTTTGGAAAAGTCAAACTTCATTTGAGAGGGAAAAAGGGATTTGAAAATGATTGGTGGAGAAAAAAGATGGAGAGGTGGCCACCTTGGAAAAGGTGACTTGCACATGTTTAGAGGTAATCCACCTTTTAATTAAGATTAGAAGAATATTAGAAAAAGGTAAGTTTAGAAAAAGGGAAAAAGTGGCTAAATTAAAATGATTTTAATTTAAACATAGTTTAGAAGAATTTTTAAGCTAGTAGAGGAATAAAATAAATAAGATTTATTTTATAAAGGGAAATGGAGGGATAATATATTAAATTAAGTTTAATATATTATAGTATTTAAATAGAATTTAAATACAAAGGGAAAATAAATTTATTAAATTAAATTAAATTAAATTAAATAAATAGATGAATATAACAATATAGTTAATTAATTAAAATCAACTATAATGTTAAGGGCGAATATTAATAAAAATTAATATTAGAGTGCAAAAGGAAAATAAATTTATTTAATTAAATTGGATTTAATTAAATAAATAGAGGAATATAACAATATAGTTAATTAAGGATGGTGAGCAGGAGCGAGAGGGACTGGGGAGCAATGGTGTTCAGGCAGGAAACTAGAATTCAAACTCGTTTGTGCGCGGGACTCCTGCCAATATTGATTCCTCTGGAGATGCAGGTCTTCTGCCTCTAGGGGAATACCTACAGATCAAGCTGGCAAAGACACAGATAACAAAGACCAAGATGACCCAATGGATCTTGGGGACCCAGGAGGGGGACCCATTTCAAGTCTGGATAAAGTTAAATGGTCCTCTTTATTTGGGATAAAACCCTCAGGTAAGTCAAGCTTTCCCCCTGTTAAGGTTACCTCTAACTTATCTGAAGGGAGATATGCTATATCTATCCCTGACTAGGTCATTGACCATAACATCAAATCTATGGAAATCTCCTTAGTTGGGCACTTCATAGGGGTCAGACCTAACATCAAATTTGTCTGGGCCTTTGTTAAGATAAAATGGAATCTCAAAGGACAGGTTGGTGTCATTGCTATGCATAAAGGCTATTTATCTTTTTTCTTCTCCTGCGATGAAGATAGGAAGTAGACTATTAGCAGTGGCACTTGGTGTATAGGAAGAAGTACAATGTACCTCCAGAAGTGGTATCCAAACATTATTATCAATGAGGATTTCATAGTTCAAATTCCTATCTGGGTGAAACTTCCTGGTCTCCACCTTGAATATTGGAATGATGATGTTTTCACATGAATTGCTAAATCTTTTGGGGAACTTCTTTCTATTGACCCTATTACTGTCTCTAGAAGAAGATTGATTCATGCAAGAATATGTGTGGGTATAGCGCCGAAGGTTGATATGCTTGAGAAAATTGAAATGGAATCAAAGTTGGGAAAATGGGTTAAAAAATTGGAGTATGAAATGATTCCTTTTGTGTGCTTCAAATGCAAGAAGGCTGGACACTGGGCTAAATAGTGCCCGTATAACATTGCTAAGAAGGTTCAACAGAAAAAGGTGTGGAAACCCAAAGGAAAAAATGGGGAATCTTCTAATGGGGTTTCGGGACACAAGACTAGCAAAGTTTCTAAGGATGGAAAGGAAGATAAAGGGGAAAGAAACAATGAAGAACCTAATTTAGAAAAGGAACAGGACCTGAATCCTAAAGATCTAGATGGGGAAAAGGAGATACAGAGCCCTCTTGAAGACACTAAGTTTATTCAAGATGGCTTTGTCCAAGATTCAATGGAAACCCAAAAGGGAGAAAAATCCTCGATCCAAGAGTCTAAAGAACAGCCTCACCAAGAGAGGAGTACCCTAGGGGAACAAGATATGGATTCTGGTCAGACTGTCAAAACACCTACTAAAGAGGAGGATGTTGTTTTTACCGATGCTCAGCAAGACATAGTTCTGGGGCTAGGATTATCTGATATGTCTCAAACTACTCCTCTACAAAAGGATATGATGGATGACACAAGAAAGAATCCTAAATGGGGGGATCCAAATGATACATATAAATCCCTGGGTGAAAGTACAAGTGAAAAATGCTTTACCGAAGTAGAAAGGAAGAAAGGTCAAAAACCTCAGATCTGTAAGTCCCAGAATAAACTCAAAACTTATTATCTAGATGTAAGAAAGATTCAACTATCTCCACCAGGGAGACCTTCAACTATTGGAACTAGGAACCAAGAAACAACTAGAAACATTGTGGATGGTACCCAAACTACCATCCCACAGGTCAAAAAATCAAAAAAGAAATGAAGATCATAACCCGGAACATTTGAGGATTAAACAATCCTCATAAAAAGGATCTTATTAGGAATATGGTTAGAGACAATAGACATGATATTTTTTTAATTCAAGAGACTAAAATTTCCAAGGAGAAAGTTGAAAACCTTAAGTTTTTTAAAGATAACTACATTATTGGGGGCAGCTCGGAAGGTGCTTCGGGTGGCATTGCTACTTTTTGGAATGGTAATAGTATTGAGGGAGAAGTTATTTCTCAAGATAATAACATGACCAGTATTAGATTTCATCATCTTAAAGATAACACTTCATGGGTTCTCACTAATATTTATGCTCCTAATTCTAAGAATGAAAGGAAAAAATTTTGGTTGAAAATTGATCAAGCCAGAAGTCTTTTTGAGAAAGAAAGCTAGATTGTGTTGGGAGATTTCAACACTTCTCTAAAGGAAGGTGAGAAAATTGGAGGCATCCAACCAAATTTGGACAACAAACTTGACCTTATGAACTTCATTTCTAGACAAGCTCTCATTAATACTAACTTGCAAGGAATAAGCTACACTTGGTCTAATAGAAGAGAAGGCAAAGATTTGATCTAGGTAAGATTAGATAGAGCTCTTATTACTAATGACTGGTATCAAAATTACTATTGCTCATTGACTGCCTTTGTCAGGGCCGATTTTGATCATTTCCCTCTTTCTTTTATTGATGACCCTATCTCTAGAAAAAGAAATTTTCCCTTTATATTTGAGAAAATGTGGACCTTGCGTCCAGAACTTAATCATAAAATTAATGAATGGTGGAAAATTAAAATTGATGGCACAACTATGTACAAATTGGCTAACAAACTTAGACATGTGAAAGAGAACATTAGAATTTGGAATAAAGAGTCTTTTGGGAACATTTTTTGAAATAAGGTAAAAATATCTTTTGACCTTAAAGATATCCAAGATTCCATCCAAATTTAAGGTTATGAGAAGATCCCCAAGGAAAAAGAAAGTGAAACTCTTATTAAATATCATGATATGGTTCATAAGGAAGAATTTTTTTGGAAACAAAGATCCCGCAATACCTGGCTCAAGGAGACAAGAACTCTAAGTTCTTTCATCTCTCTGCTATCAAGCATAAGGCTACCAATAGAATTTCTAAGCTTAGAGTTAACAACATTCTTTTGGACAAGGAGGAGGATATTGCTAAGGAAGCCAAGGATTACTTCTTGAATTTTCTTACTCAAGATTTTGATCTAGTTCAGAATTCTCAACAAGATATCTTGGCCAAAATTCCTAAAATCCTTACTGAGTAGGATAACATTTTTCTTAAAGCTATTCCTTCAAATGAAGAAATCAAAAAGGTTGTCTTTTCTTTTGAAGGTAGTAAGTCTCCAGGACACAATGGGTTTCCCATATTTTTCTTCCAAATGTATTGGTCGATTGTGGGCAAGGATGTTACTAATGATGTTAAAGAATTCTTTGGTGCTAAAATAATCCTTAAGAAACTTAATGGTACTTTTATTTCTCTTATTCCTAAAAAGGCTGGGGCTGACACTATGGACAACTTTAGACTCATCAGCTTGTGTAATTCTTCTTATAAAATCATCTCCAAAGTTATTACTTCTCATCTACTGACTCTTCTCCCCAAGCTGATTTCTCATCAACAAAATGGTTTTGTTCTGGGCAGATAGATTCTTGATGCCATTATCATGATGCATGAGAATATTCACTCCTTAGTGATGGCCAAGAAAGAGGGATTTATTTTAAAAATTAACTTTTCTAATGCTTATGACAGAGTTAACTAGAGTCTTTTCGAGAGATCTCTCATTGCCTTTGGCTTCAATAGATGTTGTACCAAGATCCTTATACAATTGGTTACTTCTGCTTCTTTTTTCATGTTGGTTAATGGTTCCCCTACCCCCTTTTTAAAATCCTCTAGGGGATTAAGGCAAGGGAGTCCCCTCTCCCCTATCTTATTTGTTATCATGGCTGAGTTCTTGGGAAGATACATTGATTCTGTAGTCTAGAGAGGAGATTTAAAGGGATTGAGACCTTCCTCTTCCAATTATCTCTGTTCCCATCAATAATTTGTGGATGATTCTATACTTCTTGGAGAAGCCTCAATTGTCGAAGCTAAAAATCTTAAATCCTACCTCAACAACTATAGTAAAGCTTATGGTCAATCCATTAACTGGAACAAAAGTTATTTATACTTCATTAATGTTCCTGAAACTAGGCAAAGGAAAATCAATAGAATCTTGGGATGTCAAATTGGTCAGCTCCCTGCTACCTACCTGGGTCTTCCTCTTGGCCTTAACCCTCCATATTATTTTTGGAGCTCCATTGTTGATAAATTCCATAAAAAACTTGCTGGTTGTAAAGGTGCTCTCCTCAGTTAGGCAGGTAAAGTTCAATTGTTAAATTCCTCACTTCAGAGTATTCCCATCTATGCTCTTAGTCTCTTTCGAATCCAAAATAAGTTTTCTAAAGCTATTGAGAAAATCCAAAGAAAATTTCTCTAGACTAGAGTTGAGAAGAAGAGAAGAATGGCACTTGTCTCCTGGGATAAGGTCTACTTACCCAATCTAAAGGAGGTATTGGGATTAGAAGGATCAGACACTTGAATAACTCCCTTCTGGCTAAACTTTTTTGGAGAAGTTTCAATTCAGAGGGTGAATGGAACACTATATGGAAAAGAAAATATAAAAATAACATTCCTAACCTCTGGAATTACTTAGATTCTGAACTTGAAATTATGGGTTCTTGCATATGGAAAAATGTTAATAAAGTTAAGAGCATCATTCAGGAAGGAGTTAAATGGAAAATTGGAAAGGGGGATAGAATCAACTTCTGGGAAGATCTTTGGACTGGGGATTTTCCTCTCTCTGAGATTCCTAAATGGTATCAGTACATGGTTGCCAACAAAGAAAAAATTGGGTCTAAAGTTGCTAATTATTGGGTGAACAACAAATGGATAGATCTTTCTGTTAGAAATAGGGAATACTGAGAGGGGGGTGAATCAGTATTCTACAAACTTTATCTTTTTCCCAATTATGGATATAACGGATTATCTTTATACATGCATAACATAAGAAGCTAAATAACATGCATAGCAATAAAACAAAAGAACTCATAACACATTATTTGTTCTCGAGGAAACCCTGGCCAAGGGAAAACCCTAGTGGGGATGGTACCCACAAAGATCCACTAATCAAAAGTATCTTTTTAAGGATGTTGACCCTGTTAGGAGTCTATTACAAGCATATATTGTATCAGTCCTGATTAAGGGACTATAGGCCTTGTTAGAAGCCTCAACCCTGTTAGGAGTTGGTAGTACAAAATGTGATTACTAGATGAGCCCACTGCCCAAACAAGTAATGTACAATATACACTGCTTACAAAAATAGGTTAAGGTACATAACCTTATACTACTTGCTTCAATATCTATTCATTGCTCTTTCACTATCCCTATTACATATGCATCATATATTTCGCATCATATCACTTGTCCACACTATTGTGTACTCTTACAATTAAAATTACATTTACATTTATACCAATAGCTTTATCCAAGGGTTAAAATCTAGGATGTCATCCCTTTATATTGTTAAGTCATTATTTTGATAAACAAAATAATCCCTTAACTCTTTACTAGTTCTGTCTTCATATTCTGTCCTGTCGGCTTGACACTGTCTTTGGTAAAACTATCATAAATTCTTCCGTACATGCTGTAATGACTTTCTCTCTGAGATGGGTGTTCAATAGACATCATAGAGTCTATGTTCAAGTGTGCAAGAACTGAACTTACTCCAATCAACATCACAAACAAAAACTATGTCTAGGTTCACTGGTGAAAATACTATCTCACACTTAGACAAATTTGCAATGTGCTCTATCATACTTGCTCTCTGACCTGTGCAATCTTCATGTGGATCATATGTTTCCATAATGAAAAAATCTATGTAATCATCCCAGCCAAATTGCCAACAATCTCCCCCTTTGTCATTGGTGGCAACATATGAGAAAATTGGCTAAGTGTACAACTCAAAATCTCAAAATTGTGGCCATAGTATAAAATATATACTATCCTTATAACTCCTCATAAAAGATTTTCTCTAATATAATACTCCCCCTAAGAGTATCAATCCTTATCATATATAATCAATTTTCTGCTATATATCTCTCCACCTTTGACAAAAATGACAAAATAAAGGTAGGGAGGGTTACAAAACTGTATCAAAAAAGATTATACCTCAATTCAATTATTGCAAAGCCAGTAGGCTTGCAACACAATCTACAAAATCTATCTTCATGACTTATATCTCCTTCTCCCATGATTCCTTAATGGAATCTACCACATTAAGTAGTGCGCTCAATCCATAAGATGCTATTTCACATGCTTGGTAGATTTTCAAAGTTAAACTTCTGAAAAGATGTCTTAGCTAAAAGACATTCTTCCAACTGCTCTTCAATAATGCTTAACTTCATAGAAGTATGCTCTCTCAAAAGAGTGAATCTTTTCAATTTTCTATCTCTCTCATCTTGTACAACTCTTATTTCATCATATCACTTCTGAACTTTCTTCTCAACATCACATACCTTCACACTGGGGCTAGAAAGAAGGTTAGTTTCATTCAGAATTTCTACTTCCTTCAACTTTATCTTCTAATCTTCTTCTTCTGTCAAGGTCTCTAATCTTGTACACTGGATGTACAAAGATTTCCCTATCTCCAAATTCTTCCTCAAGTCCTTGATATAGATATCAAGAGTGTTGATATCATTCCTGATATTCTAGCTGATGTTCAAAAGCATTCTAGCCTCATAGGTCGCTTGAGCTTTCACTTTTGCAATATCAGATAAGTTTGTGAATTCATTGTCAAAAGTGCTCATTACCTTCTTTGATTTCTCCATAGGGTCTACTTCTACAATTTGTGTAGTTACAGTGCTTTGTAACTTCTTAGTTAGTTCCTTTAGACACCCTTCAAGACTCTTCACTTTCTTGTTCTTGCCAATGATTTTATTCAAGGATGTGATCAATTCCAACTGATCATCATCATCATCTACTTCCTTTCCCAAATGCTCAATCATAGATCCAATTTGATTTTTCTTTCCAGTCTTAGGAGTAAGACTGATATCTTCTTTGGTGGGAATGGGTACTTGTTTCTCTATTATTGGTGGTTCCACAACTGTTGTCTCTATTATCTCTTCTTCTTTTGTAGTTTTCTGTTCTTCAAAGGCCAAATTGTCAACAATGTTCTCCAAATTCTTGAATACATTTTCATCAGTATCCAAAGTGATTTTTTTTCCTTCTACATTCATTGTTTCATCTTCAATATTAATGGTTGGAGGAGAGGGAATGTCCTCTTGTTCTATCTCACCTACTTTCTCTGCTGCAATTGATGGTTCTCCAACATTTTCTAACATAACCTTGATAATAGCTTGTTCTGTCTTAGAATTGATTTCTTCATATCTGCCTCCCATAATTTGAATGGTTTTCCTTTTGGTTCTTAGATGGGTGCTTAGGGCTTTCATGATCTGACCAAAATGTGTTTCATCTCTTACTTCACAAAGCTTCCTCACAAGATTTTCTCTGATAGCTGTGTCTTCCTCTGTTGCTCTCTTTTTCCTATTCACAAGTTTATTATATAAATCATCAGGTATCTATCCCTGAATTGTATCAAACTTCTTGTTAGCCAAAATCATATGCTTTACAATTTCATTCTCCAAATTAAGTCTATCTGTACAGTCATAAAGATCATAGTACTTGTTCATTCTTGTAAAGTCTCCATCCTCAATGATCTGCTCATTAAGCTTTTCAACTTTGGGTTTCCAAGCTTTCTTCTTAACAGTAGTGACATCATCTTTTATTTTTGCAATCTTTCTTGGAACTGGTTGCACTAAAGTTTTATGTCTCTTTCCTAGTCTAGTAGCACTTTCCTTTACTCTTTTGCTAGGTGTGGAGGAAGTGGATCTAGTAGACATCTTTGCTTCTTTATCCTTCTCAGTTTCTTCCACTTTTACCTTCACTTGTGGTTCTTCCTATTGTACTACAATTGATGATAAAGGAGGGATAGCCAAAACTTCTTTTTGTCCACTCTCTCTAATTGTTGTTGTTGTTTGCTTTTCTACCAAAAAATCATGCTCTTTCATCCCTATATCTTTTAGGATTTTCTTTATCATGCTCTCAAATCTTTTCTTAGACTGTTTCTCTTCAATTAAGGTCTTTGCAGAGTTGAAGTTCTCCTCAAAAGTTCCAAACCTATTGCACTGAGTGTCCAACTTACACTTAAGTAACTTGCTAACATACTCTTCAGTCTCTACCTCAGATATCTCATAGCCAAGAGGGTTTATGAACTCTATTCTAGGCTCTACTACTTCAATATAGGTAAAGTCAGTATCCACCATAAAACATATATCATCTTTATATTTTTCAACAAGAGACTTAGGGATCCTTGATTTGCTAGACACAATATTCTGAAATGTCTTGATAACCAATACTGTACTCTCATTTACATTGTCAATAACATGTCAAGTGTACACTGGGTTAATCCTTTCCATTGTATTCTGTCCATCATTCAAGTCATTTCCAATGTTGTAAGGAAATCTCCTTAATAGATGAAAAAACATATATGTGATTAAGGATGAGAACCTAAACTGTGTATACTTAGTTTTCTTAATCTTCTCCAAGTTCTCAAACAATTAAATTCTTAGAATTTCACACATATCAACTTGTACCTTGTCAACACACATTAGATAGGCTACATGTATCATTCTAGCTACCATGTCATCCTCTCTTGAATTTGCACAAAACTTAGTAGTTAGGATCTTGCATAAGTATCTCACATCATCTTGTTTGATCTTACTAATCATGATTCCTATACCATTATAGGATCAATTTGTGTTATCAATGACTATTTTCCTCATGTTTTTCTCATTTAAAGGAATAGCTCTAGTTTTAGATAATCCAGTGACTTCATGAATCAAATCTACTATAATATCTATCACTCTATCCTCTAACCAAAACTTTCCATTATGAATTCTTCTCAAGATAATCTAAGTGCATTCTTCATTATCAAATTCATACTGTAATCCATACTTAACAATTTCATTATGTTCCAAATATTCAAAACCTTGTTTCAGTGTCATATCTTGATTGTAAATATTTTGATATTCATTTGTGAAATCACTATCACTAATTGTCTCTAGTTTGCATCCAAGATAACTTCTAACATTCTCCAAATGTAAAACTCTGTCTGGTACAGATGATAAAGCAAACCTAGGGTCATCTTCCAAGGGTTCTACTGGTTCCCTTTTCAATTTAGATCTATTCTTATCTCTGACATTGTGTATTAATGAAACATCCATGATTTGTTCAAATTCCTTCACTAATTTAAAGATCTGTAAAGTAAAATACCTTGATTTCATGATTTTAGGGCTTGCGTAGATTCAACACAAAATTCTTCTCCAAATCCATGCAAAATGCTTCCAATCACTTCTCTTTGATCTCCTTGACACTTGAATTCACTTTGATGATCAAATAATACTGATCATAAGCTTTTATTAATTCAATCTCACTTAGATCTGACATCGCATTCAATTCTTTTGCCGCTTCTTTCCAAAAAGCTATTTTTGCTAACCTGTAAAACTTAAAACTTCTTGCGATCTCACAAAACATAATATTTTTCTTTGCGCTCTTAACCATAGCATTAGAACATCAGAAAATACCTTTCATTAATTGAACAAGACTCATTTCATCATATATCTACTTCTACACTAATCTAAGTTCCTATTCTACTGCAATTTTCATAAATTAAGTACTTTGAGATGGGTCAGGTAAAGATTCATTCTTACCTTTCAATACTTCACCTTCCTGAGTACCTTCAATGTTGAGTATGTCTCCTTGATCTGTGCTTTTGATAAACTTTACTTCATTTGAATTACTACAACATCCTTTCTGACTGTTACTTGCATCTTCATTTCTTCTAACATGATTTCTGGGATTAGGATTAGGATGAAAAAATCTATTCTTCCTTCTGCAAAAACTTGTTGTATGTCCAATCTTGTTGCATATCTAACAAACAATTCCATTATTTCCATATCTTGGTCTAGGTTGATTGATTTGTGATCTACAGTTTCTAGCAATGTGTCCAACCTTGTTGCATCTATAACATATTACTCCATTTCTTTTGTTCATATCTTCAATAGGTTTCTTATCTGCATTATTAGTATTCCTAAACATTCTACTACCATCATTATTCTCAATAAATTTAGGTTTCCTACATTCAATAGCTCTATGTCCAAAACCATGACAATTATAACAATAACCATTAAGAGGTTTAAATTTCTTACCTATGCAATCTCTCTTCATATGACCAATAGTATTACAAGAAAAATATCTACCTTTGAATTCTCTTTGCATACCTTTGGGTGATTCCTCTTGCTTCAGTGATTCTTCTTCTTTAGGTGTATCTTCAGATTTGTTGATCTCATCAGGCTTCTTCTCATCTATGCTTTCAGATAATTTTAGATATGGTTCCTTGCCTTCATCATTTTCTTTAAAAGTGTTGAATCCAAGACCAGTCTTATCATAGAATGGTTTTTGATAAGATATTTGTTCATCAATCTTCTCACTAGTTGAATATAGCTTCTCAAGTTGTTGTTTGGATTGAGTCAGTTCACCTTTCATAATCTTATTGTATTTCTCAATTTCATCATACTACAAATTGACTTTCTCAAGTTCAAATGTTACTTTACAAAGTTTAGATTTTAGTCCTTCATTTTCAGTCTTTAGACTTTCATTCTCAGATTTCAGATTTGCTTCATTCTTGCCATTTCCATCTTTCAAACTAAGCTTTAGATTTGCTATCTTTAGTTCATGCTTAAGGATCTCATTTTATTTTTCTAAATTGTCATCACAATCTTCAATAAGAACTTCAGATTCCTTTTCAGATCTCAGATCTTGCAATTTGTTTTTTAGTTTCTCAATGAGGTTCTTTGCATCATCATACTTTCTTTTCAAAGTATCTTTTTCAATAGTAAGCAAGTCAATTTGTTCAAGAGCTTCTTCAAGATTCTTCTGTAGTTGATCCATATCCATAGATATCTTACTCAAGCTACTAGGCTTTCCTTGAATGATTCTTTTCTGAGTAACTAAGCTCTAATACCAATTGTTAGAAATAGGGAATACTGAGAGGGGGGGAGTGAATCAGTATTCTACAAACTTTATCTTTTTCCCAATTATGGATATAATAGATTATCTTTATACATGCATAAAATAAGAAGCTAAAAAACATACATAGCAATAAAACCAAAGAGATCATAACACATTATTTGTTCTCGAGGAAACCCTGGCCAAGGAAAAACCCCGGTGGGGATGGTACCCAAAAAAATCCACTAATCAAAAGTATCTTGTTAAGGATGTTGACCCTATTAGGAGTCTATTACAAGCATATAGTGTATTAGTCCTGATTAAGGGACTATAGACCTTGTTAGAAGCCTCAACCCTGTTAGGAGTTGGTAGTACAAAATGTGATTACTAGATGAGCCCACTACCCAAACAAGTAATGTACAATATACACTTCTTAAAAAAATAGGTTAAGGTACATAACCTTATACTACTTGCTTCAATATCTCTTTTCTGCTCTTTCACTATCGCTATTACATATGCATCATATATTTCACATCATATCACTTGTCTACACTATTGTGTACTCTTATAATTACAATTACATTTACATTTATACCAATAGCTTTATCCAAGGGTTAAAATATAGGATGTCATCCCTTTATATTGTTAAGTCATTATTTTGATAAACAAAATAATCCCTTAACTCTTTACTAGTTTTGTCTTCATATTCAGTCCTGTCGGCTTGACACTGTCTTTGGTAAAACTGTCATAACTTCTTCCGTACATGCCATACTAACTTGAACTCTGAGATGGGTGTTTAATAGAAATCATAGAGTCTATGTTCAAGTGCACAAGCACTAAACTTACTTCAATCAACATCACAAACAAAAACTGTGTCCAGGTTCACTGGTGAAAATACTATCTCACACTTAGACAAATTTGCAATGCACTCTGTCATACTTGCTCTCTGACCTGTGCGATCTTCATGTGGATCATATGTTGCCATAATGAAAAAATCTATGTAATCAACTCAGCCAAATTGACAACACTTTCTATGATTAAAAATAATCTTCAGACCCTTAATGTTATGCTTAATTCTTCTATTACTTCTTATCATGATGATATTGTTTTTTCGAAGCATACTCCTAATGGTCATTTTTCTGTTGGCTCTTCCTACTCTTAGAACTTCAAAACTATTCTAGCTCCCTTTTGGGCTAAGGTCTGTATCAAAGGTCTCACTCCTAAAATCAACATTTTCTTTTGGATGATGTTACAAAACAAAATCCTGACTCTTGATAATATCAAGATGAGGGGTATGTCCTTAACTAACATGTGTATCTTATACAGGGAAGAAGAAGAATATGCTAATCATCTATTTATTCATTGTGCTTATACTCAAGAGATGTGGGCTCTCATCTTGAATACCCTTAACCTGAACTAGGTGCTCCCTAAAGACATACTAGGAATGTTCAATTCTTGGAATATTACCCTTAGAAATAAAGACATCAAGGGTATATGGCATTATGCCTTGCGTCACATGTGTTGGGCCATCTAGAAAGAGAGAAATGATAGAATCTTCCATGGGATCAAGACCCCTCCTAAGATCTTGTTTGAGAAAACCAGAAGTTTGATCAGTGAAAACTATAGAGCTATGAATTTGAAGGCTACCAATGCTTCTGAAAAGGACATTACAATCCCTAATAAGTGTAGAATTAAAATTAACAAAAAGGACCAGAAAAAGCCTAGAGATGAAGTGAAATGGGACTGCCCCCCTCCAGGTTGGATGAAAGTGAACTTTGATGGTGCCTCTAAGGGGAACCCTGGCACTGCAGGATGTGGTATTATTATCCAGGATGAGATTGGTAATTGTAAAGCTATAACGACTATCCCGATTGGTACCCAGACTAACCATGTTGCTGAGGCCATGGTGGCTTACTAGGGTATCATTTGGCTAAGGAGAAAAATTGTAGTAAATTATGGCTCGAAGGAGATTCAAAAAATATTATTGATTTCCTTAATGAGAATTCCATTCCCTCATGGACAATCGATAATATTATTAATGCAGCTAAAGATCAAATTAATACTATGATAGAGTGCATGTTGGAAAGTTGTCTATAGTGAAGTATATGACCATATATAGTGTTGTCATTATGGAAAAAAAGTCATATAGTAGTTTGGAGACAGTGCACTTAGTGTAACGATCAGAATTTAGTTAAGTGTTGAAGACTGGATAATATACAGAGTTCCAATAGCTCAGAGCATCAACACACATGTGTATAGATGAATTAAGGTATGCGCCTTGGAAGTTAAGTTTTTTAGACTATACTTATGCTTAATCTATGAGCACATAAGTAGATATGCAAAGATGTGAAAGCTACAACCAGTTGAAGTTGCACAGCTAGTATGTGCCAGTAGCAAATAGAGCATAGAGCTAACAGTTAGCATTTTGGTTTGCGATTATGTTTTAATGTTGTAAAGGCTATACACCCACTATATTTAGGTTGCCAACATATGTACATGTATAATTGTAAGCACACTTAAGCCAATTCATTTGGAAGAGTTGTTTATAATTAGTTATAGGGCCGACCTAATTGTATAATTTGTATGAGCGCATAAATATAAGGTGCGCCCATTGTATTCAGCATGGAAGTTGTAATAGAGATGTGATAAGTAGAGTAGAGGTATGTGAAGTCAGCATAAGATGTATTAGAGCTTTGCTAGAGGTTAAAGCATCAGCGCACCAAAGGAACTGATTTGACAAGCAGTGTCACAATGAAGAGTTCACCTATAGATATAGTGTGTATTTGAATCAAAAGGTTGTAGCCTTCACCATTTGAGCAGTGAGCTCTAGGAATGAGTCTACTCCCCTAACATGGATCATTGTAAAAGACTCCTAACAAAGTCTGACCCTTAACAAGGTCTACTGTACTTAAAGCATTGTAAAGCTACTCCTAATAGGGTAGAGGATCTTCTAACAAGGATCACAAAACACTAGTGCAGATTATTAGTGGGTATCAAGTCCCACTAGGGTTTTTACCTATTTTGGTGTCCGCATAACCATAGTGGTGTTGTTGGGACTAAAAAATGCAACATGGGTTTTGAGTACCATGTTAAAATTTCACAGTTTGAAGCCCTTTAAATGCTTTTCATGCATGTGTACCCGGCTATCATTTTGAAGCCTCTAAGGTGTTCTAGGTGTTTAGCACACTCCATTTAGTATATGCATGCATTCTATGAGGTTATTTTGTCATCTCGAATCATTCGGTGTAGTCCCATTTTGAGTAGGTGTCAATTTGCACAATTCTGCCTAAGTGTCAAATAGAGTACAGTAGCCCAGTTTTCCTTTGAATATCTTGTATCTAGAAATGTTTCATGACCTGCCACTTTGAGGATGTTTCATATGCATATCAAAGAACCTACGTTTCAATTTTCAAGTCTTTTTGAATCCATTTGATTAGGTTTCGAACCCCTCAACGTTGGTAGTTTGTTGTTGTCATGCACTTGTGCAATTGTTCAGAATTCTGGAAGGGCCTGTTTGACTAGTCATATCTTTGACCCAGTCGACCCTATTGAGAAATTTCCTTTTGCATCATTTTCCAGGGGTCAAATACTTCCTATGTTCCAATTTTAAGGTCATGAAAAATCCGTTTGCTCAATTTGCAAATGCGATTCCAAATGCAACTTATGTTGTCTTACAAGTGGTGAAATGTGCAGATTGATTTGTACCCCTGTTCATGATGTTATAACTTTTGATCCATGATTGATGAGCCTAAACGGGTTGTACCACTATGTTATAATCTGAAAATACTAAAATTATGCCAAGTTAGAAGTCTTGACAAATCTTTTAGCATACTTTCCCAGGGTCATTTCATATGCACAAATCATTGTTTTGCTATGTTTCCTAGTTTGCAATTCTGAGAGCCTATCTTTGCCTGATTGCCAAATGCACCCTGTTATTCCTCATGAGCCCTAATTGTGTTATTATACTCTCTGTATGACAAAGAATAAATTCTCGAGTTTCCCATCCTTGGAAGTTTTAGTCAGCTAGTTTTCTGGGCCGGTTCTGATGGCAATTTATATGTTTTTGACAAGTACGAACAGGCAATGTTATCAAAGTGCATTGTTTGACCGTTGAAATCTTTTGGCTCATGTCCTTTTGGGTGATTTCCTTTAGCAAGTGTATCATAATTTTGGAAGTGATCTTATCATCTTAATGATGCTCTCATGTCAGGCCTCTTTGTCAGTTTTTGAGGCTAGATCCAGAGATCAATTGATATTGTTTGATGACTTTGCTAAAGTGGAAATTTGAGTTGTTGTGGTTGAGGGTTTGATCCACCATGATCAATGAACAAACAAAATTATGATAAAATGGGATCTGCAAAGATTAAAAATGAAGGAGAAGTGCATGGCACAGTATTTTTAGGTGCACCATCCATAGCAAAATGCAAAGTAGGCAGTGAGTTTTATTCAATGACTTGCACATTAAACAAAACAAGTGCTTGCATACAAGGAGATACCAGCATAAAAAATGGTTGCAGAATGACACCATTAAACACAAGAGGGGGAAATTTGTGTATGTTGTGGCTGTCGGTTAACATTTTGGTGGCCAATGTTCAAAGAGCTAAGAGTGCTGAACGCACATGATGGATCAAGGAAAGCCTCCACGCTCCAGCTTTTAAAGTGAAATGAAATAAAATGAAATGTTTTTAATGATGTCCATGAGATCGGCCATTGTAAGTGCTATATAATAAGACATTTGTGCACATGAGGAGTCTCCTTTGCAAGCATGTGCTAATCATTTGGAATTGATGCACTCTTCCCATCAAGCCTTTACACAAAGCATAGAGGAGGATGCCTGTGTGGAAATGACGCCAGTACATGGAGGGATTACCAGCTAGGTATGGGGCTGCATGGACATGCATTTTCACATTCAATTTGAAGGAGAAAGTGGAGACCTCATGCGTAAGACAAATGGGGGCTCATGTATTATGGCAGGGTGTGTAAGCTCACAGGCACCATAAATGAAAACTAGAGCCCCTGCGTAAGACAAATGGGGGCAGGCTTGTAAGTACTTGTAGATATAGGATTCACGCAATCCCTATGTGGTGGCATTCTCTTTTTCCAGTGATTGATGGAGGAGGCCCTACGCACTTAGTTGATGCCTCATGAGATTTTAGAGCCAGCACTAACAGTAACAGAGCCATTGTATGGCAAGGGATAGCGTATAATGCCTCACGCATGTGGTGAATGCCATGTGCATTGAGGCCATGTGCCAGTGTGTGAATGATTGTTTAGAGCATACATGTTTGTGTGATGCCAGCCCAGTGTAACAACAAAAGGGAGGTGTGCCAAGAGGCTTGTATTAACGGTGCTACTTCATACAATTTTTGAGGAAATCACCAGCAAGGTGCATGGCAAGTATGTGTTGTGCATGAAAGCTAATGGAGGATTTGCCAAGGAATGCCTACATATTGTGTTGGAGACTCCATGCAATATCATGGGATCCAATGTATGATAATGGAGGATGGAGGATGTCAGTGTCAAGAATCAACTGTGGCTCACACATAAAACAAAAACAAAAATATAAAGAGGTGCGTGAGCATTTGTAGAAGGAAACAGATGGGTAGGAATTTATCCCACATTCATTGGGTAAATGTCTTTTTAACCATTTATATACAGCGGCACTCATATCATATTGTAAGTAAGAACCTAAGGGCTTCTGGCATGGGCCCGCTTAGCTGGAGGTTTCAGTGCGCAGTGGGCCCCTCTAATTTTGGCACCAAAAATGTGAATAGGTCTTTAAAACATGAAAAACATATATCTCACATTGTTCTCACAGGTGAAGTTTGAAGAGTTTATATGCAATAACAAAAACACAATGAAGTAGATTGAAGGTTGGAGGAGGCTCTCTCCACACATGTAGGTGACTGGTTGCCTTAGTTTTTATGCCGGCGGGTTCAAAAATAAGAAATTTTGTAGAGCGCTAATGATGGGCTACAAAGATGAGGTGGACATGTGGTGCACGCATGTGAAGTCACGAGAAGGAGCCGGCGGTTAAGAGATGAATGCGTGACTTAGCAGGCAGTTAGTTGACCCCTAGTCACCAGGTCGCCAGATCCTGGTGGTTAGGCCCTAACCGTTCCACAATTTAGAGAATAGGTAGTTGCGAGATCACTAAATGGTTGACGGTCAATGAAATGCATTCTGAGATTACGAGAATGGGCTTGGTCGCTAGTTCATTGGATGTAACCCCAGGTCAAGGTTGGATTCTGAGAATTGGAGAATAGAGCTACTCGCCAAGTCATAGAGGTAACTACAGTTAGGGATTTTATTCAGAGACTTGGAGATACATGTGGTTGCCAATTCTCCAAATAGGATGGTTAAGCTATGGTTAGTCTGAGCATCCAGTCAGGAGGTGACAAGTGTCCAAATTTGGTGGCTTCTATGGCAAATAATGTAGAAAATGATATAAAATGCCAGATTTGAAAGATTTAGATAAATGATATAGTCTGGACTATAGGATAAAATTAAAAAATTTAAATGGCCAAGCCTATTCGCAGAAAAAATTACTTGGGAGCTCATTTTTTGACAAAATATATAAGTGTTGTATATTGCCGAAAAGGTCTCAGAACGAGGAATTTGATGGAGGAGTTTATTTTTAGTTTCAGTGAAGTGGATGAGAGTAGTTTGGGTTCAAATTCAAAGGAAAAGAATCAGGATCAGTTTGTTGATGAAATGATTGTAGTTAGTGGTTCAGTTCAAGGAATCAGTTGTAGATCAAGTGAGAGGAATTGTAGAGATATTTTGTGCTAAATGGACAGCTGTCAGTAGGTTTTTCAACTAACTCAATTATGCTATATCTTGGATTTCTTCTCATTTGTAAGATGATGGTGACATTAATGCTCCAAGGCAGCTTTCTAGTTCTAGGGTCATGTTTTTCTGAGTTTCTTTTGTCATTATGGATGTATTGAAGCAGAGAGATCTTAATAAAACACATTGCAGTTCCTATTCCAAACTATTGTTGTCTCTTTGTAATTTGTTGATGCTCTTGTATGTTTAGTTTGTAAGGCATTCTGAATATACTGGTTACAAGGTAACTATGCAATCACCTGTGAGTTTCCTTCAAGGAAGGAGTCAGTCTCATGATTAATTTTAGAGGGATAAGCATTTGTATGAGGATTTGATACAATAATTTTGGAATGAAAAGATAGTATGTAAGGCATTCTATCTGAGTTGCATGTAGATTGTAAGGCATTCTATTTGTGTTCCTATTAAGTTTTTTCTATTGATGTACATTTATATGACTCTGTTTCCCATTAGATATGGCACTGGTCTTTGCTTTTCTTGCAGTTTCATCATCAAATCTTTAAATCAATTCATTTTCCATTTCTAGTTTGAGAGCATGAATGTTCAGAATCTGTATTGAATAGTACAGACATTGTTAGTGATTCCTTGTAGAAGTGAATTTGATAGGTTAGCCTGCTTGAGCCTCCTGGTTTGAAAAGAAGAAGGGTGAATATCCTTGTCATAATCCACTATTTTTCATGTCTGCATAAAGGGTTTAGTGAGAAAGTGTTGTGTATGAAGATTTAATATGTATTAGGTACACCCGCCTGGGTCTGTGGAGTCCGAAGTGTAGAAGGAGTTTCTCCTTGTCAATTAGTCTTTTCTTGTGTGAATCAGGAGTCTAGGAATCATAAGATTCTATCCAAGCTCTCAAGGCTATGTTGTAGGATTCAATAAGAAAAATAGCTAACAGGTGTCATGTGTTGATTTCATGTTTCATGTTTATGTGAATGTTTAATTCAATTCTTAAGCATTTATGTTCTATATAAATATTAAAGAAAAAAGTTAAAATATAGTGAACACTGATTCACCCCCCCCCCCCCCCATCTTAGTGTTCCCATTCCTAACAATTGGTATTAGAGCTTTGGTCCTCAGCACAAAAGTTTAACCACTTGAGGAGATCATGGACAAAGAATATATGAAACATCTGAAGAAAAATCTTGAAGCCGCTCTTGAAGACTTGGATAATTCAGAAAGAGAAATTGAAGAACTAAAAGAAAAAGTTAGTGATGCTCAATTAGTTATCAAAAGAATAAGAAAGGATTTGAAAGGATGCTCTAATAGTGAACTTAAAGAAAAATTCAAGAAGTTAAGTGAAGAAAATGCATCCTTGTTAAGTCAGCTTGAAGAATTTGATAACAAACTGATGAACAATCAAGATGTCTACAATGAACAAGTCAAGGAGAACCTTCAACTCAATGAAGAATTAAGGGAAGCCAATTTGGAAATCTTGGATCTAAGGAATTGCAAAGAAAGATTGGAGTCTGAATTAAAAGAAGTAAAGAATCATATTGACAAATTACACACCAGTGCTAATTTGGTAGAATCTCAGTTGTATGCAAGAAGAGCCAAAGGAGACACTAGCTGTATTGGATACAATGAATCACAAAATCAGATTGACAATATGTGAGAAAGAAAGGATTCACAAAAAAACTCTACTAATGATGAGAAGACTAAAGATCAAACCAAAGATAATGGTGGTCCTCCTAAGAATGAGTGCAAGCAAGTAGAACACATGTGTTTTTCTTGTAACAAGCATGGACACATTGCAAGGAACTATACAGAGGTAAAACCTTTTAATGGTTACTATTATTCATGCAATAGATTTGGTCATAGAGCTATGAATTGCAAGACTAGTAAGAAGAACAAAACTCAACAAGATCAAAGAAATTAGAATCAGACAAATGTTAGAAGTTCTCAAAATGTCACATGTCAGATATGTAACTATAATGGTCACTCAGCTAGAACATGTAGAATGGAAACTCATGTTAATGCGTCAAGGAATAATAGACCTTCAGTCATTTTTTACTCTTGTAACAAGGCTGGACATATCTCAAGGTTCTCTAGATCAATGATGTAAGGTCAAGAAAGCCCTAAAAATATGAAAGAACTAGTTTTGGATCCTGAAGTAGAAGTAAAGTTTGTGAAAGCCTTAGATGATGTGAGCATGATTTTCTTAGAAGGAAAGAAGGACTATGCTATTGAGAATGTATTGGATGCATCCCAAGTGGATGTACCCTCTACATCTACATAAATGGCCCTTAGGGTCATAGGGGGAGCTAATTTAGCTCTAGACCTCTGCACAGCTGGTATACTCATCCTTAGAGTATGCACATTTGGACTTAAGCTTTTGGAGTATATAAGAACCTTCGTGCAAGAGTGCACATGCTGATTGTTAGTGGAACTTGAGTTTGAAAATTTGAAGTGACAACCTGGTTTACGTGAGTTGCACTAATGGAAAATTTCTTGCTTTAAATACACAAAAAGTTGTTTGTTCACTCATTGCATTCATATTCAGAGTAATTAGAGAGTAGATTGAGCCTTGGAAGTTGCTGTGAAGATTTGGAGATTAAATTATCAGTGTTTGCAGTGCATTTGATCAGTTGCAAGAAACCCTAGCTTGTTGCACCGATTTGGAAGCCATCAGAACATCTCAGAGATCATTTGGAAAGTGAATATCAAGTAATTCATGGCCACTCCTATTGTTTTTGATGTTGCTAAGAAGAAGAGGTATGTTTTCAAGAGGCACCCATTTAAATCAACCCTAGACAATTTAGAGGGAGCATTTTCCTGCACGCCGATGGGTGTCATGCATGTAGAAGACATAAGGGCTTACATCTATTACAAGAAGGAACTTGTTGGACTAGATAGGTTAAGGGTGCACATGGACACAATGTTGAAACCAAAAAAAATGTTCATGGATGAATACACCAAATGAAATGATCACCCCATTGTTGAATATGCCATGACATATGAATTCTATGAAACTAAATGGATAAAGATATTGTTGAGCAGAATCCATGATGATTTGTTTTGGATTGGAGATGTACTAGTAAGAATCACAGGAGACTTAATTCATGAGATGGTAGGCCTTTCTAAGACAGGCGCCATCCTTCCTATGGGTAAGAATGTCAGGAAAATGGTGGAGCAAGTGTGTAAATCCAGAAGTGATAAGCATGACATGACGATTGAGCATATAGAGAAACTAGACATCAAGTTGATATCAATGATATTAGGTTACAGATTTCATCATACCAGGAGGGTGAATAGTGTGTTTGCGGGCACTATTCTAGCAGCCATCTATCTTGTGCAAGAAGATGGAGAGTTCAACTTGTGTGAGATCTTGCACACATAGTTGATAAATAACATCAAAGCTATCAAACATGACAAGACTAAGGTATTCAAGTTTGGGTCCCTAATCATCTATATGTACCTTTATATAGTTGGTAAAGTTTTAGACTTGTATCTAGACAAGTCCATTCCTACCACGCCATAGATATCAAACAAGGCACCCACAGAAAGCACACTAAGAGATTACATCACTTTGGAATTGAAGACCTTCAAAGCAAGGATGTAGATGAGGTACATGATTCCTGAGAGTATTGTAGAGAAGTATAAGGATACAATATGCTTCATGGTGGAGATTGATACTACATGTATGGAAGCTATGGAACCTAGAACTAAGTGGATTCATCCACTTAGGTATGAAGTTGAAGAACAAGTTCTTGAAGCTTATGCATAGGTACTGCTATCAGCCCCTAAGGATGACAATGAACCTAGGTGGGGAACCTATAAAGAGAAGACTAGAGAAGTTGATGCTAAGCTAAATAGTGCTGCAACAAAAAGAAATGTTGCAAAGGTCACATCAGAGATCCTAAGAATACATGGTGTATCACAAGTAGACCTTGATAAAGCAAGGGATGAGAATATTTCCCTATAATTGAAGAGCATAGTAGAAGAAAAAGAAGATCCCAAGATGAAAAAGATAAAAATTGAAAAAGATGATATTTAGAAAGATAAAGAAGATAGTACTCCTTCTGTGCCCAAAGATACTCCTCCAGAGTATAAGCATTTATTCAAGAGGAAGAAAGAAGCTAGCACCAGTCATCCATCCTCCTGAGCATTAAGGAGCAAGAAAAACACTTAGGCACCTCCTTAGGTAGGATTCAAACCTAGCGTTAAAGTTTTGAATGCAAGAATTTTTGATGAGGGAAGAATTGATCAAGTAGGGAAGTTCTATGAATCTTACAGTAAGATTGACAAATAAGAAATACATAGTATGATTTTCAAACACATGATCAAGTTCAAGAAGACAGTCCTTGAGTTGAAAATAGAAATTCCAGATAAAGTATGGGATATTTTGGAAAATTTGAAGAGACAAGCAAATGAAGAAGACCTAAGGATTAGAGAAAAAGTATTAGAAGATACTCTGCCAGTATGTTCTAAAGAAGAAGTGGAACTGATATTGAATTGGGTGAAGCTGCACTTAAGGAAAAAGATAAGAACTCTTCACATCATGAATAAAGACTATGAGTTGATTGTGAAGGAAATAGAGAAGGCCTTTGAAAAGGTTTTATTGGAGCAATAGATAAAACCACCTATTGGGCCCATCTCTCATGCACCCATTAAGGAAGATAAAGTGGTAGAGCCCACTAATTTACCAATGAGAGGTCCTTAGGACTCAGTGCCCATAATAGAAACTCAATCAAAGGTAGACAACTCTGCACCCATAATAGAATCACACATGGACAACACTATTATCATAGATAATGTGGAAATAGCCATGGCAGCTACTGATAAGGAGTTAGACAAGTTTGAGGAAGCATTTGTCAGCACTGAGGCTGAAAACCTATGCAGCAGTACACCTCCCATTCAGCAAGAAGAAGTACTCATAGAAGATGTTTCTGATGAGAAAGAAGAAGAGAAGAAAGAAAGAGAAAAGGAAAAAGAAAGAAAAGATGAAACTATTGTTGAACTGGTCACAATAAAACAAGAAGTGGTGATGGAAAACACTCCCATCACTCCCTCCTTAACATTGTTGTCAAGTTTGACACTAGACTCAAGCAGTTTGGACTCCTGGAAAGAAGAAGACCTAATTAAGTTCAGTGTCCTAGCTATGGAAAAGGAAAAAGAGAAGCAAGTCATGAGAAATCCTCTCCTTGTGGAATCAGTGAATATTCTAAATATTTTGTTGCCTAAAGATAAGAAAATGCAAAATGTACATTCGGTTGATGATGTGAGTACAGTTCTCTCTCAATTCAAAAGCAATTTTTCTAGCCTAGAAGAATCTGCATCCACAGTGGTAGAAGAGAAATACTTGAAAAAGAGACTCAATGAACTAATGAGAAACTTTTCACTAGACTTGAATTCTCTTAAGTCTGGTCAGGCATCCTTGAAGGAATTTGTAGATCAAGGAAGGAAAGTAATTGCAGAATCCATGGATCAGGATAAGCTCATTGATGACCATCTAAAGAAGATCAAATATGCAGAGGCAATGATTGAGAAGGTGAAGAATTTAGTGCTAGACACATCCATTGATGTGAACATGTGTAACAATGTCTATCAAGGTCAGTTGGAAACAATTGAGAAGGCAAAGAAAGAAATGGATAAGATAAGGTCTAGACAGACTTAATTAAGGAATGCTCTTGCACCCTCTCTAGACATTCTCAGTCAGAACATAAAGGAGATTGATGCGACCATGATAACTTATGATCAAGGTCCGAGCATAGAATTGGAGAAGATGGAGAAGCTTCAATATGCATTATGCGCCCATCTACAGATAGTCAATTCTCTGATAACCTTTTGGAAGAAGGAGATCCAGAACCTCAAGATTGCATATTTGGATGTTTTCCCATAGTGAGTAAGTGTACATATAGTTTTTTGATGCACCTTTGTCATTAATGTTAAAGGGGGAGTTATGTATAGAATATGGAGTATATATATATATAGGGAGATATAATATTATGTATAAATATGTATAGAAGACAAAAGTTTTTGTGTAAAGGTACAATTAGCAACTTGACCATATTCCTTTGTTGCCATCAATGACAAAGGGGGAGATTGTTGGCAAGTTGTCTATACTAAATTATATGACCAGATATAGTGTTTTCATTATGGCAACAAAGTTGTATAGCATTTTGGAGACAACACACTTAGTGTAAAGATCAGAATTCAGTTAAGTGTTGAAGACTGGACAATATGCAGAGTTCTAGCAACTCAAAGCATCAACACACATGTGCACTGATGAATTAAGGTATGTGGCCTAGAAGTTAAGTTTTTTAGACTATACTTATGCTTAGTCTATGAACGCATAAGTAGATATGCAAAGATGTGAAAGTTACAGTTAGTTGAAGTTGCACAGCAAGTGTGTGCCAGCAGTGAACAGAGCATAGAGCCGACAATTAGCATTTTGGTTTGCAATTATGTTTTAATGTTGTAAAGGTTATGCACCCATTGTATTTAGGTTTTTGACATATGTACATGTATAATTGTAAGCATGCTTAAGCCAATTCATTTGGAAGCATTGTTTGTAATTAGTTATAGGGCCGACCTAATTATATAGTTGGTATGAGCGCATAAATATAAGGTGCACCCATTGTATTTGGCATGGAAGTTGTAATAGAGATGTGATAAGTAGAGCAGAGGTATGAAAAGTTAGCATAAGATGTATTAGAGCTTTTCTAGAGGTCAAAGCATCAGTGCACCAAATGAATTGATCTGACAAGCAGTGTCATAGTGAATAGTTCACCTACAGATATAGTGTGTATCTGAATTAGAAGGTTGTAGCCTTCACCATTTGAGCAGTGAGCTCTAGGACAGTGAGTCCACTCCCCTAATAGGGATCATTGTAAAAGACTCCTAACAAGGTCTGACCCTTAACAAGGTGTACTGTACTGAAAGCATTGTAAAGCTACTCCTAACAGGGTAAAGGATCTTCTAACAAGGATCACAAAACACTAGTGCAGATTATTAGTGGGTATCAAGTCCCACTGGGGTTTTTACCTATTTGGATTTCTCCATAACTATATTGGTGTCATGTGTTGATTTCATGTTTCATGTTTATGTGAATGTTTAATTTAGTTCTTAAGCATTTATGCTCTGCATAAATATTAAAGAAAAAAGTTAAAATATAGTGAGAACTAATTCACCCCCCCCCTCTCAGTGTTCTCATTCCTAACAGTGTCTTATTACCCATATTTATCATGAAGCTAATGTGGAAGCTAATTGGGTAGCTAACCATGCTTGCAAAAAAGGGGATGTCACTTCATGGAAAAATGAGGATAGTACTCCGTTTGAGATCAAATCTATCATCCATTTTGAGAGATCTTATAGAAATTAGAGAATTAAAAGACAACTGAGATATGATGGGGAAAAAAATGAAGAAGGTAAAGAATAATTATTGCAACATCATTTATCTTCACATGGATTCTAGGCTCTAAAAAGATCAGGAATTTACACTAATATCACTAAGGGGATAGTTGTCATTAACATCAAAGTTAAACATTTCTCTCAAATTGAGAATATGGGAGGAGGAAAGAAAAGATATGAACCAGTTCACTATAATGACTGGAGATAGAAGAGGGGGGTTTGGGAGATTCTTAAGAAGGGGAATTTTAGCACCTACATGGAGAAAATCTAGGGTGGGAACTCGGGAATCACTCAGTACTTCATTAAGAATTGGAAGAATGGTAAGATTCTTTTTAATAACCATTGGATTGACATCAATGAAGATTTCATTACTGATGCTATGGGGCTTCTCAAGGAGGGGATGAAATTCTACCATGACAGAAGCTATTCTGACAAGGTGACCAAGAGATTCCCAGATAAAAAAGATAAAGAGGCTAGGATGGTTAAACAAGTTGGTGGTTTTATCAATCCTACTAATATCAATAGACCTCGATGCTTTATTCTTTATGCTGCTATTAGCTACTTAACCCTAGATGAGAGATTCTCTAGAGCCTACGACCACCATTTCATCATCCTGAATCATTTTAGGCATGATGAATTTATCAGTATGCCCTATTATCTGATGTGATCCATGAATCACACTATTAAGAGTCTTTAGGATGACCCTAAAGGGGATCATGCATCCCATCAAGGTCTCATGGTCATTCTCTACAACCAACTGAAAGATAATAATATTGCAAGACCTATCAACAAGAGTAAAAACCCTAATGAGGAGGATTCTGAGGATGAAGGCTCAGATGGGATGTTTGAAGCTGACACGGAAGATGAAAGAACTACTGAAGATAAGAAGAAAGGTAAAAACAAGGTTGGTGCTACTAAAAGAAAAATTGAGATTCTTGATGACAACTACCTTAACTTTGAGGATGAGTACGAGAACTAGAAAAGTAAAAAAAGGAATAGTCCTAAGATTAAGGGGAGGAAAATGGACAACAACAGGGGTTCCAAGAAAAAAGGGCTTTTTGACTCTTCTGATGAAGAGAAGAATACTTTTAATAGAAAAGAGAAAAGAAAAAGGAAAAACAACATATCTAACCAAGATCATGACAAAGAGGATTGGATCGACATCCATGACAACCAAAAAGACAAGGAGAAGGGAAAAGCCTTCGGTATGACTCCCCTCAATGACCAGGATGGGACAAGTGACCCCCTTAGAAAGATTGCTAAAAGTAATATTGATCCTTACCACAAGGAGACTATCATTTCCTTTGGGCATTTTCTGGGATCTATTGCTTATGATATTAAGATCATCAAGGACCTCCAAGAATAGAAAAAGATCACAAATATGATTAAAAGAGCTAATTTTGGGGATAAGCCTCTGGCTATTTGTCTGGAGGACTAGATGGAGGCTATTCACTAGGGGGAATGCTTTTGGGGAAATGGGTGGTAAGGTGATGGATTTAGAAAAAACCCTAGAGAAGCTCAACACTGACAATAAGAGGTATGAGGAAAGAATCATCTTTCTGGAAGAGAAAGTTCAAAGTTTGGAAAAGCCAATGAAATGTGAGCAGAGCACCCATATCATTAATATTTCTGATGATCAAAGTAAGCCTACCATGGAGAAGTCAGAGCTCAATAAAGGGGAGGACATCAAGGATCTCAAGGATATGGGCATTGGTATCCGTACTCGAGCCAGTATGAAAAAAAAGAGATGGGGCTGGAGGACCAGACTGGTAACATGGACCTCCTAGTTGTTCATGCCTCAGAGATGATGAATATCAGTTAGTTGCTACTGTCTTTTATCTGTGTTGTCTTTCTCTATATCTGACTACTTGGAAGTCTTTTTCTATTGTCTTTTGCTAGGCCATGTGCCTTTGTTTTTGTTGTCTTTTTTTCTCTAAGGTTGATCAGTATTGAATATCTTTTGATCTTTTGTACAAGGTTTTGGGACCTTTCAAATCCTATTTTTACTTAATCAGAACAATATAGTTAATTAATAAAAATTGACTATAATGTCAAGGGAAAATATTAGTAAAAATTAATATTAGAATGCAAATGGACAATTTTAGGTGTCTACATATAGTAAATGAGGAACCATGCTTAATAGCTTTCAATATGGATTTAATGCAGAAATAGATACGAGAAACAATTGATTTACTGGGTATAATAGAAAAGAAAGATGATGAATACAATATTGATAGAATAATAAGAATCAAAGGACATATAAGTGTCATAAATATTTTGCAGAAACAATGAAGCACAATATTGAAATTATCAAGAACTAACACAAAACTATTCTAATAGAAGAAGAATTCAATTGACACCCAAAGGACACAGTTGTGTTTTCACCTTTGGCATTATTGTCGAAGGGGGAGAGAATGTCAAGGTAGAGAATGCTAAGGAAGATGAGAATGTTTAGGAGAAAGAATTGAAGTGAGAAAAGGGAGATAATATCTAAGGGGAAGAGATACAAAGTTATAGAGATACCAAAGTATGAATAGAAAGGTTTTTCCATCAATGCCAAAGGGGGAGATTGTTACTTGACAAAATCCTCAATAGGAAATCAATGATTATTTTTCTAAGGTTTTCATTTATGGTAAATAACATACTATCTCTATAAGATACTATTAGAAAGTGATATCGACATAAAGAGAGTATTATCGGTATAAAGGAAGAGTTATCAGAAAGTGTTAGCAGTGAAAAGAAAGCAAAAGATTACGAAAGAGGATGACATCAAATTAGAAAAATGGTTTATGGAAGATCATGGAACCCTAATTAGGTCAAGCTATTATAAGAAGAGATCAAAGACAAAGAGATAAAAAGAGAGTGATGTGATGATAATGGTAAAAGAGAGAACAATTGGAGATACAGGATAAAAAGACCAGTGTAAGGATTAGAGATCAGAATAGAGGAAGAGCGAAATGAGATCTGGCAAGATTTTGGAGAAAGAATCTACATACCAAATTTCTTGTTGATTTATTTGTAATAGTTTAGAAACAATATTGTGAAATCCCTTAACTAGGTAGTCTTTAACTAGATTTAGAAGTTCTATTTCAAAACTTATTATAAATCCTTTAACCAAGTGAACACTATATAAGTCGGATAAAATATCTTAATAGAGTAGTCTTTAACTGGACTTTTGATACTCCTGATAGGGTATTAGACACTCTTAATAGGGTGAAGTCATTCAAAAGATGAAATTTATGTAATCTTTTAACTAAGCATCTTATTATTGTAGTGATAAGTTGTGGATATCATCCCCACCGTAGTTTTTCCCTCTGACCAAGCGTTTTATGTGACACTAAAATATTATGTTATGTGTTTGAATGTTTATGAGTTGTATGTTTGATTTATATGTAATCGGTTATCAGTTAAACAATACTGAATCTATCAATAAAGGACAACACAGTTATCAGTTTAAGTAATTTACTGATTATCAATTTATACTTAGAAAGTTGAATAAATGTGAAAACTCTGCGGTACTGATTCATCCCCCTCTTAGTACCTTACCAAATACTTTCCAATAGTATGGTGATCCTTTAGTTTGATCAATGTCATAAAGGAGGCATTTAAAGAAAATAATGACTCTTGTAATTTATCTATATCAAAATATAGCATTCTTATATAACTGATGGTATATTTGTTTTTTAAATAAATGGGTCCTTTTTTATATATTTATAAATAGATAAACAACAATGTATGGAATTTTTTTTTGGAAATTTTGATGTATTGTCATTAATGTCAACATGTCTATTATGTAGTTTTGCTAGAGGAACAATATGTATAGATCTATGGAGAAGGAATGATACTAAAGATGAGGAGTTGGGAACCTCAGGAGATGTTGTAGATTTTTTCTACTATGTTCATGTCAAGTTTTAGGTGTTGACATGATGATTTGAGTAGGTTATGAGTTCATAATTGGTGACTGGCTATTTTATTATCTGCCAATGTATCATAGTTGTAGAGATTGGTTTTGCACACATGTTCAAGATGAGATCTTTTGTTGCACAACTAGGAATATGTTAAGTGTAATACCCCAAAAATGGGCTATAAGTTCATTAACCTCCTACATCAACAATTCGAACGAAATCGACATCAAAGTCCTAATCTAAGGCACATCTAAACATCATCGAATCCTAATTGATTATCTTAAATTCTGCATCAGGGAATATTCCTAGCAATATTCCTAATTATCTTAATTATCTTTAATTTAACGATTATTTGGCGATAAATCACATTTATCCTAAGTTTGATTAATTGAATATTTTCATATTTAATTAATTAGATTTAATATCTTGCCACTTAATTGTGTAATTAAATTTAATTCTATCTATTATTAATTGTATTATTTAATTTTCACAATAAATCCAATATCCTATGAATAATTGATTAAATTCTTATTTAATTGATTAAAGCAAGTTGTCATTATTTAATAATATAGTTTTTAATAAAAGTTTGATAAAATAGTTAATTAACCCATAAATTAATTATTTTATTTCAAAAATCAGTTAAGTGGAGAATAAATCACTTTATTTATTTATTAAATCATAATTATCCATGTGCACATTCAAGGACCAGTTAAACTCAAATTGGAAAATCAATGCAAGTTGTTAGCTTTTTGAAACTCAACATCTTTTTAAGTTATAAAGTTGATCTAAACTTCTAATTCGAGTTGAACTGTGCTTTTGCATGATTTTTGTGACTTAATTATCTGTTATTTAAAAATAACTCAAAAATCAAGCTGAGTTATTTGAGTGATTTATGGCTTTTTTTCATGCACCTCCAAAGCCCTGGATTTCTATAAAATCAAGACTCAGCTCTTTATAATTCATCTCTCAAATTTACATCCATAAATTTGCACAATCACGCTGGAGAATTGGAATTGGGAAAATCAAAGCTCTTGCGAATCGACACTTTTGTGAGATCAATTTCAAATTCATAGCTTTCATATTATTGTTAGAATTTTCATTCTCATATCATATCATTTCTAGATTAGCATTTGCATATCAATTTCCATATTAGCATAGATTCATATCAGTTTTTCATTATTATTGCATAGAAAATACCAAAAAAAAAATATAGATTAATTGCATTCAAATCCTTCATTTAGGTGTCATCTAGGTCACTGATCTTGATAACAATCTGAGAACATTAATCTCGCACCTACTAGAAGGCAGTAAATCGCTTGGTTAGAGTAGATTTCAATTTTGCATGATTTTGATTATAGCTAACCTCTAATGTTTTACTGAAGTGTTGTGTCTATAGATCAGGTACAATTTTCACACACACATTAAGGACATGGAGATGTGTCTTTAGTTCAAAGGGATATTGATTCTAAAGGTTTTCAAGACATTTACAAGTGTTTTAGCTAAAGAGGTCAGTGTTCTTGAAGGGTGGAAAGTAATGCTGACATAATTTGATGATGTGGAAGGGTTGGATGTTTATTTTGTTTTTTATGATTTCTAAGGATGATCTTGAATTATGTGCCTACTAATTTGGCAGTTTTCACCAATCAATGTAATCATATTTGTAGTATTTTCCTAGTTATAGAAGGTGTTATTGTGTTCTTAGTTGACATGTCAAGAAAATTGGTAAAACGCTTTATGAGCGATCCAAAAAATGTTTTATGGAAGTGTTTATGATCTTGAGGTGATTATGATGGATCTAAGTTTTTTGGGGGGACATAATTGGATCAGGATCATTTATTTTGATGATATGAGATGAAATTTGAAATTTAGGTTTTTTCGACTTTAGTTGATGAATTATTTATGGATTTAGGGAAAAATTCTAAGTTCAAATATGGTTGTAGAGGAGAAGATTTGATCGTAGATGTCAGGGATTGTTTGTGGAGAAGTTTTGTAGATCTAGTGTAGGTTGAGTTACTCATCTAAAGGAGTCAGAGATAACTACAATATATATTTTATTGTACTTCAATGGAACTAACCAAGGTATAATTAGATACTATTATATAGTTTATAAATTCATTATATTGTAGTCTGATTGTGTTTGTAAGGTGAAAGTATTCCTTAGGGTTGTATCCCAAGGATTGTTGAGTAGTGAGCTCTAGGAACTATTACTAAATGCATGTGTATTCCATATTTTTAATAATATTCTAATTATAACAAGGTATTATTCTTATTGTGGTTCAAGCCCCACTATGGTTTTAACCCTAATTTGGGTTTCCACAATAAAAATATTTTTGTTATTTGGTGTTGATGTTTTTTGATTTGTGCTTATATGATGGGTATATTCCTTGGATACTCTACCAAAGTAAAATAATATAGGTACTATAACAAGAGACTAAAGAAGATGGTAGAGGGTACTAATGTAAAGGTGGATGCAAGTCTTGAGAATCCATCCAGGGCTAGTGGATATGATGTTGGTGAAAAGAATAACAGTAATAGTAAAAGGCAAGTACAATAGATTTGTTGGAATTTGATGAAGGTAATATGTGTTTTGGTCACATGAGTATGTTGTGGTGTTTTCATTGCTAGAAACATGTTTTGTTTATGTAAAGAAAATGATTTTATGATGGTACTGAAGGATTAGATTGGAGAATGACTAAGTGTTCAGTCAACCAGTGATAGTGTAAAAAGTAAGCAACACTGAATTATTTATAGAGAAGATGATTGAGTAAAGGTGTGTGGTCATAGAGTTAACATCTACAAAGGTATATCTATCTATTCCTACAATCGCATCAATTATCTTGAAGTATTTTGAAATTTATTGAATATTGAAGTGAAACTGATAGTTAGAATAGTGAATTGATGGACACAGTTGGTTAGGTCGGTGTTATGGTTAAATGTTTATGTTGAGCCAACATGTTTTTGAGTTTTAATATTTTAAGCAAACATCAAGGATGTTTAATTTTAATTTTGGCATGAAGTCTCATGATGATAAGTTGGATTTGAGGGCTAACTTGTAAAATATTTTGGGGTTATAGAACTGACCTAGAACAAGTATATAAATGGTTAAGACATTAATGTTGAAGTGAGTTGTGATTTTGTTGTGATGATATGTGATGAGCATTGGAGTTAGTACAGAGACAATAAAGCATTCAGAGAAACATAATTGATATGAAAGTTATTGGATTTATTGTGCATTGAGAGAAAATATCGAGTCATTCTCTACTTGTTGATTCTAATAGATTGGCAAGAAAAATCCTTTAATAGGGTCACTCTTAGCATGGTGAGAAGGACCCTAACAGATCTAAAGTGAAAATCTTCTAATAAGGTAGCTCTTTAGCTAGATCTTTAAATCCCTTAGTATGGTAGTCTTTAGCAGGATTGTTGTAGTTCTTAATCAAACTATAAGTACTTTTAACTGAGTATAGACCCTAGAAAGGTTGTTTTAATTTCTCCTAGCAGGGATGATTTCCAAGTGCACTAGTGAACTCTTGTGGAAATTATCCCCACAAGTGGTTTTATCCCTCTAAAAAGGGTTTCCATAGGAAAAATCTTGGTGTTATGTGTTCAGACATGTGAATGTTTTACATTTTATATTTTTACTTAATATTCACATTTGTTTGTTGGTTAATTAGAAATATAATCAATAAAATTTCAGATTTTTGGTTGCATTGATTCACCCCCCTCTCAGTTCCTTATAATAATTGCATTTGGTATTAGAGCCTTGTGCCCTTGAATAATCCTAATAGCTTGGGTAGATCCTTAAAAGAAAACATGGAGGGTTTTAGATATAGAAGACAACTTGATGAAGCTAAAAGGCTGATCCATGAACTGAAAGATCAGTTGAAACATTTTTTGACCAAGAAAAGAGAGCTTGTTGAACAACTCAATGAGACTCAAGAATACATTGATAAATTGTCTAAACAAAGTAGATCTGAGGAATTTGAAGCAGACAATGTAGCCTTGTCTCAAGAGAATGAAGCCTTGTCTTAAGAGAATGAATAACTGCACAAAGTGAAGAATAATATCAAGAGGGAGTTAGAAGCATTAGCTATCAAGATGGGCCAACAGATGGAAGAAAGAACGACTGCTAAAGATTCCCTAAAAGCTAAAGATCAGGCCTTGAAGGATATGAAACATGAAATTTTCAAGTCAGAACAAGAGGTAGGAACCTTGCATGCACATCTTCATGAGACTAAAGAGGAACTAGAAGATCTAAGAGGAGAAATCAACAATCTGATGATGAGTAATGAGAATTTGGGAAGAGTGAATGAGAAATTGAAAGGAGAACTAAAAAATTCCATTGACAAGCTAAATAAATTACATGAGAGTTTAGAGAAACTTGATGAGTAGCTGAGAAGACAAAGAAGAAGCAAGGATACAACTAGTCTAGGTTATACCTGTTAGACTACCTTTGATATTGGTGAATCTTTTGGAACTAAGAATGGAAAGTCATCAGAAGAAAAGTCTCCACTAAAGGTAAATCCAACAAGTCCAAGTAAGAAATATTAAAATCCTATATGTTTCAATTGTCATAAAGTGGATCACACTTCTCATGTTTGTAGAAATAGGTCAGTTAATAGGCCTAACTTTTTTGATTGGTATTTAATGCAGGAGAATCCTAGGGTTGTTGGAAATCCTATATGTTGGAGTGTTTATTTGTTACTTAGTTGTAGCTTTGACCAAGGGACTTGGTCATTGAAGGGGCTTGGTCACTTAAGGGAACTCAATAAACTTTTGGTGCTTGATAGAACCTACACTTAGTGATGCTTGTGGTGCTTGGTCGATGTGCTTGCTTAGTGATGCCTAGCTGGATCAGTTGTTTTACTGGTGCACGGTAGTTCTGGCTTACCGACTGGGGTTCTTGGGGATTTGGTTGGCTGACTTGATGTATTTAATGTTGGTAGCTTGTGTTGTATTCTCCTATGTGGATCTAGAGGCTGACATGGAGAATTAATTATTTTTAAGGCTACTTGAGAGCTGACTTGTATTGCATTTAATATTTGCTTGTTTAGGAGCCAACTTGGCTTAGGGGTTAACTGTTTCTTCCATCCAACTTGTGGTTGAAGAAATGTATTTAAGGAAGGTTTGGGTAGTTTTTTAGAGAGTTAGTAGAAGGAGATCGATGAGACAATAATTGGATCCTGCAAGATCTTGAAGATCGGATTGTTTGTTTGATATTTGTAATAGCAGAGCTAGTGGTTTGCATGCTTGGAGACAAGGAGATTTCTTGGTGGCTTGCGAGCTCAAGTTTAGATCTACCTTAGTGTTTCTACCAGTTTCTAATGTGTCACAAAGTTGGACTAGCTAGAGGATTGCAAAATTATTGTTGTAATTGATTGTATTTGGCCCTAACCCGAAAGGCCTTACAACCAAGCATGTTCAATGAAATTCCATTTGAACATTATCTTGTTGTGTTTCTATTGTATTATTGTTACTGGTGTAGATTTGGACTATCCATTTTTGGATTTTCCATGTTGCACTATGTTAGGTGGTATCAGAGCTTGAAGTTCTTGAGTGTGTGTAAACAGATCACCGAGTTGAGGTAGTTTGCACTAGGACCTTGGGTTGGTGATTTATTGCCTTGGATTTTCAAAGATCTTGAAGATCCCTCTTTGAAGATTGGACCCTAGGGAAATTGTAGATCTCTGTGATGTTGTAGAATCAAATATTATAGAGAAGGTTAAAGTAGATTTTAGATCTAAGATGGAATTGATGAAGAATGACATGATTATTGAGATCATGAGGGCTATTTCTGGTATTTTGAGGAATCTTGGTACTAAAGATGGCTATGAGGAAGCTGTTGAAGACTTTGAAGTTGCTGGATCTAGTGGAGATGATTAGAGGGATAGATCTGGTGAAGACAGAACTGGTCGGTTGCATAGATCTAGAGCTCAGTTAAGTACTAGTTACCGAATGGAAGTTTCTAATTTCTCTGGTACTTTGAGACTTGAAGATTTGATTGGTTGGATTAGTGAGTTAGAAGACTTCTTTGAGCTTGAATAAATTGAATATCCTCTTAGAGTAAGATTGGTACATACAAAGTTTAAAGGACATGTTTCTCTTTGGTGGAAAGAATTACAAAGAGATAGAGAAGATGAAGGTGAAATGAAGATCAATCATTGGAGGTTAATGGTGGCTAAATTGAAAGCTAAGCTCATACCAGTTGACTACGAACTTGAGTTGTTTAAGAAATTGCATAATTTGAAGTAGAAAGATTTGACTATTGAAGACTATACCGAGGAGTTCTATAAGTTGACTATTTGGTCTAGACACAAAGAGCTTGGTATGTGAATGGTTTGAGATTTAATATTTAGGATGAGCTTGGTATGTTGAAGATTGATTTGGTTGAGGATGCTTATCAGTATGCTTTGAAGGTAGAAGATAAGTTAAAAAGGAGACAACATGGTAATTCCCGAGGGAAGGAGAAACCTAATCACTCGGTGAAGGATAAACTGACTACTGAAGATGAACCAAAACCCATTGAGATGAGAAAGAGGATAGGTAAGGTTTCCTTTATGGGTACTTGTTATAATTATGGTGAAGAAGGACACCAATCTTTTGAATGTTCGCATAAGAAGCTCGGTAATAGCAGGAATGCTGTGGTGAATGAAAATATACTGAATGAACCTAAGGTAGATTCAAAAAGCTTGCTAGTTCGAAGAACATTGCTCGGTACTAAGGTGGAACCTTGTCCGAGGAGTAACTTTTTTAGAACTCGGTACAAGTCAAGATGTAAATTCTATGATGTGATTATGGATACTAGTAGTACTGATAACCTTGTAATACATCCTTATCCTTATAGGATTGGATGGTTGCAAGATGTTCATGCTTTGGAAGTAAGGGACCAATGTCTTGTTGATTTTTTAGATTGGCCAATATAAGGATCAAGTGTTGTGTGATATTGGTGACATGAGTAGTTGTCACATATTTCATGGTAGACCTTGGCAGTATGATTGTAGGGTTGTGCATGACTATGTCAAGAATGTATTTACTATTGAAAAGAATGACATGAATTTTTCCCTAATGCCTTTACTACATACAACACTTGGTAGGAGGAACCTGATATTTGGGAGTAGAGTTGAGTTGAAGGATTTTGAAAGGATTGATGATCGGTATGGAGAACAGACTTGTGGATTATCGAGGAAAGATTTGAAAAGATAGAGAAAGCAGAAGTGGAAGAGTATGAAGGCTGAAGACTTGGAGGACATGTATGTGAAGAACTGATTTGGGGTTTATGTGTTGAATCCCAGAAGATGTTCTTCCATCCTTTGAGAACATCTTTTCACACATGGGGTGTCTAATGCAGGAGCATCCTAGGGTTGTTTGAAATCCTGTATGTTGGATTATTTATGTGTTACTTGATTACAACTTTGACTGAGGGGATTGGTCACTAAAAGGAACTTGGTAAACTTATGGTTCTTGGTAGAACCTACACTCGATGATGCTTGTGGTGTTCGGTCGACGTTCTTGCTCGGTGATGCCTAGCTAGCACAGTTGTTTTACTGACACTCAGTAGTTCTAGCTTACTAACTAGGGTTCTTGGGGATTTGGTTGGCCGACTTGATGTATTTAATATTGGTAGCTTGTGTTGCATTCTCCTATGTGGATCTAGAGGCTGACATGGAGAATTATTTGTTTGTAAGGCTACTTGAGAGCTGACTTGTATTGCATTTAATATTTGTTTGTTTAGGAGCCAACTTGGCTTAGGGGTTAATTGTTTCTTCCAACCAACTTGTGGTTGAAGAAATGTATTTAAGGAAGGTTTGGGTAGTTTTTTAGGGAGTCAGTAGAAGGAGGTCAATGAGACAATAATTGGATCCTATGAGATCTTGAAGATCAAATTGTTTGTCTGATATTTGTAATAGCATAGCTAGTGATTTGCATGCTCGGAGACAAGGAGATTGCTTGGTGGCTTGCAAGCTCAAGTTTAGATCTACCTTAGTGTTTCTACCAATTTTTGATGTGTCACAAAGTTGGAATAGCTAGAGGATTGCATAATTACTGTTGTAATTGATTGTATTTGGTCCTAACCCAGAAGGCCTTACAACTAGACATGTTCAATGAAATTCCATTTGAACATTATCTTGTTGTGTTTCCGTTGTATTATTGTTGTTGGTGTAGATTTGGACTTTCCATTTTTGGATTTTCCATGTTGCACTACGTCAGTATTGCTATAACTGCAATAAGTATGGAAACACTGTATATGATTGTAGATCTAGATCTTGTAGTAGATCTAGTAGCTTTGATGGATATTGTTATACATGAAAAAAATATGGCCACAAAGCTGATGAATGTAGGTCAAGAGTGAATAATCTAAGGCCACATGTGAACCAAGAAAGTTCTTACCAAAGGGAAAGGCAATTAAATGCCACATGTTTAATTTGTGGAAATTATGGACATATGGCTATGAACTATAGAATGGGGACAAACAAAAGTAATGTTGGACCATGGAGGTCAAATGCTATGCAATGTTTTCATTATGACAAGATTGGTCATCTAGCAAGGAATTTTAGAATGAAGAACCAACCGATAAACCAATCAACAAATCAAAAGAGAAAACAAATTATTAATGTGGAAGAGACCAGAAAAGAGATGAAAAGGATTTGGAAAAAGAAGGATGAAATCAAGAAATTAGAGGGATCCACATCACCATCAGGTTTGGATGATTCATCATCAAACTAAGTCACCTTTGACTTAGGGGGAGCAAGAATTGCAAAGTCCATTTCCAAACTCCCACTGCAAGTGTGCGATAAGATCTATCAACATATATAGATGCAATGAGGTATATTAAATTGACTTGAGGAAGTTTTGATCAATTGCATAAGGTTTTGTCAATCGATAATAATCTTGTATATCATCTAGTGATAAGGGCATGTTTAACCAGTTAGTGCATTTAATGATCACATTTGAAGGTAGATAAAAATCTTATTTTCAGTTTAATTTTTACCTTGCACATTATGAATCTTGTTGTGGAGAAAAATAAGAGTAGTTTTCACCATTTTTAGAGATCTTAGTGACATAAAGAAGTTTATTGTGGTAATTTGAAAGAGAAAATTGATCGGAGGCCGTAATCTATTTCAGTGATTGAATGTTAATATGGATACTCCTAAGTTGATCAATATAATTGAGAGACTGCAACCAAAATTCAAATGCCACCCATTCAAGTTGATGGAAAATGATCCAGTAGGTTCCCTAACTAGTGTACCCTATGGAGTTATACATGTAGGAGATACAAGAGCTTATATTCATTGCAAGATAGAAGATATTGATACAAGGGCTATCTATGATTAGTACAAGAAGCTATGTGATAAGAATTTGATATTGAAGGATGAACACACACACATTTTTTATGAATCTTTTCATCATCTTGTTAACTATCCTAATGAATTTGAAGATGATTTGATAATATATTCTCTCATTAGGATACATGATCAATTTATATGGTTGGACAAACCACATAAGATAACCAAGGAAGAAATTCATGCTATAATTGGTCTATCTACAACTGGTAATGCACCTTTTCTTCGTACTATTCCGAATGAAGAGGTGATCAAATTGGTAAAATATAAATGGGATGGGTGTGTAATGACTGTGAATGATATCATAGATGAAGAATTTAAATATGCATTAATGGTGACTAGATACAAGGTCTATCACTCCAGTCAGGTGAACAGTATACCTGGTGCTTCCATTCGTATTTACCACATGATGATCAAGGAAAATAAGGATTATGATCTAGTTGAAGCACTAAGGGATCAATTAATCCTAAATCTTGAGAAGATAAAGAAGGATAAGAGGAAGAAATTTAAATATGGTCAGTTGATTGCATATTTAATCTTCTATGTTTAGAATATGTTTCCCGGTATCAGTAGTATAGCATGGACAATAGGTACTCCAATGTGTATTCAGATTAATAACATGATTAGAATCTTGGATAGTGAATTTATTAGCAATATATGGGGATATTTAAAATATTTCATAAAATGATGAATGAGAATGAAATAATACCTTCAAAATTTGTTGAAAAATTCAAGGATACCATTTTCTTTATGGTTGATACCGATTCATGCTTGATTATGGTAGTTGAGCCTAGGAACTCATGGGTAATTCCTATGGGATATGAAGTTGAAGGAGAAATTTTGACACTACATGAAAAAAAATTGTTAGCTCAACCATTAGATCCCAAGACTCCAAGGTTTGGAACTTATGAAGAAAAATCCTTGCAAGTACATATTGATTTGATGAAATCAGCCAGTGAGAAGAAAATAAAAAAGGAAGTTGAAAAATTATTTGAACAAAGAGGATTTACTAAGGAACAACTTGAGAAATTGAGAGAAAAGCATGCCATAGAACAAGAAAGTATTTCTACTATGGAAGTAGAAGAAGATGATGTGGAAGTAGTAGGTGCAATCGATAGTGCTCCAATGGGTAGAGAAACACGTAGTGTTATAGTGAAGAATGAGAAAGAAGTTAAAGAAGAAGATCCAATGAAAAATTATGAAAATAAATAATCTAAGGTTTCCAAGACTTCTACACTGATAAGAGAACCAGTCAAATCAAAAGCTTATGTAGGAAAAGAAAGAAGGAGAAAGCAATAAGAGATAAAGGAATAATTGATGATGAAAGTGAAGAAACAGTATCAGAGTAGGAGTAGAGAGAGCTCAAATCTAAAGGAAAATATTCTAAGGTGGTAGGTTCCCCTACTCCAAAATAATTAGGTCATGATTTTCATATATTCATAAGTGTTGATGACATAATTCTATTAGGATTGAGTAATACTGAGAGGGGGGGTGAATCAGTATTACAAAACTTTACTTTCAACTTTAAACAATTATAAATAATACAAACTAATGCAGAAATGAAAAGAACATATAAACATAACACATTACTCATGACACAATGATTTGTTCTCGAGGAAACCTTGATTAAAGGGAAAACCCTGGTGGGGATGGTACCCACAAATATGCACTAAAGTATAATTTCCCTGTTAAGAGATCTAGCCCTATTAGGAGCTGATTGTTACATAGTGCATTTCCTTGTTAGAGGATTACAAAAACCCTGTTAGGGGCATACAAAACACCTGGTTAAAGGTGGTGAGCACACTACTCTTACAATCAATACTATCCAAAATAGTTCACAAAAGGGAACAATACAAGCACTTATCTTGCTTAGATAGTTCTAGTTATAGCTCTACCTCCTACTGATCTTGCATTTGACTTCTACACTCTTTTTCACAATCACTACCTATATCACCCTCTTTTTCCATGAGAGTAGTCTGTACTTATACAAAATTAGCCTTCCAGTCAGCTCCACAAAAGTCATACTTAACATAGCAAAACTTGTGTAAGTAAAATATATGGATTTGGCACTCTTATACAACAAAAGAGTTGGCACTATACTTTATTCACATGACTTCACACATTATCATATCCATCATGCTTTCCTTAATCATCGCAACTATTCATATACCCTGATATACTATTTTATTGTCTTTGCATACCTTCTGAACGCTATATCTCATACACCATTTATCCAAAACTCATGCGATCTTAACTGAAGCATTTACATATACTAACATACCTCCAGTTAACTTCACAAGCCATAATACCATGTATGTCTCAATCGCTATCCAAAAATATGGCGTTGTACCCTATTTTCTTGATTCTGGACTTAGTCATTTTCATGACTGTGAATCCAGTGGCAATCTTCACAATATGCAATCATACTTATCATAAGTGTTTCCATAAATGACAACCCTTAGAGGATTTCCAGTAATCCAAATCATCACTTTCCAACAATCTCTCCCTTTGGCATTGATGGAAACACTTAGAAAAATGACTAAGTATCACAGAGAACTTCTCTTCTTTACCTTCTCTTCTTATTCCTCTCCCTTTGACATCAATGGCAAAGGTTAATCTCAAAATTACAAAACTGAAGCATAGGTGGTCTAGTGCTTGCTTACCAGATTTAAGACATCTTGGAAGGATGTTTCCAAGGTCTTAATCTCCTCAACCCATGAACTTATCAGTAACTCACTAACATGGATTAATCCATTCAGTGCATATGATGTTGTCTTTGCTGCCTTAAGCTTTGTGAGAGAGGATACTACCATAGAGCTTTTGACCTTTATCATCTCAGAGAGATGAGTCTCCAAATTTGAGAGCTTTGGATTTAGTAGGTTTCTTAATGACCCAAACTAGTCTGTAGCTCTCCCTTTCTCCATTTCCAGTACACTTATTTTCTCCAGTAGCTTGGATGTTTCCTTGTCTATTTCTCCTATAGTTTGTGAAGATGATTCACAACTATCCATTATATTGTCAAGACTTGCCCTATCTTTCGCTATGGTCTCCTTAATATTCTTCAAGTGCCTATAGGGATTTATGTAGTAGCTATATAGTTTCCTGCCTTGTGCTACACAACTCTTGGCTTTAAGAGTGGTAGCCTTTAGAATTCCTAAGTCCCATGAGATGGACTTATGAACTTCACTCAACTTCTTCTCCAAGAAGTTCCTTTCAGCCTTCTCCTCTACTGCTTTTAGCAATGATTCAAAGTGACTATCAAAGCTATCTAGGAATATACTGAGATTTTTAGTCTCATCCTTTCCTTTAAGGATAAGTGGAGAGGGTAGTAGCATGTTTACTATTTCTACTACCCTTCCCATTATCTTGGCTCTTTTGCCCCCTTTCTGGGCTAATCTCTCCTTAGCTTTAGCAAATGCCATGAATGATAGTCTCATCAGTTCATCTTCATCCATGCTATCCACATCAGTACTTATTGGTTTGGAAGCACTTGCCAACAATAGAGATGAATCAAGATTGATTCCAGTGGTCTCCTCTACCTTTGGTTATTTTTCTTGATGTCCTTCTTGTTGTAACGCTTTCTCTAGTATTTGTTCATCTTGTTTTTCCTTTGATTTCCTATCTTTTGTCTATCCCTGATCTTCAACTTCCATTGCACTATCCATTTTGTTTGTAAATGGATCATGTATGTCCTACAAAGTTTCAAGGCTAACAGGCACACCAGTGACAAAGAAGTCTGGTTGCAAGTTATCTTGACCATTCTTATCCATTGTTTGTGAGCTTTCTCCTAAACCCAAGAACATAGGTTTATCAATCTTAGGTGATGGCTCCTTTTTAGGCATGTCCTACATTAATACCTCATCCAATGCCTTCTAGGTATCTTCAATTACTTCATCATATCTTCTAGCTATGATTTTGACTAGTCTAGTCTTTGTTCTTAAAAGAGGTTTTAGTGCTTTTATGATTCTTTCCCTTTCCTGGATAGACACAATAGGCAACATGTCATCAATTATTTTATTTCTTATGTTCTCATCCTCTGAATGTGCTAACTATTGTCTAATTTCTAGCTTGTTGTATAGTTCTTTAGGAATACTAGCTTCAACTTCCAACAAATTCTTCTTGAAGACTAAAAAATGCTCAATGATGGTGTCTTCAATGATCGCTTGATCCTCAAGGCTATATCTTTCATAGTATCTTTTTATAGATGTCAAGTTTCCATCTTTGATAACCCTCTTCTGTATTGATTTCATATCAGGTTTCCACAAGGTTTGTTAATTCTTTTGAGTCACCTTCTCTTCCTCCTTTTCTATTGAATTCTCTTCCTTCTTCTTCCTCTATTCTTCTATTTCTTTCTTACTTGGACTTATCTGTTTGCCTATCCTTGTAGATTTTCTAGGGATAATTTTAGGTATAACCTTTTGAGTCTCATCTTTTTTGTGTATCAACAGTAATATCCATAGGAACTGATGATAACTTGGATGTGTTAGGTGCATCAATAGTTGTGCTAGAAGATGCATCCATTTTGGCTCTTATATTTTTCAACTGTTCCCGAGTGATTCCCATCTTCGCAGTAATGTCTTCAACAATTTTGCTAACTTTCCTTTTTCTTGTTACCTTTTCTTGTTCTTCTCTTACTTTCTCATGCTTTTCTCTGTACGTGCCCCATCTTTCTTGAGTAGTGTCTTTTTCTACTGCAAGTACATGCTCTACTTGCATTGTTAGAATTTTAGCACTTACCTCATATCCCATGGGATAGCACCACTTGGTTCTAGGTTCAACTGCCTCAAAATAGACACAATCTATTTCCACCATGAAACATATGGTATCTTCATACTTCTCTACTAACTCTTCTGGTATCCTATACCTTTCCTTCATCTATCTTTGCAAGATCTTAATCATGCCAAATAGTTCTCCATCGATCCAATCCTTTTTCTATCTTCTGTAGTATTCTAAGATTTGTAGACCAGTGGGTTCATTATCTTTCCATGCTCTGGGATGCATACCAGGGAAATTGTGAATAATGTGAAGGTACATGTGAATTAGTAATGACCCAAACCTGAATGCCTTAGATTTTTCTTTCTTAATGACCTTGACATTTTCCAAAAACTGTTGTGGTAGAACTTCGCAAAGGTTGTACTGCTTGTTTTCTTTAACCATTCTGTAAGCCATCATAACAAATCCAACTGATACAAAATTGAGTCTAGAACTATGGAACAATTTTTAGCCAATAAGCATTGCTACCAATCTGACATCTTGAAGGTATATATCATTTACAGTCATAACCCTCTTGTCCCATTTGGAGTGCATGAGGGTTTCAACATCCTTTCTTAGACTTTTCTCACTAACAGGTAGGGCTCCTTCATTGTCAAGTCCTATGATATCATGAATTAGCTGAGCACATATCTTTACTAGTTGGTCTCCTATCCATAGGAACTGATCATGAACTCTACTTAGAATGATCTTGAACCATTCGACTTCTGTGAATTTAGTGAGACAGGTTAACTTGAGTATTGGAAGGTCTTTCAAATGTTTGAATTCATCTATCAAAGACCCAGTCACATCTATCATTCCATTTATCTCATAGAAGATGTTCACCTCCCCAATAATTTCATACTTTTAGTGTATGTATGCCCTAATATCCTCTACATGCAATACACCTACAGGGGTTTGGGAAAATGCCCCTTCCAGATTATCATCACAGGATTTGTATGGATGCCTTTTGAACTTATACCTAGGTCTGTCAACTACATCGTAGATTACTGGTGCATCCATGAATAAAGAGATTAGGTCTAAATACTTTGAATACGCACAAATTTGATGCTTGTCTTTACATGAGCACAAAATCTTTCTACTAGATTACTACTTCATCTTCACACTTCTGCTCTCCTTAGTTGCTAATCAAAAAGTGGTGGAGAAATGAAGTTTTTCAAGTCTTTTATCCATCGTAAGTTGAGTGTGTGCATTAAATACAGGTAGCTCAACTTTGCATGTCATCCGGTCAATGCAAGACTCATGAACATAGAAGATGAATCTTCAAGTGCTATGATCTCATCCATAGATTCAAAAACATCTATACATATCATACATAAGCTTGCACGAGCTTATTCCACTCATATAGGGGCTGGATATTTTCTATTTTCTTCATCCACTGCTCCCCATGAGGCCATGAGGCCTTCTAAGCTAATGCCTCAAAGAATTCATCATGCAAAGATACAGCATCACAAGCTATCTCTCCTTGAACCACAGCCTTATTAAGAACTTTTACTTGCCATATCTTTTCATTTTCTGCATTACTTTGGATTATTTATAATTGTTTAAAGTTGAAAGTAAAGTTTTGTAATACTGATTCACCCCCCCTCTCAGTATTACTCAATCCTAACAATTGGTATCAGAGCTATTGGCCCTTTGAGAGAAACCTTAATAGCTTAAGGGAGATTAGAATGGATTTAGAAGACTTTCAAGTAAACTTTGAAACTGTACTTGAAGATCTAGATAAAATGAAAGCTGAAAATGGTGAACTAAAATTCAAATTGAAAAGAGCAGAAGGTTTCATGAGGAAACTTAAAGAACAACTTGTAACTCTAAAAGATCAAAGACAAGACCTTATGGAGAAAATCAAGGAAAGTTCTGACAATGACACATCAGACAAAGTAAAGATGTTGGAGCAAGAAAAAGAACAAATCAATCTCTTGATGATCAATGAGATTCAGAATGAGAAAAATGAAAGAAATAAAGTTGAAGAGTCACTAAAACAAGCCAACCTTCAAATAGATAATATGAAGACTGAACTTGAGAAATTTTTAGGATTGAGTAATACTAAGAGGGGGGGGTGAATCAGTATTACAAAACTTTACTTTCAACTTTAAACAATTATAAATAATCCAAAGTAATGTGGAAATGAAAAGAACATATAAACAAAACACATTACTCATGACACCATGATTTTTTCTTGAGGAAACCCTGATTAAAGGGAAAACCCTAGTGGGGATGGTACCCACAAATATGCACTAAAGTATAATGTCCCTATTAAGAGATCTAGCCCTGTTAGGAGCTTATTGTTACATAGTACATTTCCTTGCTAGAGGATTACAAAAACCCTGTTAGGGACATACAAAACACTTGGTTAAAGGTGGTGAGCACACTACACTTATCTTGCTTAGATAGTTCTAGTTATAGCTCTGCCTCCTACTAATCTCACATCTAACTTCTGCTTTCTTTTTCACAATCACTACCTATCTCACCCTCTTTTTCCACAAGAGTAGTCTGTACTTATACAAAATTAGCCTTCCAGTCGGCTCCACAAAAGTCATACTTAACATAGAAAAAATTGTGTAAGTAAAATATATGGAGTTAGTGCTCTTATACAACAAAAGAGTAAGCACTATACTTTATTCACATGACTTCACATGTTATCATATCCATCATGCTTTCCTTAATCATCACAACTATTCATATACCCTGATATATTGTTTTACTGTCTTCACATACCTTCCAAACACTATATCTCATACACCATCTATCCAAAACTCATGAGATCTTAACTGAAGCATTTACATATACTAGCATACCTCCAGTTAACTTCACAAGCCATAATACTATCTATGTCTCTATCACTATCCAAAACTAAGGCACTATACCCTATTTTCTTGATTCTGGACTTAGTCATTTTCATGATTGTGAATCTAGTGGAAATCTTCACAATATGAAATCATACTTATCATAAGTGTTGCTATAAATGATAACTCTTAGAGTATTTCTAGTACTCCAAATCATCACTTGCCAACAAATTCAAGAAGTAAATAAATGGGAACTATTTATTAAAGTGAATAAATATTTTGAAAAGTTCAATAAAGATGATCAAGGTTTGATTGAAGATGATGTTGTATATAACATGAATAAATTCAATAAAAAATTGATGGAACTACAAGGTGAAGTTCCAAATTCCTTATATAACACCTAGAAGCCAAATGGCATAATGCAATCAGGAAAGATAATGAATTGATAGTGTATGTGGTAATAAAATTACAACTAGAGATGTCATAAGAAGAAGTGAAAAAGGTACTTGTTTCCACAAGACCTTTATTTAAGAAAAAGAAGCGACTAAATAGATTTCTATGTGGTTAATCTCTTGGTGTACAAGATGAGACTAAATAAATTTTGAAGAAACACTTTGGTATGCCAAAGGATGCAAAGATGGAGAAAACTGTTCAACATGTCGAGGAGATAGTGAGACTCAAACTGGATGTAGGTCAACTGGTTTTTATTCAAACCAATGAAGGATGGAAGATTGTTGGTGTTAGTGTCACTCTTGACAATGCATTTTTCAATGTTACACATGATAATGTGGATGACATAGGAGATATTTCAGCACAAGGAACACATGTTAAACCAATTAACATACTTGATCAACTAGACATTCAAGATGGTCAAAAGAAGGATGCAACAATAAACTTCGTTACTAGTCAATAATTTCTTGATGATGCACAAGTAAATGTTACTAGAGATGTACCAAAATAAGAAATTCAAGAAAAGGAGAGTACAAATGATATTGTGCAAGCTAAATAAGAGAAAGTAATTACTGTGATAGAACAAGAAAAGATTCCATCTTCCTCATTCTCAAAGATAAAAATTGATGATAATGGCTTACCATTAAAGGGTCAAGTAGATCTAAGCTCAATGATCCCAGAGGACATGATGAATTTTTCAATAGAAATTAAGTCCCAAAAAGGAGAAGATGAAGCAAGAAGGATGAGTCATATTAAAATATAGAGCTTTATTTTCTAAACTAGTACTGGAGGTTGAATATGACTAGAAGGCTGCTCTTATTGAGCGGTTAGGACAACTCCCTACTTATACTAAAAAAGGGATTAAGAATCTTGAAGATGCAACAATTGAGAGAGTGAAAAAGGATTATGAGAAGAAAAGATATGAGAAATTATCATAGACGTATATTGTACAAGATAGAAATACTCTTAGACTAGCTGTGAACTAGATTAAGGAAGCATTACATGAAGGAGGTAATACACTAAAAATTATTTATGAATTTTATTATTTTATGCAAGATATTGAGAAGGAGAAGAGTGAAGGTCAATTGGAACTAAATGCCTTGTCACAAACTTTTGATCCCCTTCATATGTCTGCTAAAAGTTTTGGAATCGAGGTAGGAAAGATTCATCGAAAGATGAAGATCTATAGAGATGAACAAAACAAGAGAATTGGTAATCTAATGGAGCTTCAAAGCATTTTTTAACCTAAGATGAATATTATATAGTAGATTTTGAAAGAGGTTGAGATGGCCTTGACACCCCATCTAATGAACATAGTTGAAGGATTAGAGGAATCAACATTTTTGCTTCATGGACAGATACTCATAATGGAAAACTTACATAAGTCATGGGTCAGTGATTGGTAAATGTTGAAGGTTAACTTCCATGAAATTTTAAGTAGATTGTAGATTGTACTATGCTAGTCTTGATCAATAAAATGTTTGTTTTTGCATATATTTTACCTTTTTCATTGTTGTCAAAGGGGGAGCAGTAGTAGTTAGAAAAATTAAATTGTAATGTATATAGGAATAGTGTAAGGGGGAGTTAGAACTTAGAAATTTTTCTAAGTGTTTCCATCAATACCAAAGGGGGAGATTGTTGGCATTTGATGAAGGTCATATGTGCTTTGGTCATATAAGTATGTTGTAGTGTTGTCATTGTTGGTAAAATATTTTTTTTATGTCAAGAAAATGATTTTCTAATGGTACTAAAGGATTATATTGGAGGATGACTAATTTTTTAGTCAACTGATGATAGTGAAAAATCAATAAACAATGAATTATTTATGGAAAAGATAATTGAGTTAAGGTGCACGGTCATAGAGTTAACATATACAAAGGTATATATATATATATATATATATATATCTATTCCCGTGATTTCACTAATTATCTTGATGTATGTTGAAAGTTATTGAAGATTGAAGTGAAACTAGCAGTTAGAACAATGAACTGGTGGGCATACTTGGTTAGAACGATGTTGCGGTTAAATGTTCATGTTGGGTTGACATTTTTTTTTGAGTTTTAATATTTTAAACCAAATCAAGGAAGTTTAGTTTTTATTTGGGCATGCTCACTCATGATGATATAAGTTTGATTTGAGGTTCGACTTGTAAAATGTTTGAGGGTTCTAGCACTGGCCTAGAACATGTGTATAAATGGTTAAGAATTTAATGTTAAAGTGAGTTGTGATGTTTTTGTGATGATATGTGATGATTGTTGGAGTTATTACAAAGATAGTAAAGTATTTGAAATATTATAATTGATTTAAAATTCATTGGATCTATCATGCATTGAGTTCAAATATCGGGTCGATCTATACTTGTTGATTCTAACAGATTGGAAAGAACAATCCTTTAACAGGGTGACTCCTAGCAGGGTGAGCATGATCCTAATTGTAAGAATTTGCAAATAAAAAATATTGAACCAAGGATCTAGAGGTTGAAGAAAAGCACAAGAGAGAAAATATGAACACAATGATGGATTGAATAGATCCAATGAATTCACCTTGAATGATTGATTGATGAATGAATCAATATTCATATATGATGATTACATAATAGGCCTCCTTATATAGGAAAGACAATAAGAGAGAATGATAAGGATCTGATAAGCTATCACCTATGCTAGGTGTAATCACATGTCCACCAAATGTGGATCATCCTCCATTATGAAATAAAGTATGTGCAATGGATTAGGATGATAATGTGATAAGAGCACAAAAGGTAGATCTCACACACAACAAGGTATGTGATGACAACTATCACACCAAAAGTGAAATTTCTCCTACACCATGTGCTTAATAGAAGTGTACACTCCTAGGTGTCTCAATCACAAAATACTATGCAATGCATTATCCTAAGTAAGATTAAGTAAAGTGTAATTAGGAATAATTAATTACACCAACACCCCCCCCTTAAGTGCAACTTAGGGGAATGCACTTAAACTCACAATGCAAGATGGGTCCTGGCTACTAGGCCATGTTAGGTACCCATGTACAAATACATGAAATGCATAACTCTCATAAAGTGGAGAAAGAGGGAAAATGTCATGGGAAAAACCCTCCCCCAAAAAGAGAGAAGAAAATAAGATGCATAAATGGATGGAGTGCTCAAGACCCCCCAAGAACTACATACATCATGTATATACAAAGAATTATCCCCCCATAAGAAGGATAGTTGGAGACATGATATCTCCCCCATAATGTAGAAGCTCCCATGTTGATGAAGAGTACCTACAAACAATAGATAAGCCAATGCTTACAGAAAACATGTCTCCCCTTAGGAAGAAATAGATACATCAAATGATGAAGAAGCCAATCCTTGTGCAAATGGAAGGAGGATGAAGATGTAGGTCTCCATGAATGAATCTTTGAAGACTAAGTAGGAATCTCCAAGATCAAAGAATCTATCACTTCATGTGACAAATCAAGTGAAGAAGGAGAAGAATCAAGTACACCAATCTCCAAAGAAGGTGAAGAAGTGTCCCCATCTATGATGAAACTATCATCAAGGGAAAGAGAAACTCCCTCATGTATGTCTTCCAAATCTACATCATGAGAATCAACAAGTGCTAAAGATGCATCCAAGTAGTCATCACACTCTGCAAGATTTGAAACACTATGATCATCCTGCTGAATAGTAGAGCCCATGTCTAAAGAAGTAGGAGGTGGAAGAGTAGGAAGATCAACACTTGTCTCAACAACAAAATGATTCAAGTTCCCAAAGTTATCCTCATAATTATCCTCTGGCAAAGGGATGGGTACATCATGAATATCATCATCATTATCAACAAAATTAGAAAAGGAATACAAGTAGGATGTATGATCAACAACTCCCATAGCTATGACATCTCTAGTCTCCATGTCCCTAATGTAGACATAATCAGGAGTGAACTCAACAATTTTACCTTGTGCCCCATGTGTAATTTGGTAAATAGAAAGGAGAAGTGGTCAAGGATGGTACACAAACAACATCATTAAATGTCCCTTCTCCCATAGGAATAGAACCTTTCCCACAAACTCTCATGAATATGTTGTTACCCATCAAAATATTAGGAGAATTACAAGGCTCAATAGAAGAAAACATATCCATAGAAGATGCCATATGATGTGATGCACCTAAATCAAGAAGCCATTTATCTCGCTCAGGTGTGTGGAAGCATGAGTGCTTGTCCTTTACCTTTATCTTTGGATGATGATGGAGATGTAAAAGCTACCAAATGTGTAGAAGAAGGAGCAGACACTGATGAGGGAAACTTAAGGTTGTGTTTCTAAATAATGTGAGTTATCTCATCAATCTTCTTTTGAAAACACTTATGCTCATCATGTCCTAACTTTTGACAATATGCACATTTATCTCTCTTTCTTCTAGATGATTCCTCTCTTGAAGAGGACTTGGATTCAGTACTCTTTGGTGAAGAAGATTCATTACCTTTGTCATGAGGCTTAGGATCCTTATTGTGTTTCTTTCCTTTTCCATTACAAGCCTTTGATGTAGACTCTCTTGCAATCAATGCTTGATGTGTGGAAGACTTCAACTAACCCATGTGTGCTAACTTTGCTTGTTCCCTTGTGAGTTGCGCTACAAATTCATCAAGAGAGGGAAATTTGTATGCACTACCAAGAGAATTCATAGTAGCATAGAATGTAGAAACAAAGATAGAATAATTAGGAACAAGCTTGGAAAGAATAGAAAAGATCAATTGTTCATCCCATTTAACAATGCCACATGAAGAAAGCTCCAATCTAATAGTATTGAACATAGAGAAAAAATCTTGAATATTGTCAAAATCACTAGGATTTGGACCTATGAGATCATTCTCTAATCTAAATTTTCTCACTCTATCAGGTTTACCAAAGAGTCCTTCCAATGTGACCCAAGCATCATGAGGATGTGTGCAAGATGCAATATGAAAGTGCAAGTCACGAGAGATGGATGATCTAAGAGAGCCAAGTGCTTTATCCCTTCGATCAAACCATTTTCACCTTTCTACAACACCTGTTTGAGGTTCTTGATCCTACCTAAGAGTCATTCTAAGCAATCCAAGACTCAACAAATGATCACTTAAAGATACTTTCCATTCATGGTAGTTATATGGAGTGAGGATTTTAACCTTTGAATTATCCATATTGCAACCAAATAATGACTGATAACTACTGATAACTCCTTCAAATGACTGATGCAAATCAGAATACTAAAATCCAAGGATTAACCAAGTGCAATTATAGCCCCAAAATGACCTATTTCTGAAAGTGATATGTCTACCCAAAATCACTCAAATCTGATTGTAGATCTGGAAAGTCGACAAAAATCATGCACTTTCAAAAAAAAATTCACCTCAAAATGTTACCGTATGTGCCCAAACGAAGCCCTAGAAGTTGCAGAAATTAGGAACATACAAGAATAGTCAACAAGATCTATAATTTTTGACAAATCAAGCCACCAAAATTCAAACTCAACACCTCCACTAGAAATTTCAAGAAATTCTATGCAATTTCAAAAAAAATTGCACCCGATTTGGAGCCCGAATGACCAAGTTATGGCCTCTCAAAGTTGGACAACAAAATAAAAAATACATATGGTGAAGGTTGGGAAACTCCAAACCTTGCTGACATCAATGAAGCACTAGGTTAAATTTGATGGTCATACAGCCATCAAAAAAATCCAATTTTGCCCTATTTTGATGGTTAAATGGCCATCAATTTTAGGCCAGTAAAATGTGATGTCAACAAAAAAGTGGTCCCCCTGGTTGACGTGGCAGGTGATATGGAAATCCATACCATATGGACTTCTAATGATGTGGCAGATGATGGCATCACCTGAGGTGACATGGCCTGCATTTGTGGTAGCTTGTGTGGCACTAAAGTGGCCTGCTGACTAGGCTAAACAGAGGCTAACTGGCACGTCAGTGGTGTCTGGGTGGTGACCACCTGGGAGATCTCTGGACTGTCATGTGGTAGTCGGCAAAGGCCACCGCATGGGCAGTTGGCTAGGCCACTGTGTGGGTAGAGGCAGTGACTAGGCACCATGGATCTTGGCTAGGCCGCTAGGGTGAGCAGAGCCACTGAGGTGGTGCAGTGGTGAGTAGAGCCACTGAGGGGGCAGAGAATTGCATGCTGGAGTAGATCAGGCTACTCGGGTGGTGGAGAATTGGTGCAGTGGGAATTAGATATCCCACATGCACTGTGTAGAATGCTTTAGGCCCTTTATAAATCCAAAGGCCCGCAGAGCAAACAAACAAGGAAGTCCCACCAGGTTTGAGCCTTGTGCCATGTTTGGTCTGCAATGATGTGATTTGATGCTGACATGTGCCATAAGTATTGTACACTGTAGATTCTTGGATACAAAGATCAGAGGGCAGATCAGGCTATACGATCTGATTTGCAAAAAAAATTTGCCTTGGATTGGACTTTCACCGAATATGGGTGAGTTTATAGTCAATTTTAACTAAAATAGCCTCCTAGATGCAATGGTGAGGTCAGATCTGCTCCAAGACACCTCTATCACATGCTGGTTCTCAAATCTAAGATTTGGACCTTCAAAGCTTGCATCAAGATCTCTTCAAATTGGCTGATCTAAAACACTCCAATGGCTCTGATACCATTTAAGAATTTGCAAATAGAAAATATTGAACCAAGGATCTAGAGGTTGAAGAAAAGCACAAGAGAGAAAATATGAACACAATGATGGATTGAATAAATCCAATGAATTCACCTTGAATGATTGATTGATGAATGAATTAATATTCATATATGATGATTACATAATAGGCCTCCTTATATAGGAAAGGCAATAAGGGAGAATGATAAGGAGTTGATAAGCTATCACCTATGCTAGGTGTAATCACATGTCCACCAAATATGGATCATCCTCCATTATGCAATAAAGTATGTGCAATGGATTAGGATGATAATGTGATAAGAGCACAAAAGGTGGATCTCACACACAATGAGGTATGTGATGACAACTATCACACCAAAAGTGGAATTTCTCCTACACCATGTGCTTAATAGATGTGCACACTCCTAGGTGTCTCAATCACAAACTACTATGCAATGCATTATCCTAAGTAAGATTAAGTAAAGTGTAATTAGGAATAATTAATTACACCAACACTAACAAATCTAAAGTGAAAATCTTCTAACAAGGTAGCTCTTTAACTAGAGTTTTAAATCCCTTAGTAGGGTAGAATTTAACATGACTTTTTAGTTCTTAATTTGATGCAAGAGCATCTTAGGATTCTTGGCAATCCTGTATCAACCAAAAATATGTTTGTCTTTGAAGGTAGATTTTTAGTTTTGATCTTGGTTTGGTGGATTTCTTACTTGGTTTGGGAGACTGGTTGCTTAGTTTATATGGTTACTGGGGTACTCAATCTTTGAAGAATTCTTGGTGACTGAAGGCATCGGTTCACTGGCACTCGGTGATAACAGCATTGATTGTTCATGCTTGGCATGGTTGGTCGACTAGTGCTCGGTGTTCTTTCTTACTGACTAGATTATTTTGTTGGATTGGCTTGGTTGATTGTTTCCATTGATTTGGGTCGCACTCCTCATGTTATGGATTGACTTTTGGATGTGTGGGGACCTAGATCTAGCGTGTTTCATTCTTCTATGTGGATCTGATGACTGTTTGGGGCCATCTTTGGGAGTTTATTTATTTTTTAAAGCTATGTGAGAGCCAACTGATGTTTTAGCATTTAATATTGGTTTGTAAGGGTAATTGTTTCATCAGCCGACTTGTGGCTGGGAATCATTATTTATAGGTTGCTTGGGTAGATGTTTAGGGAGGAGATTTGGGGAAAAGGAAGGTTAGTAGCCTACGAGCTTAGGAGTAGGAAGATTTCTTAGAAGTTTGAGTACAAGTTTAGATCTTTCCTAGGTGCCTACTAGTGTGTTGTGTGTTATAGACTTGAGCTAGCTAAATGCTGATGTCGAGGAAAAGATTTGGATCTTACAAGATCTTGTAAACTGTTACTTGCATTGTATTTGGCCATAACCAGGAAGGCCTTATAGCTTAGCACATTGCATGTAATCGGTGACTTAATTAATAAAGACTTCTATTTTATTTCAGATCTATTATTGTTATTATGTATTTCCGCTGCATATTAGTTTGGCTGCAAGGTTGGTCAGTCCTTAATTGGATCCACCAGCCTTGACTGCATCAGGTGGTATCAAAGTGAAGTTTGTTCCTGTTTGAACAAAGTCTATTCTTGTTGGAGCCGAGTGGATCTTGTGTGTCTAGATCTTGATTTGAAGATGCCTCCAAGGAGAAATCGTGAGATCTCTGAAGAAGAGGAAGCTACTGGTGAATTTAGTATTGATGATTTTAGGGCCTTGTCGAAACAAGTACAAGATGTGCAAGAGGAGTTGAGAAAGAAGAAGCCTACCTTGAAAGAGGATAGTGATGATGAATCTGAGGAAGATCATTTTGAATAAGTTGTAGAAGAAGCTAGAGAACCTGAGAAGAATCAAATTTTGAAAGCTATGTCTAAGATTGGGAAAAGACCTAAGATTGAAGTTTCTGCATTTTCTGGAAGCCTTAGGACAGAAGAATTGATTGATTGGATCAATGAGATTGATGAGTACTTTGAGTATGAAGAAATAGAAGATATTGATAGGGTTAGATTTTCAAAGAATAAGTTGAAGGGTCATGCAAATATCTAGTGGAGAGAAGTTTAGTTGGAAAGAGGTAGAAGAGGAAAAGAAAAGATCACCAAGTGGAACCGAATGGTTGACAAGTTGAAGAAATAATTAATTCCGGTGGATTATGAATTGGACATGTTTAAGAAGATGCAAGCTTTGAAGAAAACTAAAAAATTGGTAAAGGAATATATCGAGGAGTTTTATAGAATCTGGATTAGGACTGGTCATTCTAAAGCTGATAAAGAAAAGGTTTCTAGGTATGTCTGTTGGAAACTACAATTGAAGCAATTGTTGTATTGTCATTGATGTCAAACCTTAACTGGTAAGACTATTGCTATTTAATAAAGTACTATATCTATTTGAGTGTTTCTAAAGGGATAGGCAAGGTTGGTAACAATAGCACCTAAGGAAAGGTTGAGTTATCTTGATACTTCAATGAGTACTTGATTATGTGGCACAATGATAAGACAATGTATTGTTTATCTAAGTAAGAATGAAGACTAAACTAGTAGGCTTAACCAAGCAAAAGTGAAGAAATCTAGTTTAAGATGAGGGTTGTTTATGTTGACTGAGCTAGTATATGCTGAGTAAAATCAGTGTTGACCGAACACTAGTTAATTGTCGAGGAAGACAGTGTTAGCCGAGGAAACAATTTATGTGGTGACTAAGCTTTCTAGAGAAGACCAAGAAGTTGAACATAGTATTGACCAAGTGTGAGTATTTTGCATTTGAGGAGGAATTCATATTTTCAGCCAACATCGTTGAATTCTTGGATTATGTAAAATGTGTTAACTTTATTTATTGATTGTATGAAAGCATTTAATGCACTGTAAAATGTTTTATTGTAATTTTTTTAAGAGATTTGAGATATTTCTAGAAGGATAGCCAAAGAACATAATGTAGGATAGATTCATTTAATTTGACCTAATCCTAAGATCTATGAAGGAGATTAAGTGGCAAAAGATGTATTGACCTAATAGAGGTAGTATTAAGGAAACCTAAGCAAGAGGTTGAAAAAAGGAGTAGATGCTGGAAGTGTTGTTGATGTTATTGACTCTCTAAGCAGAGAAGGCTAAAGGAGAAGTGTTGTGATTTCTTGAAGAGAGTTCCAAGTAGATCAGTGATGGAGATGGAAAAGGTTCACAGTCAGTAAGCCAGCATATGTGTATGGAATTGGATCTGATATTTTCAAAGTGAGTTGTATGTTTTTCATATCAATACTACTGCTACTTTCTAACCATTGTAACAGTCAAAATCCTTTTAATAGAGGTTGACCTAAGAGTCATAGGTATAAATCCTTTGAACAAGGTTGCATTCTAATGGAGAGTATGTAAGTCCTATAACAAGGTGCAATTTTAATAGAGTGGTTTAAATCCTTTAATCGGGTCACACCTGACAGTGTGTTTGTAACCTTTGACAAGGTCGGCTTTTCACCGAGCTCACTTCAGAAGAGTGAATATAATAGTAACATGTTACAAAGTGGTTTTTCCCAAATTGGGCTTCCACTATAAATCTTGGTGTTGATACTTGTGTGAATGTTTTGGTTTGAACATTTTTATGTTTTACAAGTTAGATGCTATTGGATAAGTGGACTGCACTATTGTATATTTCTATTATGCAATCAGTAATGACCGAGTAGGTGTTGGTTATTAGATATAATTTGTTAAAGAGTTTAAAGTTTTTTTTTATACATCTAGACCTAAGAACAACTGATTCACCCCCCCCCCCCCCCCCCTCTCTATTTTTCTAAATCATATTAACAATTGGTATCAGAGCTATTGGTGCTTACAAAGAACAAGTTTGAAGGTACTTGAAGCAAATGATCAAGATGTATAAGAAAGAGGTACCAAAGCTGAATAAGGAAAACTTTCCTGCATGTCAAAGCTTGATGAAGCTGCATCTAGCCAGTATTGGTGATTCTGCAAAGTATTACATTGAGTATGACTATGTCACACCTGTTGCACCTCTGATTGCCGAGGAAATGAAAGCTAAACAAGAGCACAACCAAACAATGTTGGAGATTGCATCTACCCTAAGTTATCCAGAATTTGAAGACATCAAAGACTACAGTACTACAAAGAAAATGTGGGACACCCTTGCAAACATTTATGATGGTGACATAAATGTGTTGAGAGAAAAAGCTGAGAGCCTAAGAGATAAATTTGACAAAATGAGAATGCAAGAAGGTGAGAATATTGCACAATATTGTGGTAGAATAAAATAAGTTGTAAATGCTATTAGAGGAGCAAATAGAACTATTGAGGATGAAACTGTAATAGGAAAAGTATTGAGAACTTTGCATCCTATCTATGCAATCAAAATTTCTGCAATTCAAGAATCTAGATGTAACTCTACTAATGCTCTTACTTTAGAAAGTTTGGTTGGTAAGCTTACTACTTTTGAACTTTCTAACTATGATAACTTCACTATTGGTAATATTGGATGTGCTTTTAAGTCACAAATGGTTCTGAGTAAGTTAAAGAAGGAAAAAGAAAGATGCATAAGTGAAAGTGAAAGTGATAGTGACACATCTAATGAAGAACTTGAGGATCTAGAAGCTCTTATGGATAGAAGACTGAAAAGGGGAAAAGGAAGGTAAAAAGGTAAACTTCCTATTATATGTTTTTCATGTAATAAAGTTGGTCATATAGCTACTAGATGTCCTAACAGGGATAATAAGGATGAAGAAAGAGACAGAAAGCATAAAGACAAAAGAGAAGATAGAGGTTACCGAAGATGCAAAGACTACAAAGGAAAAGGTAAGAAATCTTGCTACATTGCCGAAGAAGAGACTGACACTGATAGTGATAATTTTGAAATTGAGGTTGTCTATGTTGCAATGAAAGATGAATCTAATGAGGATGAAAAAAATGCATTAATATCTTATGTGAACAAAAATGATAAATGAATTATTGATAGTGGTTGTTCACATCATATGACTAGAGATAAGAGTAAGTTTGATACCTTAGATCATTATAAAGGTAGGAGTGTGAAATTTGGTAATGATGCATGATGTCCTGCTAGAGTAAAAAGATTGATTAAGTTGACTGATAAGATCACTTGTGAAAATGCTTATTGGGTTGAGGGTCTTAACTATAATCTATTGAGTGTTTCACAACTTAATAGCACTAGCTACCAAGTGGAATTTCATCACAGGAAGGCCAAAATATTTGATGCCACTGGTGAACTGATTGGAAGTGGAAAACAAACAAGAGGTAATTTGTTCTTGTTGGTGTAATTAAATATTCACTAATTGCACTTTACTTAAGTTTACTTAGGATAATGCATTTGCATATTAGTTGTCATTGTGACACCTAGGAGTTTGCATTTCATTTTTGCACATGGTTAGGAGAATTTCCACTTTAGGTGTGATAGTTGTCATCACATACCTCTTTGTGTGTGAGATCCACCTTTAGTGCTCTTAGCACATTATCATCATCTCATTGTTGCACATGTTTCACATACTTTCATGCACAATGGAGGATGATCCACCTTTGGTGGACATGTGATTCCACCTTGTGTGGGTGATATCTTATCATCTCCTTATCATGTAGTCTTATTGCATTGCCTATATATTTAGGCACTCCTACTTTGTATTCAATTCAATTAGCTATAATCAATTATTTGATTATTTTCCTATCTCTCTTGTGCTATCTCTTGAGCTTCTAGATCTTGGCTTTTATTCTTTGCCTTAGGCAAATTCTTACATGGTATCAGAGCCATAGGAGTTCCATTATATAGCCTATTTTGAGAGATTTTTATAGTAGGTAAAAATTGGAGCTTGCTGGTGCAAATCAGAGGTTGGCATCACATTGAGGAGGTCCAAAAACCCCTAAATCAAATTTTGTTTCATCCAAATTAGATATCTGAAGCAAAATCTAAAGCCATTTGAATTTTCAAGGTTTGGCGGTGGTGATTCAAAAAAAAAATTTCATAGGTGATTTTCAAACAGTGATATCTCAGTCATCCGGACTCCTTTTTTTGAGAAATTATTTTTGTTTTTGGGTAGAATTTCATGATCTACATAATGGTGTAGGTGATTTCTAATCTTTGTTTCTGATATTTTCTGAAATTCACAAATTCTAATTTTTACAACTTTAGAGGCTTCGTTTGGGCTCATATGGACACATTTTCAGGTGTTATTTTTTTTTTTAGTTCATGATTTTTTGTTTACTTTCCAAATCTGGTATCAGTTTGGAAAAATTCTAAGTGGACATAGTACTTTCAGAATTTGGTCTATTTTGGCCTATTTTTGGCACTTATAATTTGTTAGATCCTTGAGAGATCTTGTGTCTTATTTATTTGAGTCTACTATAGCTTCATATTTTCTATTGTAATCATCAAAATCAGAAGTCCACATTGGTTCATTTTGGCAAGTGGCAATTGTACATGCACTATATATAAAGTGCCAAAATCATCTATTTTAGGGGGGTTCTTTGGTTCATTGCATTTTGGGGGTGCATTGATTTTTTGATCTCATTGTTTTATATGAGAAGTACATCATGGATGGTTTAATTAAGTTGACAAGAGGAAACTATAAGCAATGGAGTGAATTGGTTCTTGCTCATCTTACTAAGCATAACCTGTTGCCCTATTTGTATGAGCTTAGACCTAAAAATCCTTCTTTCAATTGGGACTCTTACTCAGAAGTTATTAAGGTTATCTATTGGAATATGGATATGGATGTTATGGATTCCCTTGATGACTATGATGATGAGATAGAAAATATTCTTGATCTTTGGAATTTTCTTTGGGAAATGTATGGAGATCCACATATTCCTCCACTTCCAAAAGGTCTAGAACCTCCGGTTGCAACTCCTTCTCCTCCTATTGATATCACATCTAGTGTTTCTCCTAATGATACTTGTATTCACACAGCCATGGATTCAGGTGATTTAGTGCAGCAGGATATTCATTATCTTCTAGACTTGGTTCCATGGGATGACTACTTGATAGACATTGCAGGTTTGTTTGTGGAGTCCTACATTTTAAATCTGGGAGACTTCATTGATGATATTCATCTTCTCTTTATTGAAGATGATCCTTCTTTAGTTGTTTTGACAGAGTATGTTGACCCTCATCTTCACTCTCCACTTGATCCTTCTTTCAAGATTGACATGATTATGGATCCTTTGATACAACATTTTTAGGAGGTCTATTTACCTTCAGAGAAGACATTTGAGTCTTTGGAGATTGGTTTTCATGAGTCTCAAACTTCACTTGAGATGTCACATTGCATGGTTCAAGTTGATCATACTCAAGTGTTGGAGATTCCTATTCATTTTCCTGAGACATCATACATTTTGAGTATTCTTCCTAGAGATTGGGGAGGATTGATTGATCCACCTATGGACTTGTTTCTTCCTAAGGGGAGGAACATCATTCAGTTTTCTTGGTGCAGTTTCTACATTCTACATTGAGGGGGGGCTTTCTTGCTTCTCTTCCTACTTCATTTGAGGAGGCATCTTTGTCTTTGGAGTTTGATCCAAATTCTTACATGGATCAGTTATCATTGGTTCCTTGTTTGTCACCTTCTTCTACTGAGCTTTCTCCTGATTGGTTCGTGGCATCTTCATCAACCAAGGACATGGCGACACTTGGGCATACTTCAAAGACATCATACTTTATTTGGATTCCCCTTCCTACTTCCTATCCACAATGGGAAGCCTTCTTACATCTATACTTGGTGTATCTTCTTCCTAAGAGGAGAAATGTTTTTTGTAGGCATTGGACTATGTTTTGTTTTCAAGAACTTACCATCCTTGGAGGAGATTACTCATTATGGGGGGATATCATGTCTCCTTGTTTCCTCCTTTGGGGGGATTTTTTATTGTATATGCATGATGTATATCATAATTGGGGGGTCTTGATTACTCCATCCATGCATCCATCTTGTATTCATCTCTCTTTTTGGGGGAGGGTTTTTCCCATGAGGTTTTCCCTCTTTCTCCACTTTATGAGAGATTGCATTGTTCTTGCATTTTGTACATGGGTGCCTAACATGGCCTAGTAGTCGGGACCCATCTTGCATTGTGAGCTTAAGTGCATTCCCCTAAGTTTCACTTAATGGGGGGTGTTGGTGTAATTAAATATTCACTAATTACACTTTACTTAAGTTTACTTAGGATAATGCATTTGCATATTAGTTATCATTGTGACACTTAGGAGTTTGCATTTCATTTTAGCATATGGCTAGGAGAATTTTTACTTTAGGTGTGATAGTTGTCATCACATACCTCTTTGTGTGTGAGATCCACCTTGAGTTCTCTTAGCACATTATCATCCTCTTATTGTTGCACATGTTTCACATACTTTCATGTACAATGGAGGATGATCCACCTTTGGTGGACATGTGATTCCACCTTGTGTGGGTGATATCTTATCATCTCCTTATCATGTAGTCTTATTGTATTGCCTATATATTTAGGCATTCCTACTTTATATTCAATTCAATTAGCTATAATCAATTATTTGATCATTTTTCCTATCTCTCTTGTGCTATCTCTTGAGCTTCTAGATCTTGGCTTTTATTCTTTGCCTTAGGAAAATTCTTACAGTTCTACATAGACCTATCTGAAGAAACATGTATGATTGCACAACTTGATGATATTTGGTTATGGCATAAGTGGCTATGTCATGTTAACTTTGATAATCTAGTAGAAATTAGCAATAAAAATAAAATAAGAGGTCTACCTAGATTGAAGAAACCTAATAATGTAATATGCAAAGAATGTCAGTTGGGTAAGATGACTAAGTCTAGTTTCAAGAGCAAAACCTTTACTTCTAAGAATATCTTAGATTTGCTTCATACTGACCTTTGTGGACCGATGGGTGTACAAAGATATTGTGGTGCTAGATATTTTATCATGTTTGTAGATGATTATACCAGAATGATGTATGTAATGTTCTTAAAGGAAAAATCTGATGCTTTTCAAAATTTTAAGTTGTATTTGGCTAAGGTTGAGAAAGAGACAAGTAAGAACCTGAAGTGTCTAAGATCTAACCGAGGTGGAGAATTTACATCAAATGAATTTAATCTATTTTGCAATGATAGAGGGATCAAAAGACAGATGTCTGCACCTAGAACTCCTCCACAGAATTGTATAGCAGAGAGAAGGAACAGATCTATCTTGGACTATGCAAGGAAATTAATGATTGAAAAGAATGTTGCACAGAAGTATTGGAAAGAAGCTTTGAGTACAACTATTTATACTCTTAATTGAGTACAAATCAAAAAAGGTACAAATTTGACACCTTATGAATTATGGCATGGGTATGCACTGAATGTAAAGTACTTTAAAATTTTTGGAAGTAAGTGCTACATATTAAAAGATAGTAGAAATGGAAAATTTGATGCTAAAAGTGATGAGGGTATATTCCTAGGCTATTCCACAAAAAGTAAAGCTTATAAGTGTTTGAATTCTAACACTAACAAAATTGTGGAAAGTGTGCATGTCAAAGTTGATGAGTATGTAGAGAAAAATGAAGCTGACAATAACAGAGAACTAGAAGATTACAGATCTTTTGTGTATATAGAGGTGTGTGTAAATTTTGTACCTAGCTATAGACACACCACTTTAGTAAAACATTAGAGGTTAGCAAAAAACCCAAAATCTGTAAGTAATTGAAACTATGCTAACCAGGCGATTTACTGCCTTCTAGTAGGTGTGAGTATGATGTTCTCAGATTGGAATCGAGATCAGTGACAATGCAACACCTAAACGAAGAATTTAAAATGATGAAAGCAATGAAATATGAATGCAAATTAATCTATATATTTTTTGTATTTTAGATGCAATAAGATGAAAAACTGTATGAATCTAAGCTAGAATGTATGAAATTGATCTAAAATGTATGAAATTGATATGTAAAATTATCTAACAATGATATGCTAAATGATATGAAAAACTATGCAAAAACTATGAAAATTATGAATGATCTCACAAATTCGCTTGTCACAAGTGCTTGATTCTTCAGATGTCAATTTGTTAGAGTAATTGTGCAAATTCGAGAGATGATTTTAAAAGAGCTGAAGCCTTGATTTTATAGAAATCCAGGGCTTTGAGGATGCAAGAGAAAAGCCATAAATCACTCTTGATAAACTCAGGTTGATCTTTGAGTTAATAAGAAATTAAGAATATTTAATTCATAAAATCATGCAAAAGAAGTTTTTATCTCAAAATAGAGCTTTAGTTTTTTTTGTTTTTTTTGTTTTTTTTTCAACTCATCATCAGATGTTGAGTTTCAATTTTAAAATTGATTGTTAATTTCTAGTTGCCTGCTTTTTTGATTGTGCATGATTTAATATGAATTAATTTAATAAATAAAGTGATTTATTCTCCACTTAACTGATTTTGAATTAAAACAATTGATTTATGTGTTAATCAATTATTAAATCAAACTTTATTCCAATTAAATCATTAAATTTGACAACTTTGATTTTAAATCAATTAAATAAATATTCAATTGATTGTTTGTAGGAATTTTGATTTATTGATAAAATAAAAACAATATTAATTAAGAATAAATGTAATTAAATTTAATTAAATAATTAAGTGACAGAATTAAATTAATTAATAAAATATTCAAAATATTTAATTAATCAACTTTAAGATAAATATGATTTATCACCAAATAATATTTAATTAAAGATAATTAGATAAATTAGGAATATTTAAGAAATATTCTCCAATACAAAATTTAGGATAAAATCAATTAGGATTAGATAATGTGCAGATGTGCCTTAGGTTAGGACTTTGTATCAATTTCGTTTGAATTGAAGATGTAGGAAGTTAATGAACCTATAGCCCATTTTTGGGGTATTACATTTTTCCCCTCTTTGAATCACTATGCAAAGCGTAGTGGTTCAAATAATAGTCTGTGTATAATAAAGATGTTGAGATTGATTTGAAAGATGAACCGATTCCGAGATAGAAACCGATTGAAAGATTTAAAGATGTTGACATAGTCTATGTATGATATATGTATGAAACTGATTTGATTTGAAAGATGAACCGATTCCGAGATAGAAACCGATTGAAATATTTAAAGATGTTGACATAGTCTGTGTATGATATATGTATGAAACTAATTTGATTTGAAAGATTAACCGATTCTGAGACAGAAACCGATTGAAAGATTTAAAGATGTCGACATAGTCTGTGTATGATATATGTATGAAACTGATTTGATTTGAAAGATGAACTGATTCCAAGATAGAAACCGATTGAAATATTGGAAAAAGATGTCGACCTAGGTCCAGGATGACTAGGAATCAAGATGATGCTAGCTATATCAACAATGAACCGGTGATTATGAAAAAAGTGCCAAAAACACTTGATTCTTAACCTTATGATTGTGAAGAAGTGAGAGACCAATTCCAGACCTGAATGTCCTTGTATGAATCATATTGGTATCACATCCTGAACCCATTAGTTACAAAGAACCAAGGAAAATAACACAAATGAATTGATGGTTACGAAAAGCTAATACAGTTAACAAGATAGATTTAGAATATCAGATTGCAATAGATTTTGATGAATTTGATATTCCCCAAGCGATGATAGATTTTCCCCGAGAAGAAAGGACTTTAGATGAATCAGCAACTAGATGTGGTTGTTGTCTTGATTACTGAGAGAAAGATTTGATTGATAGAATTGGATTTACAGACTTGAATGATATGCAATACCATGCCCCCTTCGGGATTAAAATTGAAATCTGACAAAAAAAGTCAGTGTTATAGCTTAGAAGCATGTTAATTGATTTGAGAAGTGGTTATACATGTTCGAGAATGTGTTCTACATCGTTTAGAGGTCTTGGAGACCAATTTTGACTAAGTCAAACCATGAGTTGACCAAAGGTGACCAAGTTAAAATTTTGATAGTTTGATGTAAGATAATCAGTTAAGTTGAATTCTAGATTTCTATAATGATTAAAGGTCAATTGTGCAAGCAGTTGACAATATAAATGATCTCAGATTTCAATTTTGATCCCAAAAAAGGATTCTACTTGCTATTTCATTAGATGGACCTTCGTGTAATATTTAGCTCTTGTAGTCATGTTTAGCATTTTTGGTTTTGAAGAATCATTTAAGTGTTCAAGCAATTTGTGAGATCATGCAAAGTGAAAAATGAAATACATAATGAAATGGAAACCTAGGACCTAGGACCTAGTCACTGATCATGTGTCAATTTTTTGTCATCATTGAACTTTTAGGTAACCAAATAAATCATTACAATGCCCACTAGTTATGAAACCATAGACATATGAATATTGATTTGTATGTGCAAGAATCAATACAACACCCACTGGTTAGGCAACCATGGACATATGAATATTGATTTTATTTTCTAAATGTCAGATTAGATATAAGCACCAAGGCACAAACGTCAGGATGACCTGAATATCATGTCCATTTTGATATAGCAATTTGTATAAGCATTAGAACATAAATGTTGTGATGACCTGAATACACCTTGCATTACAAACACATCAAACAGTCAAGAGATCATTCTAAATCCAGTGTGAATTACCCGTAGTGACCCTTTATCATTCACATCCTTAGGTAAGATCACGCTTCATAGTAGGAGAATGAACTCACTAAAAAAAGACAATATTTAGATCAAACTTCCTTGAATTTTCTTGGTATCAATAGTCGAGGTACTCATGGCCATCCAATTCAAGATAGAGACTCTTACAGATGGACACCATTTCAATCCATAATTTTCAAAGTTGTTAGATTTTCACATACAAGAACAAAACAAAGAAAAGATTATGCCCCCAGTCATCACTCTCTAAATCTTGTAAAGGACATCATCAAAGAGCTCATGGGAACAAAATATGCAAAAGTCTCAATGTGAATCAGTAAGCATACAAGGAGATAAAAGCATGAAGCACAGATTGTTTTCAGTTTGATGTTTGATTGTGTTGTTGTAGATGCAAAATCCTTTCTAGAGAGGAGACTGACTGACTAACTCAGATGAAGCTTCAAAGGACTCTAACTAGATATCACTTGTCTAAGATGTACTGGAGACCATAGGATATGACATTGGTTTCCCCCAAGTTTGAACATTGATAGGATATAGACACTTTAGCTGATTGGTGTATAAACCGACTTATTAAAAATAGGAATGCGTAAACAAAGTGGGAGATATGTACAAACTACAACAAGACTGAAAGCTGGGAAAGACCAAGATTGTGCTAATAGATGGAGCATTTTGAAACAAGTGGCACCCGTTTGCCAAGTTTTCACCATCTTGGAAGAGATTCTATTTTTGCTACCAAGGTGCCTATTTCCAGTTTTTCACCAAGGCACTTTTTTTTTCTCATTTTTTTTGTATTTTTCATTTTTCCAATTTTTTTGCTATTTTTGGTACTTTTTTTATTTTTTTGTGAATCATCAAGGTGCCTATTGCTAGGTTTTCACCAAGATGTTCATTTTTTTAGGACTTTTTCATATTTTTAAGATTTTTTTCAGGACATTTTACCATAGACTGAATGCCTTAGGCATAAAATTTCTTCAGATGGAGAATGTTGATTGGTTCTTGGAGTTGTTCTCCTTCAATCATTGAGAGTTGATAGGCACCAGAGCCAAAAGTAGTAGTGATTACAAAGGGACCTAGCTAGTTCGGTTCAAACTTCCCCTTGCACTCTCTATGTGATTGATTTTTAGGATTCTCTCTCAAGACTAGATCGCCAACCTAAAATTCTCTATGTCTGACTTTCTTAGTGTAGCCTCCAGACATTCTCTTCTGATATACTCTAAGATGATCATATGCCACTTGTTTGCACTCATCTAGTAGTTCAAGTTCTTGCAACCTAGATACTCTATATTCATCACCAATTACTAGCCCATGCATTCTAATTCTTAGTGATGTGATTTCAACCTCAATAGGTAGTACCACTTTAGTATGTAAAAAGGATGCCCCCAGACAGAATGAGCATCAAACTCCTAAGCAAGATCACATTGTGTAGTCCCAATGTCTAGCAAGGTGGAGAACAAGAGGGATTAGCAAGCTAGTGGAAGAGATGAAAGACAAGAGAATGAAGGAGAATGAAGGGAAGAAATCCTCAAGGGAAAACTCCTCAAGGGTACCCAAGCTAGGGAAAAATTGTCATGTAAAGCACATTTGGACAAGCAATGAAAGGTCAGCATAGGATAAGTCACAAAAGCATAATGTCAAAGAAAGAAAGGATGTAGTCCAAAGGAGTATACATTTCAAGAGGCTTCATAACACCGTGTTTCACTCTTTCTTTGTTTTTTCTTTTTAGATCAAGACCAAAGTGGAAAATGATAGTGATAGGTGAAAATGAATGGAGGAAGATAGACATGAAGGCTAAACATGAAAGGAATGAAAGTAAGATCATCATAAAATAGCTCACAAGATAGCCAAATGTTTGTGTATAGGTCAACATTGTCAAGATCAAAGAGAGAAGATGGAATGGATGAAATATGTAGAAGAACTATGCATGATGCCTGATTGCCAGGTTTTCATCATGGTACTTATCCAAGGCACCACAAGGGAGTGGTTTTCACCATAGGACAAATTTATTTCTCTTTACTTTTGCTACCAAGGTGCCTGTTTCCAGGTTTCCACCAAGGCACATTTTCAATTTTTTTAATTTTTTAATTTGTATTTATTTATTTATTTTTTGGAAGAAGGCAAGCTTTTTAGATAATGCTCCTTGAAAGGATAAACCATGATAGGCCAAAGATTCAAAATGATATGCTCAAAGATGCTAATAGGGAAAGGGAGACGGAAGAGAAAATGGAGGATAAGGTTTTATGTAAAGCTAGTGAGGTTGGAAGATAGGAGGAATAGACAAATGAGGAAAAAGGATAGAAGGTAGAAGGATAATGAATGGAAGGATTGTGAAAGGGTAGATGGAAAGGAAGGAAAGATCAACATCAGCACACACCTTGAAGGGTAGCGAGAGGATGGAGGAAATGTGAATGAAGGAATACATGAATGAATATGGTGAATGGATAGCAGAGGTTACGGTTTAGGCACATAGAATAGAAGAATGTTTTTGGAAGAAGATGAAGTGGAAGTCTTTGGAAGCTTGAATGTCAACTTCACTTGTTTCTCAATATTAGACTCTTTCAAGAGAGACTTTAGAATCCATATAGCCATAGGATTTTTATTTCTTTTTTATGATTTAGAGAGAATATCTTCAATGATGGATTTTGGAACCCATATTTGTCTTGTAGTTTTCTTCTTAGATATCTCTTTTGACTTTATGCTTCCATGTCGATTAGAGGAGACATGGTGATCTTCTTTTTATGATGGATTCTTGTATTGCTTCTTTTTCTTGTATTGAGCATTCAAGTTACTTCCAAAAGACTTGGGACTTGTGGAAGAAGAAGGAGGATATGACTGGTTTAAATGGGTGGGTGGATGAAAAGGATTCAAGGGTATGCATCTATGTTGATCTTGAGGAAAGATAGGAGATAGAGGTATGTAAGGACCCAAGATGGATGGTGAATTAGGAAAGTTAGGAGGGGAAAGTGAAGGGACATAAGGACCCAAGATGGAAGGTAGACGTGAAGCCCTTTGTAGTGGTGGAAGAGGTCCAAGGATGGACATGGAAAATGCAAAAGGATAATCAATAAGTTCATCATCATCTATGTGACAACCAAGGACATCAACATCTTTAGAGGGAGCATTAGGATTTGCAATAGAATCGTGGATGTCTTGAATATGAGCACCTTCTTTGTTAGGATTTTTCAAAGCTTGCAAAGACTTAGGAAGAGTATAAAGTGGAAATGAACATGGAGTGGTAGAATAAGAAGATGGAAGACTTTGATCTTGACAAGGATCTTTGGATAGCATAAGCGCATAATTTTTCTCTTGATTTTCAATAGGCTTAACATTGGAAGTAGCAACGCCATTTTTACCAACCTTAATGGAAGTATCATCTTTGGAAAGCGCAAGTGTAGTAAGGTTATTTTGATTGTCAATAAGCTCAACAGTGTAAGTAGTAGTGTGATCTTGCTTAGGAGAAGACTTAAGACATGATGGAATGCATGAGAAAGGGTGTGTAGGTTCAAAAGAACCCTAAAGTAGATAAGAGACATTGTGAAAAGGAGTGGATGACATGGAGGGTTCTTGATCTTGATCCTTCTTTATGTTTTTTTCTTTATCATTTTTAGAGTCCTCTTGACATGGAGCCACTTCTAAGGATAAGGGATCATGTTGCAATTGTATGGAAGACTTTGGAAGAGATGGTGAAGGACTAGCTAAAGTAGGCATTATAGCATATAAAGGCTTAGGCTCTTTGGGTTTAGGATTATTGAAAGTATTTGCAGCCAAGTGAAGGTTAGTTTGAGTTTCTTTAAGAGGTAGCCCTTGAGGATAACTATAGGAAACCACATGAAAAGTATGAGGACCTTTGGTGAATGAAGGACTTGTGAAAGATTTGATAGGCTTGGAAGCTTTAGGAAATGTATGGGTATTGGAGGAAGTAGGGGATGGAAGGGAACCATCACAAGACAAAGGTTCAACATTAACATGATCTTTCTTGAGAGTGTAATATTTATTTTCAGCATGAGAATTCTTAGAGGAGAGATCCTTATAGTATTGACATTTATAATCAGCACGGAAAGCTTTCTCTTCTTCAAGTGAAATAGATGGATCATCTAGGTATTGTGCACAAAGATCATCAAAGTCTCTTTCAAAATTAGAATCATATGGATCACCATCACAATCTATCCAATGTGGCATCCCATTTCCAGTAAGCACAAGCACACAACAAGGAGGACTCTTAGGAATAGAGGTGTCATAGGTATCATTATATTGTCCTTCATCATAGTCATCAAAGATGGGTGTGTCACTCTCCATAGAAGAGGTATCATAAGGATTGTCACGTTGCTCACATTCTTTCTGGGGGCATGGTGAAATGTACAAGTCTTTATCAAATGGAAAAGGGCATAGAGCTTCCATGGAGAACTCTTTAGGTTCCTTTTTTTTCTCAAGTTTGTTAAGCTTGACTTGCATAGCGTGCATCTGTTTCATCATAGTGGTGATTAGAGTTTCTTCCTCATGTGTATTGATTCTTTGAGACATGTTAGGAGTTTTAGGACTCCCTAGAATAGATTGATGTAGCATTTTTTGATTGACTCCTTGAATTGATGGAGGAGGGGGGATCAAGCATTGAAGTGACAGAAGAGATGAATAGAAGAAAATAGACTAGATAATAAGAGGAAAAGAATCAAGAAGATGTGAAGAGTTTAGGAAGAAGAGAAAGGATGGAAATGGGAGACTAGGAAGACATGGGAGATGTGGAAGAAAGAAGACCAAGAGTCATTTTGTGAAATGTGATACCATTTAAGTTCATTTGGATGTTGAGCAACATGTCATAGCACCTAAGATTTGACCCAGACCGACCAAGGATGACTAGAAATGACAAGAATCAGTTCGCTATTTTGATAAAATTTGGGAATAGGCTGTAAAAACTAGATTTTTGACAAATTTGACCAATCTCTGACAACTTTGACTTTGGCTTTATACAAGTTTTGAAATTTTAGGATGATTTTTGACACCAAAAAGGATTTTTGCTTCAGATTTGCAATTTTTAAGTTTTTCAATATCAGTTTGTTTGCAAATTTTGAAGATCCGTGTAACAGTTCATTTCAAGTAACCAAGAAAATATCAAGCACGCAAAACAACAAGCAAGGGAAGCAAGAAATCATCTAAAAACAATGAACAAGGGCAAAAGCAACCTTGCACATGAACAAGAAATAGTGACTTATTGTGGTAATCCCTAGAAATACTACTTGTGTATGTTCCAAAAGGTTTTTCAATAACACACATATTCCTATAAAATGAACAATTGGCCTCACTAGGGTTTGTAGTAATGGTTTGACTCTACAACTTTTGTGATCTCAAGAGGGAAAACTCCAATCTAGGTGCATCAGGGTTTTGACACAGTATGAGAATTTAATCAATCAGGAGCTGTTAGGGAGATCTGACAGCCCAACAAGAGACCACACCTGTGAAGATTTCTTCCACAAGGACATTTATATAGTGGCTACTGCTACCATGGTGAAAATGGCTATTACCGCTTGAGGTTCCATCCACATGGTTGACCCAATTAAGGAAATGTCCACTATGATTAACCCTCTCTAAAGGTGACTCACAAAAGATACCACATGGAGACTGGTTCCAGATTCAAGGATCTGAGTTTCTGATACTACCCAAAAAGGGAGTAGAGCATAGTCCTCTAGCCTTTTCACTTTTAACCAAAAAAAAATAGATAGATTAATCTGACATGCTAAGACTAAGATTATCTCACAAAGATCTATGACGTCAACCACTTATGATCTATCAACCCCTCCGGAGAGAGAATGTATCAATCAAAAGTTGAAGACACAATTCTAGTAGAATGTGAGACGCTCTCAGTAACCTCCCTACCTACAAGGGGTTTTCTCATTGAGAAGAGCTTTGCTGGAAACCCACTCTCTCAAGAACCACAAATAGTGTTCATAGGACCTATTTACTATGTGTAACAGATATGTGAAAAGCAAATCTATGTTCATTTTATAGCCCAAAACTGAAGTGTGAATTATGAAAGCTGTAAAGGCACTCAAGCTTGACACAAGAGAGTTTTTTTTATGTCCCAAAATGAAGTGTTATTATATGTAACAGAATACTTGAGTTCCTCACAACATGCTTAGTAGATTTTACTTGTTTTAGCAATTTTTGTTGAGCTTTTCCATGCAAGCAAGCCACAAACTCTCCAACAAGAAAACAAGCAAACAAGATATGCAATGTATATTCAACTCATGAAAACCATAGGGTTAGATCTAAAAATAAATTTTTAGGAGCAATAATAAATAGAAAATAATCCAAATTACAACTCATATCATGGATTGAATCATATGAAAAATAAGTGCATACCCATCACAAAAATTTTATTTTTTTTGCATTTGACCTAGTCAACAAGATCTAATTTTTTTGATATGATTTTGGCCATAAAAATAGAAATGAAAAACAAAGACCCCTACTAAAAAATAGAGAGTTTTCCAAAAATGTAAAAATTTCAAAAAAATCTCTTCATTTGTGCCCTAGAGACCCCTTTTACTAAAATAGACTAGTTTTTGTAAATTGACTATTTGACCATTATATTGCATCCAAATTTAAAACAAAAAGAATGGACCCACTGTACAATTTAAAGATATTTTTGAAAATGTAAAAATTTTCAAAAAATATGATGATTTGAGTCGAAAATGAATTATTTATGAAAAATAAAGAAAAAATTATTAAAAATTCAAAACATCTTGGAAAATTTTGAATTTTTTATTAAAGCTTTCCTGATATGGGTCCAATTTGGAAAAAAAATTTTAGACCAAAAATCCAATCCTTTTGGGAGATAAAATTAAATTTTTGAAAATTTAGGGTTTTAGTCTCCAAGTAAATCTGCACAAGGGAGTTAGCTCCAAAAAAATAACCAAAACCAACATGTAAAGGTGGGTTGCCCCACGATGGGTGCCAGAAATGTGTGTGTGAATTCTGTAGAAACAACACTTAAGTAAAACATTAGAGGTTAGCAAAAAACCCAAAATCTGTAAGTAATTGAAACTATGCTAACCAGACGATTTACTACCTTCTAGTAGGTGCGAGTATGATGTTCTCAGATTGGAATCAAGATCAGTGACAATGCAACACCTAAACAAAGGATTTAAAATTATGAAAGAAATGAAATATGAATGCAAATTAATCTTCTTCTTTTTTGTATTTTAGATGCAATAGGATGAAAAATTGTATGAATCTAACATAGAATGTATGAAATTGATCTAAAATGTATGAAATTGATATGTAAAAGTATCTAACAATGATATGCTAAATGATATGAAAAAATATGCAAAAACTATGAAAATTATGAATGATTTCACAAATTCGCCTGTCATAAGTGCTTGATTCTTCAGATGTCAATTCGCTAGAGTAATTGTGTAAATTTGAGAGATGATTTTAAAAGAGCTGAAGCCTTGATTTTATAGAAATCCAGGGCTTTGAGGATGCAAGAGAAGAGCTATAAATCACTCTTGATAAACTCAGGTTGATTTTTGAGTTAACAAGAAATTAAGAATATTTAATCCATAAAATCATGCAAAAGTAGTTTTTATCTCAAAATAGAGCTTTAGTTTTTTCTTTTGTTTTTTTCAACTCATCATCAAATGTTGAGTTTCAATTTTAAAATTGATTGTTAATTTCTAGTTGCCTGCTTTTTTTTATTGTGCATGATTTAATATGAATTAATTTAATAAATAAAGTGATTTATTCTCCACTTAACTAATTTTGAATTAAAACAATTGATTTATGGGTTAATCAATTATTAAATCAAACTTTATTCCAATTAAATCATTAAATTTGACAACCTTGATTTTAAATCAATTAAATAAATATTCAATTGATTGTTTGTAGGAATTTTGATTTATTGTCAAAATAAAAACAACATTAATTAGGAATAAATCTAATTAAATCTAATTAAATAATTAAGTGACAGAATTAAATTAATTAATTAAATATTTAGAATATTTAATTAATCAACTTTAGGATAAATATGATTTATTGCCAAATAATATTTAATTAAAGTTCATTAGATAAATTAGGAATATTTAAGAAATATTCTCTGATGCAAAATTTAGGATAAAATCAATTAGGATTCGATAATGTGCAGATGTGCCTTAGGTTAGGACTTTGTATCGATTTCATTCGAATTGAAGATGTAGGAGGTTAATGAACCTATAACCCATTTTTGGGGTATTACAAGGGGAAGAAGATTCAAGTGACAGACCTGTACCTGATGCTGAGTCTCAGGTAAGCAATGTCGAGCATCAGAATAACAATGCTGAGAGAGAAGAAGAACATGTCGAGCGACAGGAAGAAGCTGCCGAGTATCAGGAAGAGCTTGTTGAGCATTCAGAAGTTGAATCTGACAATCTTGTTGGTGAACCTGTTGAGTAAAATGAAAGGAGAGAAAAACCTGTTCTTGCATAATATGTAAGGAGACATCACAAGCCTGAACAAATTATTGGAGATAAAGATAATGGAATTCATACCAGAAGCAAGGCAAGAGATCCAACATGTTTACTATGTGAATTTGAGCCTAGGACAACAAAGGAGGCATTAGAAAATGAAGATTGGATAGAAGCAATGAATGAAGAGATAGACCAAATAGAGAAGAATGATACTTGGACTTTGGTGTCGAGACTAGAAAATAAGAATGTCATTGGGACAAAGTGGATATTTCATAATAAGCTGAATGAACATGGTCAAATCACAAGAAACAAAGCAAGGATGGTATGCAAAGGCTACGCACAAGAAGAAGGAATAGATTATGGGGAGACATTTTCCCCTGTAGAAAGACTGGAAGGAGTTATAACTCTTCTTGCATATGTTGCCTATAAAGGTTTCAAGGTATAGAAAATGGATGTTAAGTTTTCATTTTTAAATGGTATATTGGAAGAGGAAGTATATATTGAACAACCAGAAGGATTTGTTGATCCAAACAGAAGACACATGGTTTGCAAACTAAATAAAGCACTGTATGGACTGAAGCAAGCTCCCAAAGCATGGTATGTGAGATTGCACAACTACCAAATACAGATTGGATTCTCAAGGACAAATGACACAAGCAATTTGTACATGAAAGATGAAGAAGGTAAAGGAATCTTGTTAGCTAAGATCTTTGTTGATGATATTATATTTGGTGGACAAGATGCCTTGTGTAAGAAATTTTCAAATGAAATGCAAACTGAATTTGAAATGAGTATGTTTGGGGAGATCAAATTTTTTGTTGGTTGGCAAGTATATCAGATGGATAAAGGAATTTTCATCACCCAGTCTAAATATGTTCATGAGATACTAAAAACCTTTGGTATGGAAGATTCAAGGCCAGTAAGTACTCCCATGGCTACTGGATAGAAGTTGTCTAAAAATGATGATGTTGTAGAAGTTAACCACACTTTGTATAGATCTATGATCGGAAAGCTATAGTATGTTGTACATAGAAGACCAGATATTGCATTAGCTATTGGGATTGTGGCAAGATTCTCTACCAATCCTAAGGAAACTCACATGATGGCGGTTAAAAGAATCATGAGATATTTGAAGGGAACTATTGACTATGGATTGTACTACAAGAAGAATGACAAATTTGAACTGAGAGTGTATATAGATGTTGATTGGGTAGGAAATGTAGATGACAGAAAGAGTACTAGTGGTGGAGCTTTCTTTTTTGGATAGAGATTAGTTTCCTGGACAAGCAAGAAACAAAATTGCATTTCCCAATCTACTACTAAAGCTAAGTATGTGGCTGCAGCTGTGAAATGTTCAAATTTGATATGGATAAAGCAATTGTTGGTAGGCATGAAAGAAAAAATCACTGAACTAGTTGTCATCTTCTGTGACAACACAAGTGCTATCAACATCTCTAAGAATCCAATGATGCACACAAAGACCAAACACATTGCCATCAAGTATCATTACTTGAGAGAATTGGTACAAGATAAAGAGGTCCGCATGGAATATGTGAATATAAAGGAACAATTAGCAGACATATTCACTAAAGCTTTACCTAAAGAAGCTCATGAATACTTGAGAAGTTAATTAGGGGTCCTTCCCCTAATTGAGGCTGCCTAGTCAAGCTAGGAGCACTGTATCAAATGTGCTACAAAGAACATTTAACAAATTGATGCAAAGAAAGGTCACACTTTAGGAGTAGCCTAGAGTTGTGAAAAGCACAGCAAAGTCAAGAATCAGTCATAAGCAAGATGACAAAGGGAGAAATATTATTACTAAGTTGAAAGGATGATACCTACATCTACAGGATGTATGTTTTTGTTGCTGCTTTGGCATTTTTGTCAAAGAGGGAGATGATCATAGATGAATACACAGAATGAAAAGATCAAGACAGTGGGAGAAATTCAGTGAATGGTCAAGCATGGCTAATTGATTCTGTATCAGAATGAAGCTAAGGATATTATAAAAATTTCTATTGGACAGATAAGTTTTTTGGAGTGGTTGGTAATTCATGTGATATTCATATGGTGTTGCCATTAATGCCAAAGAGGGAGATTATTGGAAACTGCAATTGAAACAATTGTTGTATTGTCATTGATGTCAAACCTTAACTGGTAAGACTATTGCTATTTAATAAAGTACTAGATCTATTTGAGTGTTGCTAAGGGGATAGGCAAGGTTGGTAACAACAACACCTAAGGAAAGGTTGAGTTATCTTGATACTTCAATGAGAACTTGATTATGTGGCACAATGATAAGACAATGTATTTTTTATCTAAGTAAGAATGAAGACTAAACTAGTAGGCTTAACCGAGAAAAAGTGAAGAAATCTAGTTTAAGCTGAGTGTTGTTTGTGTCGACTGAGCTAGTATATGCTGAGTAAAATCAATGTTGATTGAACACTAGTTAATTGTCGAGGAAGACAGTGTTAGCCGAGGAAACAGTTTATGTGGTGACCGAGCTTTCTAGAGAAGACCGAGAAGTTGAACATAGTATTGACTGAGTGTCAGTATTTTGCATTTGAGGAGCAATTCAGATTTCCAACTGACATCATTGAATTCTTGGATTATGTAAAATACGTTGACTTTATTTATTAATTGTATGAAAGCATTTAATGCACTGTAAAACATTTTATTGTAAATCTTTTAAGAGATTCGAGATATTTATAAAAGGATAGCTGAAGAACATAATGTAGGACAGATTCAATGAATCTGACCTAACCCTAAGATCTATGAATGAAATTAAGTGGCAAAAGATGTATTGACCTAATAGAGGTAGTATTAAGGAAACCTAAGCAAGAGGTTGAAAAAAGGAGTAGATGCTGGAAGTGTTGTTGATGTTATTGACTATCTAAGTAGAGAAGGCTAAAGGAGAAGTATTGTGATTTCTTGAAGAGAATTCCAAGAAGATTAGTGATGGAGATGGAAAAGGTTCATAGTCAGTAATCCAACATATGTGTATGGAATTGGATCTGATATTTGCAAAGTGAGTTATATATTTTTCATATTAATACTACTGCTACTTTCTAACCATTGTAATAGTCAAAATCCTTTTAACAGAGGTTGACCTAACAGTCATAGGTATAAATCCTTTGAACAACGTTGCATTCTAATGGAGTTTATGTAAGTCCTATAACAAGGCACACTTTTAACAAAGTGGTTTAAATCCTTTAATTGGGTCACACCTGACAGTGTGTTTGTAACCTTTGACAGGGTTGGCTTTTCATCGAGCTCACTTTAGAAGAGTGAACATAATAGTAACATGTTACAAAGTGGTTTTTCCCAAATTGGGTTTCCACTATAAATCTTGGTGTTGATACTTGTGTGAATGTTTTGGTTTGAACATTTTTGTGTTTTACAAGTTAGATGCTAGTGGATAAGTGGACTGCACTGTTGTATGTTTCTGTTATGCAATCAGTAATGACCGAGTAGGTGTTGGTTATTAGATCTGATTTGTTGAAGAGTTTAAAGTTTTTTTTTATACATCTGGACCTAAGAACAACTAATTCACCCCCCCTCTTTGTTGTTCTAAATCATATTAAAAATTTCTATGGTTTGAGACCTAGTATTCAAGAATAATTACTCACTATGCAGATGACAACAATCAGTGATGCTTATCAGATGGCATTAAAGATTGAAGAGAAGTTGAATAAGAAGTATGAAGGAAAATAGAACAATAGGAAAAGAGGTGGTAAAACTGGTGAAGTAGTTGTTGAGAGTAATATGATAGAGAATCCTAAGTTTGATGTGGGATCTAGCAGTGGTCAAGTTACTAGGAATACTAGACAAAGAGGAAAGTGGAAGAATGAGCTCTCTGATACTTGTTATAACTGTGGTGAAGTGGGTCATAGAAGTTGGCAATGTTCTAAAAAAAGGGTTACACTGACTGCTGAAGAAGATATTGTGAATGTTGAAAAAAAAGGTGAGACACTTATCACTAGGAGATTAGCTACATGTGTTCATGAACCGGTGCAAAGAAGGAATTTGTTTAGGACTAGATTTAAGTGCAAGGATAAGGTATGTAGTGTCATAGTTGATGGTGGAAGTTTAGAGAACTTTGTTTTAGAGAAAATGGTTAGTAAGTTGAATTTGGAAAGAAGGAAACATCCTAATCCTTGTCAAATTAGTTGGATATAAGATGTGTCTAAGGTTAGAGTTGAAGAACAATGCTTGGTTAAGTTTTAGATTGGATCTTACCATGATGAGATATTCTATGATGTATTACCTATGGATGCTTGTCATCTATTGCTTGGTAGACCCTGGTAGTTTGACATGAATGTTTTGTTTGATGGTCATGCTAATACCTATGTGGTTAGGCATGAAGGAGCTTGGCATAAGCTGATACCTTTATAGGAGACAGGGGTTAAGGGCTGTGGAGTTATTAGGTGTTGTCCTTATGACAAACCTCAGGAGCACAAGGTTGATGAACCTATTCCTTTTAATTCTAGTTTGAAGGAGAAGGAGAATGATATCTCTAAAGAGTTTATTGAGATGAAGAAATAGATGATCTTATTGGTAGAGATGGTACAACAGATGGTGACATTTGGGACACAAAGAGATGCAGATGATACTAAGTTGGTTGAGGAGTCTAGAATGGATGAACCTTACCAAGGCACTGATGTGGTTGTTAGTGGTCAGAGTCAGTTGCTATCAATTACCGATCGGAGGGGTAAAAAAAGTGGAAAACATAAGGAATTTTTGCATGAGACAGTGAATTAAGTGAAGACTACTTGGGATAAAGGACAAGAAGAGATGTGGGTGAAGAACAGATTCGGCATACTTGTTCTGATTCCCTTGAGGCGTTCTTGATTTCCTTATGAGAAAATATTTCTTACCTGGGGTGTCTGATGTAGGAGCATCCTAGGATTCTTGGAAATCCTATATCAACCAAAAATATGTTTTTCTTTGAAGGTAGATTGTTAGTTTTGATCTTGGTTTGGTGGAGTTCTTTCTCAGTTTGGGAGATAGGTTGCTCGGTTGATATGGTTATCAGGGTGCTCAGTCTATGAAGAATGCTCGGTGACTGAAGGGATCAGTTCACTAGCACTCAGTGATAATAGCATTGCTTGGTCATGCTTGGCGTGGTCGATCGACTGGTGCTTGATTATTTCCTCTATTGCTTGGTGTTCTTTCTTATCGACTGGATTATTTTGTTGGATCAGCTTGGCCAACTGGTTCCATTGATTTGGGTTGCACTCCTCATGTTACGAATTGACCGTTGGATGTGTGGGGACCTAGATCTGGTGTGTTTCATTCTTCTATGTGGATCTGATGACCGTTTGGGGCCATCTTTGGGAGTTTATTTATTTTGTAAGGCTATGTGAGAGCCCATTGATGTTTTAGCATTTAATATTTGTTTGTAAGGGTAATTGTTTCATCAGCCGACTTGTTTTTGGGAATCAATATTTATAGGTTGCTTGGGTAGATGTTTAGGGAGGAGATTTGGGGAAAAGGAAGGTTAGTAGCTTGCGAGCTTAGGAGCAGGAAGATTTATTGGAAGTTTGAGTACAAGTTTAGATCTTTCCTAGGTGCCTACCAGTGTTTTGTGTGTTACAGAGCTGGGCTAGCTGAATGCTGATGTTGGGGAAAAGATTTGGATCCTGCGAGCCCTTGTAAACTATTATTTGTGTTGTATTTGGCTATAATCAGGAAGGCCTTACAACCCAACACATTGCATGTAATCGATGACTTAATGAATAAAGACTTCTATTTTGTTTCAGATCTATTATTTTTATTTGTATTTTCACTACATATTGGTTTGGCTGGAAGGTCGGTAAGTCCTTAATTGGATCCACCAACCTTGACTGCATCATAATTAGACTACAAGTACTCTTAACTAGGTACAAACCTTAGAAAGGTTGTTTCAATTTCCCCTAACAGGGATGATTTCCAAGTGCACTAGTAAAATATTATGGGCATCATCCCCACACATGGTTTTCTCCCTCTAACAAGGGTTTCCACAGGAAAAATATTGGTGTTATGTGTTCATATGTGTGAATGTTTTACATGTATTTTTACTTAATATTCACATTTTCATATTAGTTAATTGGAAAGATAATTAGTAAAAGTTTCAAATTTGTGGTTATACTGATTCACCCCCCCTCTTAGTGCCTTATATTACTAACAAGGTTTAGATCAAAGATCCTAGTATCACAGTGACTGCAAATGATGATGCCTACACAAGTGGAGAAGAGGAAGCACAAAGACTTGCAATAAAGAAAATGATACCAAGGTATGTGAGATTGAATCACTATGAAGCTAAAATCATTGGTGTCAAGAAAAAGGGAGTTCAAACTAGGATAAAAATTGCTCAAGAAAAAGTGTGCATGATTTTAGAGATTGAATCAAAGAATGTGGATGAAGCCTATAAGGATGATCATTGGGTTGATGCCACAAAATGAGAACTATCACAAATAGATAAGAACAATACATGGGAAATTTTTCAAAGGCCTAATGAAAAAAATGTTATTGGTACAAAGTGGGTATTCTAGAACAAATTGAATGAAGAAGGAAAAGTGATAAGGAACAAAGAAAGATTGGTGTGTGAAGGATACTCTCAGATGAAAGGGATTAACTATGAAGAAATATTTGCACTTTTGACTAGATTGGAGGAACTCAAATTGTTCCTAGATTACGCTACCCCTAAGAACTTTAGGGTGTATCAAATGGATGTTAAATGTGCCTTTCTGAATGGTGAGCTAGAAGAAGAGGTATACATAGAGAAACCAGATGGATTTTAGTTAACTAGCAAACCATACATGATTTGAAAGTTGAAGAAGGCATTGTATGAGATGAATACATCTCCTAGAGCTTGGTAATATAGATTAGACAAACATATACTGAATCTTGGATTCAAAAAAGGTAATGCTGATAGTAATTTGTGCGTCAAGATAGATAATGAGGGCATTTTGATTCTAGAGGTATTTTTTGATGACATTATCTTTGGTGGAAATGATAAGTTTAGTCAAGAGTTCACATTAGAGATTAAAAAAGAGTTTTAAATGTCCATGATAGGAGAAATGAAATTCATTCTAGGATTAAAAATTATGCAATCAATGGATGTGATATTCATATCTCAAGCCAAGTATGTGAAGGAGTTGTTAAAGAAGTTTGATTGAATGAATATAAACTAATAGGAACACCTATGGTGATAGGTTGCAAGTATTCAAGAGATGACGAGTCCCCTAACTTAAATCAAGATAGATAGAAATAAATGGTTGGAGGATTTATTTATTTTACTCATACTAGAATAAACATCATGAGTGTTGTGTGTCTTGTAGAAAGGTTTCAAGAAGATCCTAGATACAATCATGAGGTAGCATTAAAGAGGATATTTAGGAATCTGAAAGGAACAAAGGAATTTGGGATGTGGTATCCTAAAGTTAATGACTTCACCTTATGTGCTTATACTTATGTTGATTGAGAAGGTGATGTTTATGATAGGAAGAGTATAAGTGGTGGTGCTTCCTTTCTAGGTAGTGAATTGTTCTCATGGTTAAGAAAGAAGTAAAACTCTATTTATTTATCTACTGCAGAGGAAAAATATGTTTTTTTTGTTGGTGGTTGCACACAAATAATATGGATGAGACAGATGTTGTCATATATTGAAGTTGTATTTGATGATCTTATTGTTATGTATTATGATAATTCAAGTACCATCAATATTTATAAGAATATGGTACAACACTCAAAGACAAAGAATATATCCATCAAGTACCATTTTATGAGACAAAAGATGAATGATAAGGAGGTAAGACTAGATTGTGTTTCTACCAAAGAGAAAATAGCTGATATATTCACCAAGTCTTTTCCTAAGGATGTATTTATGTATCTCAGAGGAAAGTTAGGGGTGATTGGCCCTCCTAATCATGACTAGGATATAGATGGATGGATCAATCCAGTGGACTTCATAGAGATATTATTCAAGATGGATTGGTGTTTTGAAGACTACTACTCATGGGGAGTAGTAGGCATAGAAATATATGGTTGAAGGTATAGAAGAGAAGTGCATAATAAGAGTGAATAACAGTAGAGATGTACCTTTGTCATTGATGTCAAAAGGGGAGAGAAAACCATGTGAAAAATAAGTTATATACTTGCACATAAGAAAGAGCTTAAACTAAGGAGAAGAGTGCACATCTATGGGGGATTAGCTAATGGATAGAAGAGTATGTAAGCAAATATGAACTAGGGGAAACTTTCTTCTAGGGGGGAAGATGACAGAGAGATCTTGAAGTAAGACCAGTTTGAGGAGACTATGAAAGATAATTGTGGATATTATTGGTAGTGCTATCGATTATCTTTCTAGAATGGAGATTGTGTTGGATTTTTATTTCATTATAGATTTTTCACATCACATGTTTCCATCAATGCCAAAGGGGGAGATTTTTGGCAAGTTTGATTTGTTTTCATTGATGTCAACATGTCTATTATGCAATTTTTCCATAGGAAAAATATGTGGAGATGTATGGTGAAGGAAGGATACTAAAGATGAGGAGTCTCACATGTCAGGAGATGTTGTAGAGGTTTTCCACTATGTTCATTGAAATTTTAAGGTGTTGACATGATTATTTGATAAGGTTATCAGATCATAATTGGTGATTGGCTATTTTACTCTCCACCAATGTATCAAAGTTGTAGAGATTGGTTTTGCACACATTTTCAAGATGAGATCTTTGGTTGTACAACTGGGAGTATGTTAAGGACATGGAAATGTGTCTTCAGTTCAAAGGGCTAATGATTCTAAAGGTCTACAAGGCATTTACAACTATTTTAGTTGAAGAGGTCAATGTTCTTAAAGGGTGACAAGTAATGCTGACAAAATATGATGATGTGAAAGAGTCAGAGGTTTATTTTGTTTGTCATAATGCCTAAGGATGTTCTCAAATTATGTGTCTACTAATTTGGTGGTTTTCATCAATCAAGGTGATAATATTTAAAGAATTTTCCTAATTGGAGAAGGTGTTCTCATGTTCTTGGATGTCATGTGAAGAAAATTGGTAAAAAAATTTATAGGAGATTGATAAAACATTTTATGGTAATGTTTATGATCTTGAGGTGATTATGATGGATCTAAGTTATGTTTGGGAGATGTACTTCGATCAAGATAATTGATTTTTCCATTGTGAGATGAAGGTTTTTCTAACTTTAGTTGATGATTTTTTAAAGGTTTTAGGGAAGAATTATAAGTGTGGATGTGGTTTTGCAAGAGAAGATTTGATTGTGGATGCAAGGGATTATTTTTGAAGAAATTTTATAGATCTAGTGAAGGTTGAATTTGTCATATAAAGGATTAAGTGAGAATTGAAATAGAGATCTAATTATACTTTAATGGAACTAACCAAGGCATAATTATATGTGATGAACTCCTAATATTTATTTTGTTGTCATTAATAATGATGAAGTCTTAATGATTGTCAAAGTCATTAGGTAATGAAGGAAAGTCAATTCAGTAAAATAAATAAGCTATTTAGTAAAAGGAAACAATGGAAAAGGTAATTTCAGTAAAGGCCAAGGAAGTTTAGTCACTGAGAACCATGCAAGGAAGAACAAAGCACTGAGTATCAAGTTGTACTGAGCTACAACATCCACTAAACTGATGAAGGGTGCTCCCCTTAATACCACAAACACATAACAGAAATAGAGAGCAACAACAATTTGCAAGAATAGAAAATGAGCTTCTTATTATCTCCACAAATGTCGAATTAAAAATTTTAGAATTACAATATGAAAATCCACATGGGAATTTCCCTTACAATATTCTATAGGACAAAGCCACAAATTATTACCCAGAACTACTCTGAACTACTCCAAACTTCCCTAGACAACACTATGGGCCTTCCTTATATAATAAATTTTCCATCGCCTGGGAAGGTTTTAGAATTTTAGCCTCTAAGGCCGACCAAACATAGAATTATTTTATTTTTCATTTTATTACATCAGAGTCAGCTCAAAACATCTTTTGAAACCCAAACAAAAATTTTGAAGGAAATTTATTTTCCACCATTTTAGGTGGCCCAACTTTCAGAGACCACAAGTCATCACCTATTGACCTGATTGACTCTTATGACCCCATTTCAGAAAGGGCATAAAGTGTTCTACAATGCTTGAATCAAGAAAGCTTCATTCAGCCAAAGTTTTGATCTCATTTGGGGCCTCTAAAGCCTTCAAAATTGACTTCAAAGTTTTTGTACCCTATTGCCAATACCAAAAATTTTCAATTTCTTCAAAACTAGACTTGATTTGGCAATGAAACTTTATCAACAGGCTAATATGACCAAAATGAACCTCCTGGGAAGAAAATAGAACATTCTAAGTTCAAATGGAAAATTTACTAAAAATAGTAAATTTCCAAAAATAGCAACTCTGCACAAGATAGCCCTTATTGAAAAGAGACCAAAATTATTTTTGGATGATGCAAGATTTCTCTTACACCCAAGATGCTACTGCATCAGACACCTGAAGTAATTTGAGAAGTGACCCTGTCAGGTCCTTGTCACGTCTCAGGTGTGTAGAGGAAAATTGAGATGGTTAACCTCCTCCCTCATCATCCATGATGAATCTTCAACATGTCATCCTTTTTATTTGACCAAATATTCTTCATGTCTTATTCCTTGTGCTTTTTCCAACATGACTATCTAGTACATCCTCCATCTCCTTGGTAGTTGAAGTAGTTGCTAGAATACTCCACTGTGCTTCTGTGATCTCATCTTCAACACCTCCTTCATGATACTTTTTCAAATTTGAAATGTTAAATGCTGGTGAAATATTCAGCTCAGTAGGCAATTCTACCTCATATGGATTTCCTGAATCATGCTTCTTCAGTATCTTACATGGCCCAAACTTCTTCATTTTCAACTTTTTATATGTACCAACTAGAAATCTCTTCTTCCACAAATGAACCATGACTTCAAAAAAAACCTAAAATTCCTTATGCCTCCTTTTCTCATTTGCCTTAGCCTTATACTAAGCAGTCATCTTGGTAATGTGCTTCCTCACCTCCTCATGGATGTTCCTCAATTGTTCTACAAAATTCTTAGCTTCAGCACTACTTATCTCTCCTTTATCTATCTTCCTCAACTCTGAAGCATTTCTGGGACTGCTTCCATATGCAATTTGGAATGGTGATTTACCAATGCTCCTATTAATAGAATTATTGTATACAAATTCTATCTATGGTAAAATTAAATCCCATCCTGTTGGCTTGTCTCCAACCAAACATCTTAGCAAATTTCCCATACTCCTATTCACCACCTCTATCTATCTATCAGTCTATGGATGATGTGATGAACTAAACTTCAAATCCATCTTCAACTTCTTCCACAATGTGCGCCAGAAATATCCAACAAACTTAGTGTCATGATCTAAAACTATGCTCTTTGGCAAACCATGTAGTCTCACCACTTCTCTGAAAAAAAAATTCTGCTACATGAACAACATCATTAGTCTTCTTGCAGGGAATGAAATGTGTCATCTTTGAAAATCTATCAACTACCACAAAAATTGAATCATGTCCCCGCTGAGTCCTTGGTAAACCAAGAACAAAATCCATACTGATAGCCTCCCAAGGTTTCTCTAGTACAGGTAATGGATTATACAACCCTATATTCTACTTTACTCCTTTTTTCCATTTGACATACTCTACAACTTTGTACAAACTTCTTGACATCTTGCTGCAATTTTGGCCAATAATAATTCTCGCTAACCAGAGAAAGGGTTTTATCTTGAGCAAAATGTCCAGCCAATCCTTCGCTATGCTTCTCCTTGATCACATTATCCCTCATAGAACTTTTTAAAATGCACAACTAACTCCCTCTTAATAGCATATCATCCTGGATGATGAAATCCAACCACTTCATTCTATCTAGAGTAACAGGTTCTTTACAAGATTTCCAAGCTTCACCAAAATCAGGATCCTCTGGATATAAACTCTTGAGTTCCTTGAACCCAACCACCTCAATCTGCATCACTATCATCAAAAAATTTCTTCTTCTTAGAGCATCTACTTCTTTAATGCCTGAACTATAGCGTAAAAGTCCTGATCATAAACATAATACTTTCTCTTGGCATCATTTAATTTCTCACTAAAATAAGAAACAAGTTTACCTTCTTAGCTCATAACAGCTCCTATTGTAGTACCACTAGCATCATAGTGTACTTGAAACACCTTATTAAAATCTAGAAGTGCTAAAATGAGTTATTTTGTAACTTTATGTTTCAATAGTTTAAAACTCTTATATGCCCTATTAGTCCACTTAAATTCTTTCCTATCTCCTCTCATTGTTTCAGTCATGGTTCCACAAATACTGCTAAAATTTTTGACAAACTTTCTGTAAAAGATATCCAAACCATGAAAAGATCTTAAATCGATTACAATCCTTGGAGTAGGCCATTCAAGGACAGCCTTCACTTTCTCTAGGTCCATTTTTAGACCTTCTGTTGAAACTACAAATCCTAGATACACTAATTCCTTCTTCACAAAACTGCACTTCTTCAAATTAATCAATAATTTATCTTCTCTTAACTTCTTAAACACCATAAGAATATGCATCATATGCTCCTACAATGTCTTACTAAAGATCAAAATATCATCTAGGCAAACAATGACAAACTTACCCAAAAAAAAATTTAGAACCTAGTTCATGAGTCGCATGAAAGTGCTCGGTGCATTGGTTAGCCCAAAAGGCATGACTAACCACTCATACAGTCCTTCTTTTGTCTTGAAGGAAGTCTTCCATTTATCTCCTTCTCTGATCTGAATCTAATGATATCCACTCTTTAGATATATCTTTGAGAAATATACAACTCCACTTAAACAGACCATAATATCATCCATCTATGGCAATGGAAACCTATACTTGATTGTAATTTTGTATAGCCATGGAATCTGTACACATTGTCTATTCTCCATTCTTCTTTAGTGCTAATACTACAAGTACAACATAGGGACTCGAACTCTCTCAAATCAACACCTTCTATAACAACTCATGTACTTGTCTATTCGACTCTTCACTTTCTACTAGTGTCATTCTATGTGTTGTCTTATTTGGAAAACTAGCTCCTAGAATCAAGTCCATATGATGACTGATCTTCCTTACTGGTGGTAATCCATCAAGTACATTATCAGATACAATATCCTGAAACTCATTCAACAAATCTACAACTTCTACAGGTACATCCTCTACTTCCTCTTTACCAACTTTTGGAATTAAAGAAAAACACACATGCTCATGCCTCATACCCTCTAGGAATTTTCTTCCATCAACACAACTTATTCTTGCATTACCACATACCTTTTCTTCTGTGTCCTTCAATGGCTTTAGCTTATGTCGCACTCCATCCTTTTTCAGGGAATAGGTATTCACACAACCATCATGTACAACACACCTATCAAATTGCCAAGGTCTACCCAACAACATATGACATGCATCCATATGTATGATATCACATAGTACCTCATCATGGTATCCGCCAATCTTGAACTTCACTAGGCACTCTTCACTGACCATGACCTTGTGGTCATCCTGTACCCAAGCAAACTGATATGGATGTGGGTGTTTCTGCTTCTTGAGCTTCAACTTAGTAACCATGTCTTCTGAAACCAAATTGTCAGTGCTTCCACTATCGATAATCACCTCACACTTGCACCTAGTGCGAAACTAGATCCTCCTTTGCTTAGGTCCATTCTCACCATTCAACATGACTCTTTTGTTAATTAGCATTTCTCCTCTTTTTTCATATTTAAAATGTGATGATCTGGCATCTTCATCTACATGTGTAATTCTAGTCTAGCCTTCATTCCTCCTATCTATCCTTCCTTGGTGTTGAGGACATTCAAATGCCCTATAACCTTCTTCTCCACAATCAAAACATGTTCCATAGAAGCCTCCTCTTCCAAATCTTTTTCCTCTTCCTCTTCCTCTTCCTCTCTAATCTCTATTATTATGATCATGAAAATGATTAAAATTATCTCCTCTCTGATTTTGACTCCTACTAGCCTCATCCTTATTTTTCAGATCTTCATCTCGGCCTCCATATGACTGTCCACCAGATCATCCTATCTCAAACTTCTTGTTCATCTTTTCCTCTACTTTTAGGGAAAACTGGTATGCCTCTTCAATATTTTTCATTCAACTCTTCTTGAATGCTCAGCCTCAACCCATTGAGGTAATAGGAAACTTTCTTCTTATTAGCTTCTGCATGGCATGTTCTGATGAGGATTCGATAGAACTCCTCTGTAGACTCTTGAATAGATCTTCTTGCTTGCTTCAAACCTTGCATTTTCTTTAGTAGGTCAAGCTCATAATCAATAGGATTAAACTGTCACTTCAATTTATCCACCATCTGATCCCATCTTGTGATTTTATCCTTTCCTCTTCTATTTTGCTCCAATTGAATCTCTTGCCACCAGATCTTTGCATGACCCTTCAGTCTGGTCTTCACAAAATTGACTTGATCAGGATCTTTAATATCTTCATACTCAAAATATTCTTCTAATTCATTGATCTATCCATTCAATTCCTCTAGGTTAAGATTTCCTAAAAATGTAGGAACCTCAATTTTAGGTCTTTTCCCAATCTTGGAACTGGCTTGAAAAAGCCTTTCTTCTTCTTGGTTCATAATTTTGTCTTCTCCTTCTTGATCAAAATTTCCTTCTTCTTCGGCTTCATCTTCACTTTCATCTTTGACATTAAGATTCATTCCTCTACGAATCTCTTCTTGCAATGCTCGCACTTGTCTCTGGAGCACTCTAACCTTAGGTGTCACACCATCAGCTCTTCCACCACATTCCTTTCATGGAGGCATTTTCATGCTGCTCATTAAAACCCTAACCATGGTCTTGGTGCAAGCTATCTAATAGTCAACAATCTATCTACACACTCAAGAACTCCCGCTCTAATACCACTTGATAAAGGGTACTCCCCTTAATACTACAAACACATAAGATAAATAGAGAACAACAACAATTTGTAAGAACATAAAATGGGCTTCTTATTATCTCCACAAATGTGGAATTACAAATTTTAGAATTACAATATGAAAAGCCACATGGGCATTTTTCTTAAAATATTATCTAGGACAAAGACTCGAATTATTACCTAGGCCTACTCTAAACTTCTCTGAACTTCCCTAGACAACACTACGAGCCTTCCTTATATAGACAATATTCCACCGCCTAGGAAGTTTCTAGAATTTTAGCCTCTAAGGCTGACCAAACTTAGAATTATTTTATTTTTCATTTTATTACATCAAAGTTAGCTCAAAACATCTTTTGAAACCCAAAAATAAATTTTGAAGGAAATTTATTTTCCACCATTTAAGGTGGTCCAACTTCTAGAGACTGTAAGTCATCACCCGTTGACCCGATTGTCTATTATGACCCTATTTCACAAATGGCCCAAAGTGCTATAGAAATCCTAAATCAAGAAAGCTTAATTGAGTCAAAGTACAGACCTCATCTAGGGCCTCTAAAGCCTTCAAAACTGAGTTCAAAGTTTATGTATCCTACTGCCAATACCAAAAATTTTCAATATCTTCAAAACTAGACTTGATTTGGCAATGAAACTTTACCAACAGGCTAATATGACCAAAATGAATCTCCAGAGAAGAAAATAGAACATTCTAAGTTTGAACGGAAAACTTACTAAAAATAGTAAATTTCCAAAAATAGCAACTCTACACAAGATAGCCCTTATTGAAAAGAGAGTAGAATTGTTTTTGGGTGATGCAAGATTGCTCTTACACCCAAGATGCTCCTGCATCAGACACCCAAGGTAATTTGAGAAGTGACCATGTCATGTCTCTGGTGTACAAAGGGAAAATAAGATGGTTAACCTCCTCCCTCATCATCCATGATGAATATTCAAAAGGTCATCTTTCCATTTGACCATATATTCTTCATATGTCCTGTTGCTTGTGCTTCTACCAACATGACTATATAGTGCATCCTCAATCTCCTTGCTAGCTGAAGTAGTTGCTAGAATACTCCACTGTGCTTCTATGATCTCATCTTCAATGCCTCCTTCATGATACTTTGTCAAATCTAAAATGTTCAATACCAGTGAAATATTCAGCTCAATAGGCAATTCTACCTCATATGCATTTCCTGAATCATGCTTCTTCAATATCTTACATGGCCCAAACTTCTTCATTTTCAACTTGTTATATGTACCAACCAGAAATCTCTTCTTCTATAAATGAACCATGACTTCATCTCCAACCTGAAATTCCTTATGCCTCCTTTTCTCATCTGCCTTGGCCTTATAGTGTGCATTCATCTTGGTAATGTGCTTCCTCACCTCCTCATGGATGTTCTTCAAATGTTCTGCAAAATCCTCAGCTTCAGCACTACTTATCTCTCTTTTATCTATCTTCCTCAACACTGAAGCATTTATGGGACTACTTCCATATACAATCTAGAATGGTGATTTACTAGTGCTCATGTTAACAAAATTATTGTATGCAAATTTTGCATGTGCTAAAATCAAATCCCATCATGTTGGCTTGTCTCCAACCAAACATCTCAACAAATTTCTCAAACTCCTATTCACCACCTCTGTCTGTCCATCAGTCTATGGATGATGTGATGAATTGAACTTCAAATCCATCTTCAACTTATTCCACAATGTGCACCAGAAATATCCAACAAACTTAGTGTCTCGATCTGAAACTATTCTCTTTGGCAAACCATGTAGTCTCACCACTTGTCTGAAAAATAATTCTGCTACATGAACGACATTATTAGTCTTCTTGCAGGGAATGAAATGTGTCATCTTTGAAAATCTGTCAACTACCACAAAAATTAAATCATGTCCCCACTGAGTCCTTGGTAAAGCAAGAACAAAATCCATACTGATATCCTCCCAAGGTTTCTTTGGTACAGGTAATGGCTAATACAATCTTGTATTCTTCTTTACTCCTTTTTCCATTTGACATACTCTACAACTATGTACAAACTTCTTGACATCTTTCTACAACTGTGGCCAATTATAATTCTCACTAACCAAAGCAAGGGTTTTATTTCGACCAAAATGTCTAGCCAATCCTCTGCTATGCTTCTCCTTGATGAGATTCTCCCTCATAGAACTTATTAGAATGCACAATTGACTCCCTCTGAATAGAAAATCATCCTGGATGATGAAATCCAACCACTTTGTTCTATCTAGAGTAACAGGTTCTTTACAAGCTTTCTAAGATTCACCAAAATCAAGATCCTCTAGATACAAACTCTTGAGTTCCTTGAACCCAACCACCTCAATCTACATATCTGTCAAAAAAATTTGTCTTCTACTTAGAGAATATGCAACCCTATTAGACTTTCCACTCATGTGTTTCAAAACAAATGTATAGCTCTGCAAAAACTCAACCCATTACAAATGCCTTTGATTCAACTTTCCTTGACTATTCAAATATTGCAAAGGTTGATGATCAGTATACAAAACAAACTCCTTAGGAAGTAGATAGTGTCTCCACTTCTTTAATGCTTGAATTATAGTGCAAAATTCCTGATCACAAACATAATACTTTCTCTTGGCATTCTTAGCTAGTTTTCGTGTTGAATCCTAACACAGGCCCTGAATGCTGAAATGGGACTCTATGATTCCTAAACTCCTGACTCCAGCAAGAAAAAGACCAATTAACAAGGACCGAGTCCTTCTTCACTTTGAGCTCTTCGCTACAGGAATGTGTATCAATTAGATCTACTTCTTCAAAGAACTAAAACATTAGTTTATATCCTTGATACAAACCTAATCTTCTCGGCTCTACAACATACATGAAAGTAAATAGTCATTGATTTTTTTGATTTGATGATCAAAGATGCAAAGACAAGAAATGACCAGTGCCTTATTTGTTGGGCAATAGAGTCAAATGAATTCATATCCAATGAAACTCTCTAACTCTAAACACATGAAACCCAAATGAAATGCCTTATAGATCATTCTCTCACTCCTCTACCCAGACCTCAGATTCATATACATTGTTAAATTCTCAGAATTGTGCCAAAGATTTATTCACTCCTTGAGAGAAACTAACACAGATCCATAGTTACCTTGTAACTAGAATATTAGAGTGCCTCACAAACTAATACACAAGAAATTAAAGCAATACACATGAAGACATCACCAATACAGGATTGGGATTCCACTATTTTTCATTAAAAATATTCTTGTTCAATGCAAATAGAAAACAATGAAAATCACAAAAATAAGGGTTCAAAAGCCAGAATACTGCCTCTACAGTGTTAATTCCATCATCCTCAAAACAATGGAGATGAAGAAAAGATAATGGAAAACATCAAAGTTAATCACCACTAATAGCTACCAATTTTCCAAAATATGTTCTTTTCCCTGTAATTTTGATCCTCTTTTACTTCGTCATCTGCAACTGTCTTTGCCTTTGCAACCATTTATCCCTCCAAATGATTTGATTCTGAAATTTAAGAGCCTTTACTACTCTTTCCCACCATTTTGAAACTAAAAATAATCATTGCCACTAGATTCCTCATCTCTTGCCATTTTCAGAAACACATTATATGCCTATATTTGAATAAAAAATGAATCTCCAGGCATTAATTCTCTAAGCAGGCCAATCATTTAAATTTTTGGATTTAATTCCTATGTCTGCACTATGTCACTTTTCTTAAATCTTTTAGCATTTTAAATCTAGCTTTTTTCCCAAGACCTCACCAGAATGTGACAAGTGTCATGATATGATTCAATGAGACTTAACCCTGGCACTTAACCTCTAAATTGGAGAACAAGTGAATGCTCCTAGTCTCCTGATCTCTGAATCCTTCATCTAACCCAGGGTTTATCCAGAGAATGGGCGAATCCCTCTACCTCTGAATCTTGGAATAGAACCTTAACCATGGTTAACATCTGGTGATCACGTGACAGGCCTTTAGTCTATGAATCTCTGGATCATTTCTCTAACCATCATCCTATTCTAAGATTTGGTGACCAAGCACATCTCCAAGTCTCTAAATGCTAAGGCTAACTCCCACTTTATCTGGTGACCTAGAGACTAGGCATCTCGTAGTCTCTAAATGCTAAGGTCTAACTGCCAACCATTGGGAGATTTCATGACCACATGTTCTCTGATTCATGCAATGTTTCCTCTAACTGCCAGCTTATCTCGCGAATGCATGACCATGGAAATTATCCAAGTCTTTGAATTTTTCCTTAACCACCAGGTTCATCTAGCGAACACATGAATGCCTACCATGTGTCCTCCTCATCTACCACTTGTCTACAAAATTTCTTACCTCTGGCTCATTAGCACACTTCCCAAGGCACCTCCACGCGAGCACACCTACAGAGCCTCCTTCTCTTTCTTCTAATTCACTATGTGAGTGTTTGGGAATTTATGCACTCAAATTTCCATTTCGGGGTGAATGTGGGACTTAAATTTTGAGTATTTTTAAATATCCTTTTAAAATTTTGGTTTAGTGCCCAGTTGGCATGCACACCAAGGCAAGCCCATAAGGCAGAGGTTAGCATGCCTCATTCCTTTCTTCATTTACCTTATACATGGGTGGCAGTGTATTTAAACATCCCTGAAGATCAAAATGGGATGCATGTGGGATAAACCCACATGTATCCCCCTTTACATTTTCTTCTCGTCCTGGCCTGCGTGTGACTCCATTTTGTTTTGGCTTCTCTTTAACACACCCCTGCAAGCAATTCCAATGTGCACACAATAGACCTTGGTTTCCCTTTATATTTTGGTGAGAAAACTTGACCATGTATTCAAAGGCATGCACCTCTTTCTTTAGTACGCATAGCAGCTCACCATCTCCCTAGCTCAATGCATGAGTCCTCTCTGCTATGTGTTTTGATACTGGCCCTCTATCCTTTAAAATTATGGCAGTCTCCTTTGACCTCTCATGCTGGCATCCTTCTTTGCAATGCCTCATTTTTACCTGCTCACACAAGGACAAGACAAGCCAATTCTCATGCAAAACACCCTTGGCATTTATGGGTGAGTTTGTAGGCATCCTCTCACCTATGTGTGCTATCTCCATTTCAATCAGACAGAGAAGGTTTAACTTCTCCTTTGTGCCAATCCCTCAAAAGTCAGCAGTGGTTGAGTGGTAGAAGTGTTGCCTTGCTGAGGATGCAAATCTAGGCTCTTGTCAGACCCTGAGAGTTGGAGAATCAACAGATTGTAGATTAAATTGAGTAGGGTGAGGATTATTCTCTCCCATCTTCTGACAGGTTCTAGATCCTCCTCACAGACCATTTCATTTGACTGATGAATCCAATGCCCCTAATGCAAATGAGGGATGGCTTGAGGCACAGCTCCACACACTTGGAGTGGCAGGCTCAAGAGAATGGTCACCTCCTATTGTCGATGGATAAGCCATATTAATATTTGAATTGTTGGTGTTTTGTAGAATGTGTAGCCTTTACGCCTAGAAAACTCTCTCATTCCCTTGCATTTATTTCATTTTGTCTTGTGTGCATGTTCATCTCTTTTAAGCCTCACATAGCCCATTCTTTGCAATCTTTTAAACAACTTAGTATACTCAAACTCTATGCAAGGCATGCCCAAACTCACAAGTAGCCTTCTATGCAAATTCTTATGCATGACATGTCATTCTCCTTGGAAAATACACACCCAGCCATTATTGTTGTTTTAGTTCCTTGAGAGTGTTGAGCATAAGCACATAAGGCTCACACACCCCTACAAACAATTGCACACAACCACTACTTGGCATGCATGTTTGGTTTGGGTATTCACCTTGTCGCCCTTTAAAATTCACTCACATTTCTCTATTCAATTTCTTTTCTGCAAGATTTTATTTTCTTTGCCAACGTGTGCATACATTAATGTATTATCCAGCCTTTTGTTCTTTTATATTTCCCTTTGGCTGGCACATATCATTTGTCTCTTTTCTATTGTAGCATAGCACCTCCATTTGTTCAAACTCACTCAGCCTCCAACACCTGGTTTCTTCAAAAAGAAACATGGTGTCCTCGATTATTTGTCTCATGTGCTAGCCTTGCCCTACATTGGCCATTGTGATGAAGGGTGCTCCCCTTAATACCACAAACACATAATAGAAACAAAGAACAAGAAAAATTTGCAAGAACAGAAAATGGGTTTCTTATTATCTCCACCATCTGATCCCATCTTGTGATTTTATCCTTTCCTCTTCTATTTCACTCCAATTGAATCTCTTGCCACTAGATCTTTGCATGACACTTCAATATGGCCTTCACAAATTTGACCTGATCAAGAGCTTCGATGTCTTCATACTCAAAATATTCTTATAATTCATTGATCCAATCGATCAACTCCTCTGGGTTAAGATTTTCCAAAAATAAAAGATCCTCAATCTTAGGTATTTTCCCAATCTTGGAAATGGCTCGAAAAAGCCTTTCTTCCTCTTGGTTCATAATTTTGCCTTCTCCTTCTTGATCATAATTTCCTTCTTTGGCTTCATCCTCACTTTTGTCTCTGACATTAAGATCCATTCCTCTATGAATCTCTTCTTGCAATGCTCGCACTTGTCTCTGAAGTGCTCTAACCTCAGGTGTCACACTACCAGCTCTTCCGCTGTGTTCCCTTCGTGGAGGCATTTTCACACTGCTCACTAAAACCCTAAACCATGGTCCTGGTGCAAACTACCTCATATTCGGTGATTTTTTTACACACTCAGGAAATCCTACTCTAATACCACTTGATGAAGGGTACTCCACTTAATACCATAGACACATAATAGAAATAGAGAACAACAGCAATTTGCAAGAACAAAAAATGGGTTTCTTATTATCTCCACAAATGTGGAATTACAATATGCAAAGCCACATGGGCATTTTCCCTTACAATATTTTGTAGGACAAAGCCTCGAATTATTACCCAGATCTACCCAGAACTCTGAGAACTACTCTCAACTGCTTTGAATTGTCCTAGACAACACTACGGGCCTTCCTTATATAGGCAATTTTCCACCACCTAGGAAGGTTCCAGAATTTTAGCCTCTAAGGCCAACCAAACTTAGAATTATTTTATTTTTCATTTTATTACATCAGAGTCGGCTCAAAACAACTTTTGAAACCCAAACAAAAATTTTGAAGAAAAATTATTTTCCTCCATTTCAAGTGACCCAACTTCTAAAGACCATAAGTAATCACCCATTGACCCAATTGACTATTATGACCCCATTTCAGAAAGGGCATGAAGCACTCTACAACATTTAAAACAAGCAAGCTTCATTCAGCTGAAGTTTCAACCTCATCCGGAGCCCCTAAATCCTTCAAAATGGAGTTAAAAGTTTTTGTACCCTACTGCAAATACCAAAAAATTTCAACATCTTCAAAACTAAACTTGATCTGGCAATGAAACTTTACTAGTAGGTTGATATGACCAAAATGAACCTCCAGGGAAGAAAATAGACCATTCTAAGCTTGAACGAAAAACTTACTAAAAATAGTAACTTTCCAAAAATAACAGCTCTGCACAAGATAACCCTTATTGAAAAGAAACTAGATATATTTTTGGATAATGCAAGATTGCTCTTACACCCACGATGCTCCTGCATCACATTGAAATAGTCACAAAGTGATTATGCGTTGCATGAACAGTGACAGCATTGACCTCGGATGAATGGTCTTTCAACATGTGACAATAGTTGTAGCTTCCATCTTTATTTCCTTGCCAAATTCATACAATCTTGTTTTTGTTTCTTATCTAGTGGAACCAGGTTATCATATCCTAAGTACATTCACTGTACAACTTAGAAGAATATGCAACTCACCCCAAGTGCAAACACTTAAATTTATACCAACATTTTGAATGATATGTCATTACTAAAGAAAATGGGTAATTAATTTAAAGGGCATGTTCCACTTTGGTGAACAAAGCATACTTTGAATGGAAGTCACAGAATCATGAATCCAGGATCAACACCCCCCCCTTTAAAACTCCACATTTACATTTATTTTGTTAGGAATGGGAACACTGAGAGGGGGGGGTGAATCAGTGTTCACTCTATTTTAACTTTTTACTTTAATCTTTATGCTGAACATAAATGCTTAAGAACTGAATTAAACATTCACATAAACATGAAACATTAAATCAACACATGACACCAATATGGTTACAGGGAAACCCAAATAGGTAAAAACCTTAGTGGGACTTGATACCCACTAATATTCTACACTAGTGTTTTGTGATCCTTGTTAGAAGATCCTTTACCCTGTTAGGAGTAGCTTTACAATGCTTTAAGTATAGTAGACCTTGTTAAGGGTTGGACCCTATTAGGATTCTTTTACAATGATCCCTGTTAGGGGAGTGAACTCACTGTCCTAGAGCTCATTGCTCAAATGGTGAAGGCTACAACCTTCTGATTTTAGATACACACTATATCTGCTGGTGAACTGTTACTATGACACTACTTGTCTGATCAGTTCCTTTGGTGCGCTAATGCTTTGACCTCTAGCAAAGCTCTAATACATCTTATGCTATCTTCACATACCTCTGCTTTGCTTATCACAATTCTATTACAACTTCCATACCGAATACAATGGGCGCATCTTATATTTATATGCTCATACAAATAAAACAATTAGGTCGGCCCTATAACTAATTACAAACAATGCTTCCAAATGAATTGGCTTAAGCGTGCTTACAATTATACAAATAAATATTTTAGCAACCTAAATACAATGGGCGCATGGCCTTTACAACATTAAATTATAATCGCAAACCAAAATGCTAATTGGCAGCTCCATGTTATGTTCTTTGCTAGCATGCACTAGATGTGCAACTTCAACTGACTGTAACTTTCACATCTTTGCATATCTACTTATGTGCTCATAGACTAAGCATAAGTATAGTCTAACAAGCTTAACTTCTAGGGTGCATACCATAATTCATACGTACACACGTGCGATGATGCTCTAAGCTACAGGAACTTTGTACATTGTCCAGTCTTCAACACTTAACTAAATTCTGATCTTTACACTAAGTGCCTTGACTCCAAACTGCTATATGACTTTGATGCCATAATGAAAACACTATATCTAGTCATATACCTCAATATAGACAACTTGCCAACAATCTCCCCCTTTTTCATTGATGGCAACAAAGGAATATGGACAAGTTGCTAACTGTTCCTTTACACAAAAAATTTTGTCTTTTATACATTTCTATACATAATCTTATATCTCCCTATACATATATATACTCCACATTCTATACACAACTCCCCCTTTGACATTAATGACAAAGGTGCATCAAAAAACTATATATACATATACTCACTAAGGGAAAACATCTAGATATGCAATCTTGAGGTTCTGGATATCCTTCTTCCAAAAGGTTATCAGAGAGTTAACTATATGGAGATGGGTGCATAATGCACATTGAAGTTTCTTCATCTTCTCTAAGTCATTGATGGGACCATGATCATAAATTACCATGATGGCATCAATCTCCTTTATATTCTGATTGAGGATGTCTAAAGAGGGTGCAAGACCATTCCTCAACTGAGTTTGTCTAGACCTTATCCTTGTTATCTATTTTTCTTCCTTCTCAATCTTGTCTATCTATCCTTGGTAGATATTGTTGCACATGTTCACATTAGTGGATGTGTCTGACACTAAATTCTTTACCTGCTCAATCATTGCTTCTGCCTCTTTTATCTTCTTGAAGTGAGCATCGGTGAGCTTGTCTTGATCCATGCATGTTGCAATGATCCTTCTTCCTTCATCAGCAAATTCTTTCAAGGATGCTTGACTAGACTTAAGAGAATTCAAGTCTAGTGCAAAGTTGCTCATTATTTCATTGGGTCTCTTCTTTAAGTACTTCTCTTCTACTACTATGGAAAAAGATTCTTCTAGGCTAGAAAAATTTCTTTTGAACTGTGAGAGGATTGAACTCACATCATCAACCGAATGTACTTTTAGCACTTTCTTATCCTCTGGCAGCAAATTGTTCAAAATATTCACTGATTCCACAAGGAGAGGGTTTCTCATGACTTGCTTCTCCTTTTCCTTTTCCATAGCTAGGACACTGAACTTAATCAAGTCTTCTTCTTTCCAAGAGTCCAAACTACTTGTGTCAAGTGTCAAACTTGAAAACAATGTTGAGGAGGGAGTGATGGGAGTGTTGTCCATCACTTCTTGTTTCACTATGACCAGTTCAATAGAAGTTTCATGTTTACTTTCTTTTTCTTCTTCTCTTCTTCTCTTCTCTTCTTCTTTCTTTTCTTCTTCTTTCTCATCAGATACATCTTCTATGAGTACTTCTTCTTGCTGAGTGGGAGGTGTATTGCTGCATAATATTTTAGCTTCTTCAATACTAACAAATGCTTCCTCAAACTTGTCCAAATCCTTATCAGTAGCCACCATGGCTATTCCACATTATCTATGATAATAGTGCTACCTTCATGTGATTCTGAGATGGGCACAGACTTATTTTCTTCTGTTTGAGTTTTTTTTATGGGCCCTGAGTCCTGAGGACCTATCACTGGTACTTTGAAGGTCTCTACCTCTTTGTCTTGCTTACTAGGTGCATGAGTGATAGGCACAGTAGGTGGTTTTATGTGTTGTTCTAATAGCACCTTTTTAAAGGCCTTTGTTGTTTCCTTTGTTATCAGCTCGTAGTCTTTGTTCATAATGTGTAGAGTTCTCATCTTTATCCTTAAGTGTGGCTTCACCAAATTTAATATCAGTGCCTCTTCTTCTTTAGAACATACTGGTAGAGTATCTTCTAATACTTTTTCTTTGATCCTTAGATCCTCTTGATTTTCTTGTCTCTTTTGGTATTCTAAAATATCCCATACTTTATCTAGAATAGAGGTTTTCAACTCAAGGACTATCTTCTTGAACTTGATCATATGTTTGACAATCATACTATGTATTTCTGATTTGTCAATCTCACTGTATGTATCATAATACTTCCCTACTTGATCAATTATTCCCTCATCAATAATTCTTATGCTCAAAACTTTAAGGCTTGGCCTAAATCCTACCTTAGGAGGTGCTTGAATTTTTTTCTTGCTCCTTGTAGCTCACGAGGATGGATGACTAGTGCTAGCTTCTTTCTTCCTCTTGGCTATTGGCTTATACTCTAGATGAGTGGTAAGGTCAATAGTATGTTTGGGCACAGAAGGAGTATTATCTTCTTTACCCTTTTGACTGTCATCTAATTTAGTTTTCATCTTCTTCAACTTAGGATCTTATTGTTCTTCTTTTGCTGTTGCACCTTTCAATTCTAAGGTAATCTTTTCATCCCTTTCTTTATCAAGGTTTGGTTGAGACACACCATGTATTCTCAAGATCTCAGATGTGACCTTAGAAAATTTTCTTTTAGTTGTGGCATTGTTTAGTTTTGCATCAACTTCTTTGGTCTTTTCCTCATAGGTTCCCTACCTAGGTTCATTAGGATCTTTGGGGGCTGACAGAAGTACATGTGCATAGGCTTCAAGAAATTGTTCCTCTACCTCATACCCAAGTGGATGAATCCAATTAGTTCTAGGCTCAACAGCTTCCATACATCTAGTATCAGTCTCCACCATAAAGCATATTGTATTCTTATATTTCTCTACAATGCTTTTTGGAATCCTATACCTCATCTTCATCTTAGCTCTAAAGGTCTTCAATTCCAATGTAAAATAGTCTCTTAGTGTGCTTTCTATGGATGCTTTGTTGGATATCTGAGTCGTTGTTGGAATGGACTTGTCCAAATACAAATATGAAACTCTTCCAACTATGTGAAGGTACATATAGATGATTAGGGACCCAAACCTGAATATCTTTATTTTATCATGTTTGTTAGCTTTGATTTTATCTATCAATTGTGCGTGCAAGATCTCACACAAGTTGAACTCTTCATATTCCCTTACTAGTCTAATGGCAGCTAGAATAGTCACCATAGATACACTATTCACCCTGCTAGTTTGATGAAATCTGTAACCTAGTATCATTGACATCAATTTGATGTCTTCTTGCTCAATCAACTCAATAGTCATGCCATGCCTATCACTCCTTGACTTACATACTTGCTCTACCATTTTCCTGACATCCTTGCCCACTAGAAGGATGATGCCTATCCTAGAAAGGCCTATCATCTCATGTATCAGATCACTTGTGATTCTTACTGGAACATCTCCAATCCAAAATAGATCATCATGGATTCTTCTCAATAAGATCTTTATCCATTCTATCTCATAGAATTCATATGTCGTAGCATACTCAACAATAGGATGATCATTCTATTTGGTGTATTCATCCATGAATTTTTTATCCTATTTCAACATGGTATCCATGTGTGCCCTTAACCTATCTAGTCCAACAGGTTCTTTCTTATAGTAGATGTAAGCCCTTATGTCTTCCACATGCATGACACCCATAGGTGTGTGGGAGAAAGCTCCCTCTAAATCATCTAGGGTTGATTTTAAATGGGTGCCTCTTGAAAACATATATTTTCTTCTTAGCAACATCATAAATAATGGGAGTGGCCATGACTTACTTGTTAATCTCTTTCTAACAAAACTTAGAGATAATCTGATGGCTTCTAAATCAGGGCAACGAGCTAGGGTTTCTACAACCGATCAAATGCACTACAAACACTGATAGTTCAATCTCAAAATCTTCACAACAACTTCCAAGGCTCAATCTTCTCTTCAATTGCTCTGAATTTGAATGCAATGAGAAATCAAATGACTTCTATGTACTTTAAAGTGAAAAATATGCCATTAATGCATGTTGCATAAACCAGGTTGTCACTTCAAAATTTTTAACTCAAGTTCTACTAACATTCAGCATGTGTGCTCTTGTACATAGGTACCTCTACACTCCAAAAGCTTAAGTCCAAAGGCACATACTCTAAGGATGAGTATACCAGCCACGCAGGGGTCTAGAGATAAATTAGCTCCCCCTATGACCCTGAGGCCATTCATGCAAATGTATAGGGTGTGTCCACTGGAGATGCATCCAATACACTCTCATTAGTCTTTTCCTTCTTTTTCTCTGACCAAATCATGCTTGCATCATCTGAGGCTTTGAAAAAGTTAACTTCTCCTACAGGATCCAAAATTGGTTCTTCAACCTTTTTAGGGCTTTCCTAACCTTGCGTCCTTGATCTACAGAACTTTGAGATATGTCTAGTCTTGTTATAGGAGTGAAAAAGGACTGGAGGTCTATTATTCCTTGGTGCATTGACATGAGTCACCATTTTACATGTTCTGGCTGAGTGACCATTATACTTACATATCTGACATGTAACATTCTGAGAACTTCTTACATTTGTCTAATTCTATTTCTTCTGATCATGTTGAGTCCTATTCTTCTTACTAGTCTTGCAATTCATAGCTTTATGACCAAATCTATTGCATGAATAATAGTAACCATTAAAAGTTCTTATCTTTTTACAGTTCCTTTCAATGTGTCCATGCTTGTTACAAGAAAAATAGGTGTGTTCTGCTTGCTTGTGCTCATTCTTAGGTGGTCCACTATTATCTTTGCTTTGATCTTCAGTCTTTTCAGCATCAGTAGAGTCCTTTTGTGAATCCTTTCTTGCTCGCATATTGTCAATCTAGTTTTCTGCTTCATTGTATCCAATACAGATGGTGTCTCCTTTGGCTCTTCTTGCATACAACTAAGATTTTATCAAATCAAAACTGGTGTGTAGTTTGTTAATATGATTCTTTTCTTCTTTCAATTCAGACTCCAATCTTTCTTTTCTATTTCTTAGCTCCAAGATTTCCATGTTTTCTTTCCTTAGTTCTTCATTCAGCTGAAGGTTCTCTTTGATCTGTTCATCATAGACTGCCTGTCTATTAGTCAACTTATCATCAACCTCTTCAATTTTTTCTTTTAAGGATTTGTTTTCTTCATTGAGCTTCTCTACCATTGTCCCTAGATCACTGGTAGAGCATTCTTTCAAATCTTTCCTTAGCTTTTTGATGACTAATTGAGCATCACTGAGTTTGTCCTTAAGTTCTTCAGATTATCTTTCTGACTTATCTAGATCTTCAAGAGAAGCTTTAAGATTTCTTTTCAAATGTTTCATTTCATCTTTTTCCATGATCTCCTCAAGTGGTTAAACTTCTTTCCTGAGGACCAGAGCTATGATACCAATTGTTAGGAATGGGAACACTGAGAGGGGGGGGGTGAATCAGTGTTCACTATATTTTAACTTTTTACTTTAATCTTTATGCTGAACATAAATTCTTAAGAACTAAATTAAACATTCACATAAACATGAAACATGAAATCAACACATGACACCAATATGGTTACGGGAAAACCCAAATAGGTAAAAACCCCAGTGGGACTTGATACCCACTAATATTCTGCACTAGTGTTTTGTGATCCTTGTTAGAAGATCCTTTACCCTATTAGGAGTAGCTTTACAATGCTTTAAGTATAGTAAACCTTGTTAAGGGTTAGACCCTATTAGGATTCTTTTACAATGATCCCTATTAGGGGAGTGGACTCACTGTCCTAGAGCTCACTACTCAAATGGTGAAGGCTACAAACTTTTGATTTCAGATACACACTATATCTGCTGGTGAACTATTACTGTGACACTACTTGTCTGATCAGTTCCTTTGGTGTTTTGATGCTTTGACCTCTAGAAAATCTCTAATACATCTTATTCTATCTTCACATACCTTTGCTCTACTTATCACAATTCTATTACAACTTCCATACCGAATATAATGGGTGCATCTTATATTTATACGCTCATACAAACAAAACAGTTAGGTCGGCCCTATAACTAATTACAAACAATGCTTCCAAATGAATTAGCTTAAGCGTGCTTACAATTATGCATATAAATATGTTGGCAACCTAAATACAATGGGTGCATGGCCTTTACAACATTAAATTTTAATTACAAACCAAAATGCTAACTATCGGCTCCATGTTCTATTCTCTGTTGGCACACACTGGCTATGCAACTTCAACTGATTGTAACTTTCACATCTTTGCATATCTACTTATGCGCTCATAGACTAAGCATAAGTATAGTATAAAAAGCTTAACTTCTAGGGTGTATACCACAATTCATCTGTACAGATGTGCGTTGATGCTCTGTATTATAGAAACTCTGTACACTATCCAGTCTTCAACACTTAATTGAATTCTGATCTTTACACTAAGTACGCTGGCTCCAACTGCTATATGACTTTGTTTCCATAATGAAAACACTATATTTAGTCATATACCTCAGTATAGACAACTTGCCAACATATTTACCCAAATGCAACCACTTGAAAGAAGTTGGGACAAAACCATATCAAATCCACAATCACATAGTTCACTTTGTAAAATTGACCAATAACACTAATTGGCCTCCAAAACTGGCCTAAAAAACTGATCAAATGGCCCCACAAGAATGCACCAACAGAAACTCAAGATCATTTCTATCATGTAAGTACACTGACTAAAAGAGATAACTCAAGAAGATTTGAGTCCAAAGAAGTGACTGAACAAACATGGCCACTTGAAAACTAAAACTGTCTACACTGCCAAAATCACATAAGTCACCTCCAGAGTTGACTTTGAAGACCTTCCAACTAAGATCCTTAGGAACATGAAACTTAGGCACTGATTCACCTCCACATAGTGAAAATGGATCCATCACTTTCTCGCTCCGAAGATCAAGTGGTGAAAAAAAATCAAACACCAAAGTCAGTCTGTCAGATATATTCAAGAATAAAACAGTGAATTATGTAGAAATCTGATATGGAATTGGCCTGGGAGAGTGGCTAAATGGATTGGTAGAGACTCGGAAATCTTCAAGAAAGTACTCTTCCAAGATTATAGTGTGGAAAAACATTCAATTATGCCTGACCATGAATAGGATGCAAACTAAAAAGCATCAAAGTAGGCCACTCATAAAACTAAACAATGCATACTGAGAGATTTTAACAAATTGCAAATGAAATGGCTCTGGTAAAGTGAATAAAATGGGCACATGAGGGACTGAAAATTGGCATGAATACTCTCTCTTATGCCTATAGCATGATGCAACAACTTGCATGTTATGAATATTCACTGGGAAAAAAGTACACACCTCCAAAGTAGGCTATTTAGTGAAATTTAGGAAACACACTGAATGCAGATTTTTGGGAACACCTTTAAATAGCTACTTCAAAAACCTATCAGATCTGAAAACTAGGACCTCAAACCTATTACATATATCAAATGATAGGTGATGAACACCTTATCCAAGTGATGCATCATGAAATGCAATAGGCCCTTTTATCCATGCACTCAAACTATGCTTCCTTTTGAAGACTTTCAAAGCATTGATCTACACTTAGAGAAATTTTCAGAAATATGGACTCAAAACATACTCAAATTTTTTAGCTCCGATAGGCATCATTTAACTTCTCACTAAAATAAGCAACAATTTTACCTTCTTGGCTCATAACAGCTCCTATTGCAGTACCACTAGCATCAAAGTCTACTTGAAACACCTTATTAAAATCTGGAAGTGCTAAAACAGGTTGTTTTGTAACTTTTTGTTTCACCAGTTTAAAACTCTTGTCTATCGCATGAGTCCACTTAAATTCTTTCCTATCTCCTCTCATTGTTTTAGTCAAGGGTCCATAAATACTACTAAAATTTCTGATAAACTTTCTGTAAAAGATAGCCAAACCATGAAAAGATCTTACCTCAGTTGCACTCCTTGGAGTAGGCCATTCAAGGATAGCCTTGGGTCCATTTTTAGACCTTCTGCAAAAACTACAAATCTAGATACACTAATTCCTTCATAAAACTGCACTTCTTCAAATTAATCAATAATTTCTCTTCCCTTAACTTCTCAAACACCATATGCATATGCATCATATGCTCCTCCAATGTCTTACTAAAGATCAAAATATCATCTAGGTAAGCAATGAAAAAATTACCCAAAAATTCTTTCAGAACCTCGTTTATGAGTCGCATGAAAGTGCTCGATGCATTGGTTAGCCCAAAAGGCATGACTAACCACTCATATAGTCCTTCTTTTGTCTTGAAGGAAGTCTTCCATTCACCTCCTTCTTTGATCTGAATCTGATGATATCCACTCTTCAGATCTATCTTTGAGAAATACATAGCTCCACTCAAACAGACCATAATATCATCCATCTGTGGCAATGGAAACCTATACTTGATTGTAAATTTTTTTATAGCCTTGGAATCTATACACATTCTCAATTCTCCATTCTTCTTTGGTGCTAATACTGTAGGTACAACATAGGGACTCAAACTCTCTGGAATCAACCCCTTCTATAACAACTCATGTACTTGTCTATTCAACTCTTCACTTTCTATTGGTGTCATTTTATGTGATGCCTTATTTGGAAAAATCACTCCTGGAATCAAGTCCATCTGATGACTGATCTTCCTTACTCATGGTAATCTATCAGGTACATTATCAGATACAATATCTTGAAACTCATTCAAAAAATATGTAAATTCTACAGGTACATCCTCTACTTCCTCTTTACCAGCTTTTGGAATTAAAGAAAAAAACACATGCTCATGCCTCATACCCTCTAGGAATTTTCTTCCATCAACAAAACTTATTCTTGCATTACCACAAACCATTTCTTCTATGTCCTTCAATGTCTTTAGCTTATGTCACACTCCATCCTTTGTCAGCAAATAGGTATTCGCATGACCATCATGTACAACATGCCTATGAAACTGCCAAGGTCTACCCAAAAACATATGACATACTCCATAGGTATGATATCACATAGTACCTCATCATGGTATCCACCAATCTTGAACTTCACTAGGCACTGTTCACTGACCATGACCTTGTGGTCATCCTGTACCTAGGCAATCTGATATAAATGTGTGTTTATGCCACTTGAGCTTCAACTTAGTGACCATCTCTTCTGCCAACAAATTTTTAGTGCTTCCACTATCGATAATCACATCACAACACTTATCCTCACACTTGCACCTGGTACAAAATAGGCTCCTCCTTTGCTCAGGTTCATTCTCACCACTCAGCAGGACTCTTCTATTAATTAGCATTTCTCCTCTTTCAGCATCTTCAGAATGTGATGATCTAGCATCTTCATCTACATGTGCCACTCCAGCATGTCTTTCATTCCTCCTATTTGTCCTTCCTTGGCATTGAGGACATTCAAATTCCCTATGACCTTCTTCTTCACAATGAAAACATGTTCCAAGGAAGCCTCCTCTTTTGGATCATTGTCATCTTCCTCTTCTTCTCTGATCTCTATTATTCTAATCATAGAAATGATTGGAATTGTTTCCTCTTTGATTTTGACTGCTATTGGCCTCATCCTTCTTTTTTGAATCTTCATTTTGGCCTCCATACAACCATCCACCAGATCTTCCACCATGACCTCTTCCATTTTGTCTACTCTCAAACTTCTTGTTCAACTTTTCCTCTACTTTTAAGGCAAACTGGTATGCCTCTTCAATACTGTTCATTCAAACCAAATTCAACTCCTCTTGAATGCTTGGCCTCAACCCATTAAGGTAATGGGAAACTTTCTCCTTATCATCTTTTGCATGGCCTATTCTAATGAGGATTCGATAGAACTCTGTATAATCCTAAACAGATCTTCCTACTTGCTTCAAAACTTGCATTTTCTTTAGTAGCTCAAGCTCATAATCAACAGGAATGAACTATCACTTCAATTTATCCACCACCTAATCCCATCTTGTGATTTTATCCTTTCCTCTTGTATTTCACTCCAATTGAATCTCTTGCCACCAGATCTTTGCATAAACCTTCAATTTGGCCTTCGCAAACTTGACCCGATCAGGATCTTCGATATCTTCATACTCAAAATATTCTTCTAATTCATTGATCTAGTCGATCAATTCCTCTAGGTTAAGATTTCTTGAAAATGTAGGAAACTCAATTTTAGGTCTTTTCCTGATCTTGGAAATGGCTCAAAAAATCCTTTCTTCTTCTTGGTTCATAATTTTTCCTTCTCCTTGATCAAAATTACCTTCTTCTTCAACTTCATGCTCGCTTTCATCTCTAACATTAAGATTCATTCCTCTACAAATCTCTTCTTACAATTCTCACACTTGCAATCTCTAGAGCACTCTAACCTCAGGTATCACACCACTAGCTCTTCTGCCATGTTCCCTTTGTTGAGGCATTTATGTGCTGCTCATTAAAACCCTAACCACAGTCCTGGTGCAAACTACCTCATAGATGGTGATTTGTCTACACACTCAAGAACTCCCACTCTGATACCACTTGATGAAGGGTGCTCCCCTTAATACCACAAACACATAATAGAAACAGAGAACAACAACAATTTATAAGAATAGAAAATGGGCTTCTTATTATCTCCACAAATGTGGAATTAAAAATTTCAGAATTATAATATACAAAGCCACATGGGCATTTCCCTTACAATATTCTATAGGAGAAAGCTTCTAATTATTACCTAGAACTACTCTGAACTGCTCCGAACTTCCCTAGACAACACTACAAGCCTTCCTTATATAGGCAATTTTCCACCCTTGGGAAGCTTCCATATTTTAGCCTCTAAGGCTGATCGAACTTAGAATTATTTTATTTTTCATTTTATTACATCAAAGTCAGCTCAAAACATCTTTTGAAACCCAAATATAAATTTTGAAGGAAATTTATTTTCCACCATTCTAGGTGGCCCAACTTACGAAGACCATAAGTCATCACTTGTTGACCCAATCGACTATTATGAACCCATTTCAGAAAGGGTGAAAAGTGTTCTAGAACTCCTAAATCAAGAAATTTTAATACAACTGAAGTTTTGACCTCATCCGGGGCCTCTAAAGCCTTCAAAACTGAGTTCAAAGTTTTTGTACCCTACTGCCAATACCAAAAATTTTCAATATCTTCAAAACTAGACTTGATCTGGCAATGAAACTTTACCAGCAAGCTAATATGACCAAAATGAACCTCCAGGGAAGAAAATAGAACATTTTGAGTTTGAAAGGAAAACTTACTAAAAATAGTTAATTTCTGAAAATAGCTGCTCTACATAAGATAGCCCTTATTGCAAAGAGACTAGAATTATTTTTAGGTGATGCAAGATTGCTCTTACACCCAGGATGCTCATGCATCATAAACTGAGAGAGGAGATAGTTACCAAGCAAAAGAAAAACATATTACTGAGCATGACAAGACAAAACAAAGAGAATCTACAGATACATTGAGTTTGGACACCAAGAAGAAAATGGTTTACAAATCACAAGGATTTTGTTAGATATAGCATTCGAGATCTAAACATAATGATTATGCATGATTACAAGGTGAGATCCACCAATAAGAATTAAATGTGAATATACAGTGGAGGAGTAACCAATGCTAGCACTGTTTAAGGAGATGATTCTGGAACAATTCCACCACTTATAGAATTGAGTGATAATGGATCTAATTGAGAAGATATGAGAGAAGGATGATAGAGTGTGCATGTGAAGAGTATAGGTGTGGATGTGAAGAATAGATTGCAAAAAGAAGGTGATGAGAAGAGAATCTACCAAGCAACAAAGCAGTAAAGAGTAGAGAGTAATTGTGATTCAGAGTTGAATCTACCGAGTACAGATTTCACATTGTGAGTGAAGCACAGTATGAGGTAATTAGTTAATGAGAATAATGATTCTAAAATGCATATGATTGATGCAAGTACTACAAACATTTTTTTTTTACCAAGTTTTTAATCAAAATTGTGAAGTCTCTTAACCGAGCAGATCCTAACAAGTCTTACATTGTAAATCCTTTAACTGGGTACAGTTCTTAGATTGGAATTATAAAATCCTTTAGAAAGATAGACTTAACTAGTCTTAAGACTCTTAATAGGGTTAATACTCTTAACAGGGTAAGCTATAAAAAATAGCTAACAATGTAGCTCTAACCAAGAAAATGTTTTATTGCATTAGTGAAGTTTTGTGGGTTTCATCCCCACCATAGTTTTTATCCTCTAACAAGGATTTTTGTGATACCAAAATGAATGTGTTATGTGTTATGTTTATTTTTTATGCGTTATATGTTTTATGTGATGCATGCAAAAGATTATGAATTCATTGAATGGTTATATAGTTAAATAAATGTTTTGAAGTACTGATTCACCCCTCCCCTCTCAGTACTCACCTTTCCATAAGTCCAACAATTGGTATCAAAGAAGTGTCTCTTATTCAAAAGTTAAACCACTTGAGAGGAAAGATCTAGAGAGATGGATAGTTATAGGTATGAAAGGGAGATTGATAAATTGCACATGGAACTGAGGTATGCAAATGACCAGATTGATGAACTATAGAAGAAATTGAAGCATTCACTCAACAAGAGAAAGGAACTAGCACATTAATTGAAGGATACATAAGATTAGGTTGAAGAACTTGAAGAACTATCAGAGGGAAGCATTTATGATGAATCTGAAGCTATCATATCAAAATTGACTAAAAAGAACAAAAACCTAAGTGATCAAGTAAAAGCACTAAAAAGAGAACAAGAAGCTCAATTAGTAAGAATGTGTGAAATCCTAGAACAAAAGAGAAAAGATGAAGATGACAAAAGAATGGTTGAAGATGAGAGAAGAAAAATGAATGAAATAATGAATGAGAAAGATGTGGAAATATAGAGGTTGACACAAACCCACTATAGCATAATAGATCAACTAGTCGGTGTTAATCAGGAGATGGCTAGAAAAGTTGAAGAGATTGCTGGATTCAGATCTAAGAACGAATATCTGAGGAATGAATTAAAATTTGAAAAGGATGCCAATGAAATCTTGAAAAGGAATGAAGAAACATTGAATATACTAGATGAATAAATAAGAGGTCAGAGACAACCGAGAGATACTTCTGGACATGGATATAATGAAAATAGTACTACTGAGAAGGGTGAGTCCTCTAAACAAGCAACCAACCAAGATAATGTTTCTACCCCACCAAAGACAAAGAAGCCTACTTTTTATCACCATGGGAAACTAGGATACACAAAAATGTCTACAAGAGAAAAAGAGGTAATCCACTGATTACTCCTAATTTAAATGGTTAATTTTATAATTGCAATAAGTATGGTCATAAGGCATTTGAGTTTAGATCAAGGATTGCTAACAATTCAAGGAAGAAAAACTTATATGGTTATTGTAACAATTGAAATAGATACGGTCAAAAGTATAAAGAATGAAAGTCACAAAGAAAGAATGTGAAATAGATCCCTAACCAACAAAATACTGCAAACAACCAACAAGGATCAACTATACCATTGGACTATAATACACATGTACTACATCTAGGAGATTTGGTCATATTGCTATAGATTTATTTCAGATGCATGGTATGAATAATAGAAGGTCATGGAGAAACTCTAGAATGGCTTGTTTTCATTGTCACAAGGTCAGTCACCTAGCCAAAGACTGCAGGTTCCAAGGTAAAGCCCCAACTAAGGAACAACCGAATGAAAATCCTCAAGTTAATCTTGATGAGATAAGAGATTAGATGAATAGGACATGGAGAAGAAAGTCTCAAGATAATAGAACTGAACTTGGAACAACTGATGGCACTACATCCTTTGGATCAAGTGTACCTATCTTTACTTAATCGGTCAAAGGTATGTATAGGAGTTGATAACCTAAATTCTATCTTCAAATAGTTCCTAGAATTTGTGCAAAAATCCATATTAGCATATTAAGATGCATTTGGATATAAGCTGTAAAGATTGACTTTCATATTTTGATCGGTAATAAGTATGAGTTAAATTATTCCATTTGGGGAAAGAAAGTGTATTTGGTAATCGGTGAAAAGGGAGTCGGTAAAGATCATTTAATGAAAAAATTATAGCCATTGGAAACCATGAATAAGGGAAAACTATAAATAGAGGTCATGTTATTTCATTTTCACCTTACACTTTCATGAGCATTTGAAGCATTTGATGGAGAAGAGTCTACTGAGGATATTCAAGAAATTTTGAGCATTGTCAAGCGTATTCAAGGTATTTTTGGTATCTCTTGAGATGTGTTAATAAAATCAAGTTGCTATTCTATCAAAACTCTATTAGTCAAAAGATTATTATTGTGAATCAAATGACACCCAAAGTTCAAAAACCCATTGTTGTGGAGAAGATTGACCTTGTCAATCCTAAATACAAGTTACCACCTGTCGTAGTAATAGAATCTGACAAATTTGGTGCCCTATCTTCAATCCCATGAAGAGTGATACTTATTGAAGATGTTTGCACCTTCATACATTGCAAGATTGAAGACATCTGCTAAGAAGAATAGATACATCTTATAGTAAGATATGCATTAATGGAAATTTGGAAGATGACCACACACATCTGGAAACCAAGGGTTTGGTCCATACTATGCATGTGTTGATAGCCATTAAACAAGAATGGATGAGGATGGTTCTAATCCAAGTACATGATCATTTCATGTGGCTCGATGCAGCTGTGAAGATCACCAAAGATGTATTGCACATTATCACAAGTTATCCTATTGGTGATAGACCAAGAGCCTACAAGAAAACAAACAAGAATAAACTATGTGAGCTTACACAAGCTAAATGGGATGGTAGAGATCTAAAATTTTCTACTATTGATGACCATGAGCTAAGATTCACAAGTAACATCATATCTTACCAAATATTCTAGTCATCTTGAGTAAACAGTGTACCCTATAGAGCAGTTGACATTTCTTACAAAATTGTGAAGAAAGACATGAAGATAGATCTATATGAGATCTTGTTGAAGCAATTAGATGACAATATGAACACAACCAGGAAGGAAAAATATAATACATTAAAGTTCAGATCAGTACTAGTATGAATATTTTTCTACTTTCAGAACTTATTTCCTACAATCGGTGAAGTAGTATGGAGTGCAAACAAACCAATTATTTATCAAATCAATAAATTTATTCAAAGCATAGGATAAAATTTTGACATGGTTATGAATGATTACTTTGGAAAATTTTAAGCTATAATGCATAAGAGGTTTAGGATTCTACCCCAGCTTGTGGAACAATATAAGGATGAAATATGCTTTGAAATAGATACTGATACTTGTATAGTAAGAGTTATGGATCCAAGAACCATGTGGCTACTAGCTATGGGATATGATATGAATATAGATGTTGCATCAATACAAATAAAAGGTTTACTAGAGAAACCAGTTGACAAGAGAGCCACTCAGTATGACACTTATGAGGAAGTCAAGGACAAAATAAAAAAAGGTATCTTGATACCTAAGGCCATAAGGAAGACAAGTAGGGCGATCAGTAACTTGTCAAATAATTTAGGTGTTGTTGCTGATGAAGATGAAGTGAACCATCAAAGTTCAAAGGGAAAAATATTAAAATAACACAAGTAACCCCTATTCCAATCAGTGTAAGACCACTAAAAAGGTCTTCCTCCACACCAAAAGAGAAAAAGAAATCATAAATTGAATCAACAAAGACTAAAACATACTCAAGGGAAAAGAAGGCTATTAAGAGGCCTAGAACAAAGTTGAAACTGCAACAAGGTAGTGAAACATAATCTAAGGATGTTTCACAATTCAAGGTTGTACAAATCCAGGCACCAAAATTGAAAAACCTTGATGAGTCAGTAAATAAACTCAATAAATATGGAGGTTATTCAAGGTTGAAACAATTGAAATAAGAGAAAAGGAGTAATGAATAAAAAGATAAAATTGAAGAGGCTATTGTGTTTATCTTACACAAATTTAGAAATACACCAGTTGAGATAGCTTTACAAATAACAGATGAGCTATATCAAAAGATTGATGCTAGATGGAAATATGCCCTAGCATCTAAGAATAAATGAGGGAGAGATCCCTTGCTATCATTGTACTAGACCTAACCAAAAATGGAATCAAGGATACACTAAAAGAATACTCTAAGAGATTCCTAGTGAGGAGCAAAGCACTCAAAATTATGGTTGGTAAGTTAGAAGAAGTGAAAAATGAAACTGTTAATCTATGGAGAAAAATATTTTATCCTGATCAATCAACTAATGCAGAGACAAAGGAACAAACAGGGAATTCAAATCCCATTGATTTGACTATTGAAAAAGATGAGGTCATTATAGAAGATATCACTGATAAAGACCTTGTAGAACATATTAAAGATGATGAAGATTTACTGGAAACCGAGGCCAAAGAAACTAAAGAAATGAACATAGATGATTTTGCAAAGGAAAGATTAATGGAACAAGAAGATCTTGTAATTGAACATATATTAAATTTTCCTAATATTGAATAAGTAATCTCAAAAGAAAAAAAGGATGTATCAATAGATGGTGATGCCCCCACCGAGAAAGAAAAATAAAGTGAACAAAAAATAAACCACATAGTTGGTAACTCCTATCGAGACATCTGTAAAAGAGAAGGAGAATGAAAAAGATGAAGAGAACAAAGAAGAGAAATTAGAGAAAAAGGAGGAAAGGAAGAAAGAGGAGAAGAAGAAATACAAGAAGAGGAAACATGAAAAGGGGGTTGATTTGAGCCAACCTATCATTATTCCCAAGCTTGATATTTCAATAATGAGCCCCAAAGAATTATCTGAGTTTGGAGATTTATTGAAGAGGAAAGCTGCTCAAGACAAATTGATTGTAAAGAAGTAGAAGACTAATGTTTTGGAGAATGTTAAAGAGATGTTACATGAAATTGTACCAGAGGCTGATGTAAATGGAAAAGGAAATATATATAGCCACCTAAGTGAACTTGTGAGCCAAAAAACAAACTTGGTACCAAGACCACTGAATACTTAATGTCAGCCCACAAAAATAGATGGAGTATAAAGTCATTGAAGAACTTCTTCAATAAGTTGTGCTAGGTGATGTAACTTTATTTGAGTTCATTACTGAGTTAGAGAAAGAATTGAAAGACATTATTTTATTATTTCAAAATATTTGTTTGATTTCAAATTTTACCAAGGACATCAAAGACAAAGATGATAATGTGGAAAAGTGACATAGGAGAAAGCTAGGAGAATCCAATTAAGGATAGTGCAAACTTGCAGCCAAACCCCAACAATGCGGAATAACACAACAAGATAATGTTTCAACATAATTTTCATTAACATGCCTGGCTGTAAGGCCTTCTGGGTTAGGGCCAAATACAATCACAAGTATTTCTACAATCTCCTAGCTAGTCCAGTTTTGAAACACATCAGCAACTGATGGAAACACTAATGCGGATCTAAACCTGAGCTCGCAAGCCTCCAAGAAATCTCCTTGTCTCCAAGCATGCAAACCACTAGCTCTTCTATTACAACTATTAGATAAACAATCTGATCTTCAAGATCTTATAGGATACAATTGCTATCCTTCTCAATCACTGACTCACCTCTACTCATTTTTTGCCTAAAAAACTACCTAAGCACTCCTTAAATACATTTCCTCAACCACAAGTTAGCTGGAAGAAATAATTAACTCCTAAGCCAAGTCAACATCTATTACAAACAAATATTAAATGCAACAACAGTCGGCTCTAAAATAGCCTTACAAACAATTAATTCTCCATGTCAGTTGTAATGCCCCTCCAACCCTAAGAAATATTGGTGATGCTCACTAGGGAGTTAGATCATGCTATAAGTGATTTCATGGTTATTTTGTAAGAGAATGATCCTCCTTGAGATGGTTGCTTCCTAATCATGATAACTTCATATTTTAATTTGGGAAATAATAATATTTCATATAGGTATGTTCCTATACATCTTCATGTGTGTCAGCGATAGTTTAGGACCTTAATGCTAAAAGGATCACCTAATAGACTTATATGCTTCTATGCGAGATGCTTATTATTAATATTTAAGATTATCTTAGGTTAATTAATTATAATCACTATAAGGGTTAGATGTTTTATTTACTCTAATGATGTTACTTGTATACTCGAGATTAGACATGAATTCTATATTAAAGATTGTATGATTTGTTTATCTTGATCTAGTAATGAGACATTATCAGTGCATGCCTAATGATTAAACTGGGTTGTGAAAGTCAATAGATAATTTACATTTACATGATTATGTTATGATTCAATATGAAATAGAGATTATTCTGGTACTAACCACACTAATCCAGTTATGCTTTGTTGATATCACTATCTGATGTGAGTGTAGGATGAGGGGAGGCAGTCATAGTTACTCCTACAAGAGGTCCACACGATGTCGCACTCTCCCTCCTTATTTGGCACTATCTATTTATATATATACATATGTATGCATGTCATTTGGTGTTGCAGGATGCAGGTACCAGGCATTCAATCCACCTAGCTACACAGGTATGAGCGTGCCTTCAAAATCCTTGAACTATTGTTGTGTGGAGATATTACCAAGATTACTCTCAAGGTTATCCATGGACTTAGATTTATGTTTAGGAGGTTACCCTAATTTTAATGTTGTATGTGATGTGGTCTTGTGATTTATGATTCGATATTGTTCTGAGATTTATGTTGTAAGTTAGAATTGTCCTTATATATATATATATATATATATATATATATATATATATATATATATATATATATATATATATATATATATATATATTTATTTATTTATTTATTTATTTATTTATTTTATATCTATGTTATAATTGATTGTATGTTATATAGGTGTGTGTATATGTGGTTGCACACACATATACACATGCTTATATAAATAATATTATTTGTATGTTTTAAATTTCTTATGAAGATGGTATTTCAATAATTAAAGTAAATTAAATAAAATGTATTGAATGAAGTGTATTAAATAAAAAAGTGAATATAATAAGTAATTAATAGAAGAAATTCTCTTTGTAGTAAAACTAGCTATCTAGGAGGGAGTTGAACTCGAGACCTCCTAGAAGTTAGGTTATTTGGTTTCCAATTATGTTATGTGTTTTCCTTGAAAGCTATTTGTTTGTTCTTCCTGATATAGCTTTATTTGGATGCTATTTTAATTAAATTTATTAAAACTATATTAAGTGCTTACGGTAATGTTTAGTTTGATTTTTCCAACCAACTATGGAAGTTGGAGAAGTTGCTTCTCGTAAAGAAACTCCTCCAACCATATAGTTGGGATTAAATTATTCATAGAGGGAGGTTTTTTTTTTTTTTTTTGGGGGGGGGGGGGGGGACTAGCAAGGAAATATTGAAGGATTTGGGAGTTTTCCTCGAAGGATAGTTTTGAAGAACACAAGCTATGCAAGAGTCCAAGTTTTCTCACACATGTGTGAGCAACTTCAGATGTGATGGGTCAATGTGTACTTCAAGTACACATGTGTAAGAAGGTGCAAGAGAAAAAGTCCATTTTCATGCTTTTAGAATGTGTAAGAGGTGTCATCAAGGTTGTAAGAAACCTTGTTGGAGATTTTTTAGATTATTTTGAAAAGACAATTTGGAAATTTGGTCACACATGTGTGAGAAAATAATTAAGGCTAATGGGTGTAGGAATCAAAAAATTAGCTTAATTAACCTTAGTTAATTAGGAAGTAGGTCTATTTGTTGAGAGTGATGTGTGTAGGGTAGGATCTAGGTTCAAATTTAGGATTTATTTAATTAAAAATTGAACTAATCATGGTTTAGAAGAATAATAGAATGTGAAGGGATTTAAATAAATTAGAATGTATTTAACAAGGGTTTATGTGGAGAAAGGGTATTAAATAAAATTTAATACACTTGCAAGAGGGGTATTTAAATTTTAAATTTAAATACTATAGAATAATGAGCCAAATTTAATTAAATAAATTTAATTAAATAGGAAAGAAGAATATAACAGAAATAATTAAAAAATTATAATGTTATGCGATGATTTTAAGTGTCTACACATTCATCACATTGGTAACAAGAGAGGGAATGCACAAGAGAATAAAATCCTCCTCCACAATAGTAGGAGTGGGATTTTTCAGCTAAAAGAGAAGAGTAAACTAATGATCCTCATGAGAGATAGCTAGCAGAGAAGAAATTTGAAGCCCTTCAGAGATACCAAGAGAGGAAATGTAATCCTTATCACAACGAGCTTGAACAAAATGATGAAAAAAGTAGTATTCATATCCCCTCCTAAGGCCAATAAATTTGAGCCTTTTGTTTCCAATAAATCTCCTCCCAAAGCTCTCATTCCTCCACATTTCTCATATCTCAGGATTCATCTTTTCCAAGAGCATCCGAGAATCCATTATCCCAAATTTGAAAAGTAATCACTACAAGATTTTCAAGGGAATCACTCATCTTGGACTAAAGATTAAAAAAACATAACGTATTCCATCTCTTAAGGTGGTATTTAACATATTGAAGTTTCTTAACAAAGAAATGCATAACTCTTCCATAAGTAGGGTCTCCCTCTCTCCACCACTTGGCCATTAAATCATGCAACAAAGAGTCTCGAAGCCACATAAGCTGAGATTTAAAAGGAGGATTCTTTGAAACAACAAAAGAATAAGAATATAATTTAATTGGCTAGTGATTAGAGCCTCTCTAATCAATAATTTCAAAGATAGTAACCAAGCCACCCCCAACCCAAAAACAAGAGACTAGAAACATATCCAACTGTTCAGAGATCTCCTCCTCTCCACTCCTATTATTCCAAGTGAAAGTCCCATTAGAGGGCTTAACATAAACTAAATCAAGAGCATCCACCTAAGCTTGAAAAAAATCAGAAGAAGGACCTAGCCTAGGCAACACCCCTCTTTTATCGTCCAAACTCAACATAGAATTAAAATCGCCTCCCAAAATACAAGGAAGATATGGAAGAACATATATACCTTATATGTGTCCAGAGATGGATTTTACCATGGATTTCAATAGAGGCATAAACATTCATAATTAGAATAGTCTCACTAGAATCTAAAGCATAAGCCACCATGGAGATATAAGAATGACTAGAGACCCACCAAAGGGGAGAAATCTTGCATGGATCTTGAAACAAGGCCAAACCTCCATAATTTCCTTGTGATTTAATGCACTGTTATTGACCAAAATAAAAGATATGAGAAGCATAATGAAGCATAACATCAACAAAAACTTTATTCTCTTGAACACAAAAGGTATCTGGCAAATGAACTTCAACCAAATCATTAAATAGCCTTTTGATGGGAGGTGTTATTCAATCCCCTTACATTATAGGAGAGAATAATCATGGAGATGTTTTAGAAAAGTGAACATCAATGAGATTAACAAACCCTGATCCCACCAATAAAGCTCTAGTAATCTTGATCTTTTCCAAGTCTGTCTTATGCCATTTTGAGGAATTATCAAAAGAACCTTTTTAAGGAGGTGTTGTTGCACCCCCAAGCCTTGAGAAGATCCCTTACCCTTATTAGAAGACAAAACCTCTCTAGCCAAACCTACAAAAATAATTTCATCTTGCAAAGGATAATTCAAAGACACCTACTGATTTTGCACTCCATGAAGACCATGACCTGATCTTGGAACCAATAAAAGATTCATACCCACACTAACAGTTGTAGAAGTGATATCTAGAGGATTCCATTCCTCCAAGGCTAAAGTGTCTAAAACTTCAAATCGGTTAAAGCCTTCACCAATCTATCAATCCTTTAAGGTCCTCTTTTGGCCTCATCCCTTAGCCCTTCTTTTAACTGGCACAAAACCATCCTTATCCTTACCCGAATCACCCTCCCTCATGGGAGATTTCCCCTTTTCCTCTTCACCCATAGGTGGAGACAAAGAAGAAGGGGGATTAGTAGAGAGAGATTCTTTATGAACTGTGAGGCCTACCTCAGCCTGTCATAGCCCATCACTGATTTTCTAGACTAGACTCTATAATTGATGTTTTATTTTGACATACTTAGACTTATTAGACATATGTTATTATTTGAGGATTTGATAGATCCTATGTTATGTTTATTCAACACATTGATTTTGTTGTTAGTATGCTTATTTGATGCTTTATGATAGTTGATCCAGATAGCTCCTATAATTAGGATATGTTATATTTTGATGATGCAGAATGATGGATATATTTGGATGTTATTATGATGCAAAATTGATTCAGTAATTCATGTTTATGCATATTAAGATCTATTGTAAATGTTGTATTATGTTATGATGGATTATTAAAAATGAAAGTGCTAGTTGATATGTTTTTTGATTTATATCATTTATCTTCCTATGTTATTATGGTTATTTCTTGGACGAATGATGTTTGTAATGGGTGTGAAGGATGTTAGCTTGTGATGACTAATTAGGAAAGTATTGTACATTTTTCCTCCTACCCTCACCGGGGTTCAAGGCGAATTTTTTTGGGGGCCGACATATTTTTGGCTATTTTTTGGGCTGACATTTTGTAACTCATTCTAACCCTAAAGCAAAAAAATATTGTATAATATAGCTTAGGGTTAGGGATTTCATAATGTATGGTTTTAGTACTTGCAGCAGAATCAAGCTATAAGGGATTACAGATTGTAATCAAGTTGTAATCACTAGATAATAATAATATTAGACTCATTTTTGGTGGAGGTAGCCCAGGGATTGGGTGAACCACATTAAATCTTTGTGTCTTCTATTCTCTTCTATGTGGTTTATGTTTTTCTGATATTGGTTATTTTTGCATGTAGTTGTTATTTCTGCCTTGTTAATCCTAACACAGGAGATTGGCCATGGTTCTCAATACGGGGAATAAAGAGTGGACCTATGTGTTATCAGTAAAACTAAGGTTTTGTCTAGTGAAGAGACAGGAACCTCGTTGTCATGTATTTTATTTGTAAAAGTAATGTTGCACGGTTGTATTTAATTAAGTAAATGTGAATTTATGTTAGTCATGTTATGTGTGTAACATGTAATTTATGTAGTGTCATTTGACACATGTGTGTAAGATGTGTTGGCGTGACTTGTCTTTGTAACTAGGATAAGTATGATACCAACTAGAGGGTTAACCTGTAGAGTTCTCATGCTTACCCCAGGGTCAGGAGGCCTCTAGATGGGTCAAAGTTAGTTGAACTCATGGATTTACTTTAGGTAAGGTTTTAGAGGGTTAAATAAGCTTCTAGAGGATAGTTAGGGTCAAATTTAACTACCCCACTTCATGTACTATGGGTTAGGGGATAAATTTAAGTCATTATGAGGTCCATAACTCATTTATAACACCTCCAAAATATTCTAAAAGTCAAGTGATAAGTTTAGAGTTTTGAGAATTTGGGCAAGCCATCTTTTCAACTCCATTTAGTCATCAAACTTCATTTATGAGGGGAGGAAAATATTTGGAGAAGTTATTGTTGGAGTACTCCATTTATGACTGCAAGATAGTTGTTGAGTAGAAAGCCTTTTAGGGGGATTTTGGTAGACTTTTTAGTTGTTCATCCACTCTCTATTTTTAGAGACTTAAAAATTTGGAAAGGGATTTAGGAGAAAAAGCATAGGATAAAGTGGAAAAGCTCTTCACAAACTTTTTGGTTTTTCCTTAAGCATTGGATCTTAGGTTGGTGTTCATACCTCATGTATTTCTTAGAGTTAAATGTAATATTGTTTGTGATGAAAGCTTGTATGCTCTTTCATGGAGTTTTATGATTTCTTGTTGAAGAACCCCATTGACATTCATGCATGGGAGTTTTGTTTTGTTTTTTCACTCATGTTTTTATATTTGTATTGAAATTTTTTTAAGGGTGTTTCAAGGCACACTCGCCCTTGGAGGGAAGAGCAACCTTGAGGGGTGAAGGGGTTAGTGAGAACCCTTTTAGTGTAGAGTCTCCTCATGTGTGGGAGGGATAAACATGGATGTTCTGGTCTCCATGATGCCAAGTTTTGCCTATGAGCATTTGGGGGCCATAAGGAATTATTTGTTGGCTGGAAGACATGGTTTGGTTAGGAGGAGAATTGAGGAAAGGAAGATGTTTTGAGCCCATGTGTGGAATCTATTTCTTTCTATGTTCTTGGCTTCTCCTGTTTGTTTTTGGTCCACTTTCACCCCATTGTTAAGGGTTTGTTGAAGGCCTTTGTGTATGCCTTGCTTATGAGAAGTTTTTGCATTTTTCTTTGCTTGAAATTTTTGTCGGCAAGTTGAATACACTATTGTATATGACTAGATTTAGTGTTTTCATTATGGAAACAAACTCATATAGTGTTTTGGAGTCAGCGCACACTATCAGAAGATCAGAATTTGGTTAAGTATAGAAGATTAGATAGTTAACAGAGTACCAGTAGATCAGAGCATTAATGCACATGTGTACAATAGAGTTATGGTATGTGCCCCAGAAGATAAGCTGGTAAGAGTATATTCATGCTAAGTTTAAGAGTGCATGATCAAAAGATACAGTATGCTGAAGATACAGATAGTTGAAGTAACATAGATAGTGAATGCCAGAACAGAACAGAGTATGTAGCCGACTGATGATAATTTGATTAGGGATGATATTATTATTTTGTAAAGGATATGTGCCTATTGTAATTAAATTGTAGACATGTAATTATTTTTGTTTGTAAACACGCTTGAGCCAATTCACTTGGAAGCATTGTATGTCATTGTTTATAGGCCGACCTAGTTAATTGTTTTGGTAGCGCATATAAATATTAGATGCACCTTTGTAATAATGCATGGATGTTGAAATAGAGATAAGATAAGAAAATCAAAAGTGTGTGAAGAGTAGTAAGAATGTATTAGAGCTTTGCAAGAGATCAAAGCATCAGCGCATCAAAGGAACTGATCTGACAAGCAGTGTTACAGCACCAGTTCATCCAGTAAATATAGTGTGTATCTAACATCAGAAGGTTGTAGTCTTCACCACTTGAGTAGTGATCTCTAGGATAGTGTGTCCCCACTCCTAATAGGGTCCGACCCTTGACAAGGTCACTGTACTAAAAGCATTGTAAAGAACAACTCCTAACACAGTTGCAGATCTTCCAACAAGGATCATAAGACACTAGTACAATTCTTAGTGGGTGTCAATTCTCACCAGGGTTTTTACCTATTTGGATTTCCCTGTAACCATATTGATGTTATGTGTTGTGTTTATGTATCTTGTTTATGTTGATGTTTATTTCAGTACTTAAGCATTTAAGTTAAGTTTCAAGAGTAAAGTAAAAATATTAAATATAGTGAACATTGATTCACCCCCCCCCCCTCTCAATGTTCCCATTCCTAATAATTGGTATCAGAGCTCTGGTCCTTTGAAGAGAATTTTAACCACTTGAGGAGATCAATGGGTTTAGAAGAAGAAAAATATCTGAAGAAGAATCTTATGGCAGCTCTTGAAGACCTTGATAGATCTAAGAAAGAAGTTGAAGAACTAAAATTGAAAGTCAGTAGCGCACAAGTATTCATCAAGAAACTGAGACAAGATTTGAAGGATTGTACAAACAATGATTTGGGAAAAATGGTCAAGAAGCTAAATGAGGAGACACATCTTTACAAGATCAGATTGAAGAATTGAATGAAAAGCTAACCAAAAATCAAGAAGTCTATGAAGAACAGATCAAAGAGAACCTTCAACTGAATGAAGAATTGAGGCAAGAAAATATGGAAATATTGGAGCTAAGAAACAGTAAAGAAAAGTTGGAATCTAAATTGAAAGAGGCAAAGAATCACATTGATAAATTACACACAAGCAAGGATTTGATTGAATCTCAGTTATATGCTCAAAAACGTAAAGGAGATACTAGTAGCATTGGATTCAATGAAGCAAAAAATTAGATTGATAACATGTGAGAAAGAATGAAAGCACCAGAAGACACCACAGATACCAAGAAGACTAGAAATAAAACTAAAGACAATACTAAACCATCTAAAGATGAGCACAAGCCAGTAGACCAAACTTGTTATGCATGTAACAAGCATGGACATATAGCAAGGAATTGTAAAGACGTAAGACCTTTCAATGGTTATTGTTATTCATGCAATAAATTTGGTCATAGAGCTATGAATTGTAGAGCAAGTCAGAAGAACAAGACTCAGCATAATCAGAGAAATCAAAATCAAACAAATGCAAGAAGTTCTCAGAGTATTACATGTCAGATATGCAACTATAATGGTCACTCAGCTAGACCATGTAAAATGGTAACCCATATCAATGCACCAAGGAATTTAAGGCCTCCAGTCATTTGTCACTCATGTAACAAGGCTGTACACATCTCAAAGTTTTGTAGATCAAGAACGCAAAGTTAGGAAAACCCTAAAAAGCCAAAAGAATCAATATTAGATACCGAAGGAGAAGTGAAGTTTGTGAAAGCTGTAGAAGATGTGAGCTTTATTTGGTTAGAGGAAAAGAATGATAAGGTTGATGAGTATGTATTAGATGCATCCACAGTGGATGCACCCTCTACATCTAGATGAATGACCCTCAGGGTCATAGGGGGAGATAATTTAGCTCTAGACCCCTGCACGGCTGGTATACTCACCCTCAAAGTATGCGCCTTTGGATTTAACCTTTTGGATATTATGTGATACTATGTGCAAGAATGCACTATCTGATCGATTGTAGAATGGAAGTTTAAAATTTTTAGTAAAAGTCCAATTTACGCAACAAGCATTAATGGCCAAATTTTCACTTTAAATTACATAGAGACTTGCAGATCACTCATTGCATTTGAGTTAGAGAAATTGGAGACCACAGAATCCCTAGAAGCTGATTGTGAAGTATTGAAGTTTGATTCACTAGCAAAAGAGTGTGATTGATCAGTTGTGAAGCCCTAATCCATCGTGATGATTCAGAAGTTCTTGAAAAATTATTTGAAGTGATAAACAAGTAAGTTATGGCTACACCTGTTGTGTTTGATGTTGCGGAGATGAAAATATATGTTTTCAAGAGGCATCCCTTTAAGTCTACCCTAGATGACTTAGAAGGTGCATTCTCCAGAACCCCTATGGGTGTAATGCATGTTGAAGACATCTGTGCATACATTTACTATAAAAAGGAACCATTAGGACTTGACAGGATAAGAGCACACATTGAAACTATGATCAAGCTAGAAAAAACCTTCCTGGATGAGTTCGCACATCTAGAAGACCATCCCATTGTTGAGTATGCTATGTCATATGAATTCTATGAATCAGAGTGGATCAAGATCTTGTTAAGCAGAATTCATGATGACCTATTTTGGATAGGTGAAGTCCCAGTAAGAATCAGAGGAGATCTCATTCATGAGATGATAGGCGTCTCTAAGAAAGGCATTCTTCCAGCAGGCAAGGATGTGAGAAAACTAGTAGAACAAGCATTTAAGTCAAGAAGTGATAGGCATGAAATGAAAATTGAGCCTATAGAGGAGAAAGACATAAAATTGATATCCATGATATTAGGTTATCAGTTTTAGCACACCAATAAGGTGAATAGTGTGTCTGCGGCCACTATTCTAGCAACAATCAAAATTGTCAGAGAAAATGGTGAGTTCAATATGTGCAAGATCTTGTGCGCACAATTGATAGATAATATTAGAGCCATCAAGCATGATAAGACCAAAATATTCAGGTTTGGGTCTTTGATTATCTACATGTACCTCCATATAGTTGGAAAGGTCTCATATTTGTACTTAGACAAGAGTATGCCTACAATGCCTCAAATATCTCTCAAGGCATCTACTGAGAGCATATTGAAGGATTACATAACACTAGAATTGAAGACATTCAAGGTCAAAATGTGGATGAGGTGCATGATACCAAAAAGCATTGTTGAGAAATACAAGGACAGTATTTGCTTTATGGTAGAAACTAATATAACTTGTATGGAAGTAGTTGAGCCAAGAACAAAGTGGATCCATCCACTGGGGTATGAAGTTGAGGAACCAATCTTGGAAGCCTATGCACAAGTGCTACTATCAGCTCCTAAGGACCCTAATGAACCTAGGTGGGGGACTTATGAAGAGATGACAGGAGAAGTTGATGCAGTTCTTAACAGTGCAACAACAAAAAGGAAAGCATCAAAGATTACTTTTGAGATACTTAGAATTCATGGAGTAACTCAGGCAAACCTAGACAAAGAAAGGGAAGAAAAGATAGCATTGGAGATTGAGAGAACATCCACAGTGGAAGAAAAAACTAATGATCCTAAATTGAAGAAATTCAAGATTGAGAAAACTAAATATCCAAAGGATAATCAGGGTAAAATAGATGTTATCTCTCCTACGCCCAAAGTGATAATTGACTTAACATCACCTCCTGAGTATAAGGAAATGGCCAAGAGGAAGAAGGAAACTAGCACAAGTCACCCATCCTCACGGGAAACTAGAAGTAAGAAAAATGCTCAAGCACCTCCAGAGGTAGGTTTTAGACCTAGTCTTCAAGTCTTAAGAACAAGGATTGTTGATGAAGGTAGATTAGATCAAATAGGAAAGTTTTATGAGATGTACAGTGAAATTGATAAATCAGATATTCATGGCATGATCATAAAACATATGATTAATTTAAAGAAGATAGTCTTGGAACTTAAGACAATCATCCTAGATAGTGTTTGGAATATCTTGGAATCCCTGAAGAAATAGGCTATTGAAGAAGACCTTAGAATAAGGGAAAAGATTCTAGATGAAAGCCTACCATTGTGTTCCTTAGAAGAGAAAACACTTTTATTAGATCTGGTAAAGCCACATCTATGAAAAAAGCTAAGAACACTGCACATAATGGACAAGAAATTTGAGTTGATAGCCAAAGAGACAAAGAAAGCCTTTGAGAAAGTTTTTCTAAACAGACACATGTATCCACCTACTGCACCTGTACACACTAAATAGTGCACTTCTCTAAGTCATTACTTCCAAGAGAATCCATGAGTGAGAAACCTTGATAAAGTGATCTAGAGCTCCCTAGGCATGGAGTGCAAGGGTGTTAAGAATGCTCTCAACTAGAGCTATTAAGCCTATAACCTTGCTAGTAAACCATGCAATGGGAGATTCAATGAGACAAGGGCAAGAATGCCAATATCCTCAAGAATCAAAATGGAAATGCAATGCAATGCTTAGAAATGAAAATGCAAGCTAAGCTATGAAAGGAAAGATAGAAGTATTAAAAATCCTTGCTAATTAAGCTATGTGAGATAATCTAGAGCATGAAAGGAAACTAGATTAAGAATGCAATGAAAGAAAATAAGCTATGATGCAAGAATGAAAGCTAGATGCAAGAAGGTCTCCAAAATCTCCAAAGTCTCCAAAAAATCCTACAGCATAAGATTATCATAAAAAGTTGGGGTCTAGAATGAGAAGAGAGCTCTCCTTTTAAAGGAATTGAAAAGGAATGGACCATGGAGATTAAGAGGAAAAAGATTTAATCAAGGGTGGAGCTTGAAAGAGGAGAAATCCATGTGCATAAGTTTCTTCCAATGAAAAATAAGTGTTGACTTTTGTGCCCCATATGAGACAAAAAGGCTTTTTCTTATTTTTATAAAATAAGAATAATGTTTTATTTGTGCAACTTAGGATAAGAGGAAAAGTGGGGGCTTTTTATTTAATAAAAGGGGAGGAAATTCCTTTTAATTAAATAAAGACTTAGGATAAAATGGTTAGCCCATAGAAAATAATCGAATAAATGACAGAATTTAGGATTTGATCAAGAATAAGCAATTGATGATTTTAGCAAATAATGCTAGCAAGGGGCTAATAGTCTAGATGACCATTTTTGGGTGATTACATTTGCCCCTCTTTGACTAATGTGTGATCAATATGGGAACACATTACATCAAAGAATAGATCAGCCAAGAAGGTAATAGATAGAGATCTGACTCCAAAGAATGAAGTGCAGAGAGATAGAAAATCCTACATGGTCAGCCTAGTAGCGACAGTACTGAACACTTAGAAAGAGATGGATAGTATCAGAACTCAAGATGAGAATGAACATGTCAAGCGCAAAGATAGATCGATCAAGGCAAATGGAATGGTCAAGCATATGCTCTGGAGAATAGCCGATAGGATATGATGTGTTTTCCCCCTCAGGATTGAAAGCGAAATCAGGTAGAGGGAATGTAGAAGCAAGAGAAACATGATCAAATCACTAGAAATCATAATCGAAGATGAAAGATAAGAGAATAACCATCAAGTAGTGAAGATATGCCCCAGTCAAGACCTTAGAGAGAGATGAATGAAATAAATGACAGACTAGAAAGGTGAGAGAGATGGGGATGAAGAGGTGAAGATGCCCTAGCAAAGATCGAAGGATCAAGCCTCAAAAGGTCAACCAACGACGTGGAAAAAGGAGAAATGCAATTTTGACGATCAAGGTGAACATAGATTTCAGCTTCGATCCTGAAATGAATAGAAAATGATGTGATATGAAAGACAAGAAGTGAAAGACATGATCAAGAAGAAGTGAAAGGTGAGTGTAGTTGACCAACAAGTCCATGAAAGATGAAGGAGATCTCTCTCCATATGTGAGATGAAAAACTAAACTAACATGAACTTAAGAATGCAAGCTACAATGAAAAGTGGTTTACTTGCAAGGTCACAAAGCCATTAGACTCTAATAATCATCATTGAGCTTTATTGGTAGTGTCACAAAATCATATAATGCACACTAGTATAACTATGTGTATCTAAATATGATCTATATCAGATAGGAATGTGGGAATCCCACCTAGGCATCAAAGACATGTAGGTCAAGATAACTAGTGCAGTGAGGCTCCCTAAGTTTAGTATAGCAAGATTATGCTCACATCGAGACATAAGAAATTCAAGATGACTACAAGCATGCACTTGCAGAAAATAGTCAAGGATAATACCTTGTAGATCCTAGAGTCAAGTGGAACGAGCATAAATGCTCGTGACAACTAAGATCAACAAAATATACCCACAGGTGGAAAGCAAATAAAACATGTCCTCATGCCCCCAGTCTTCTAGCTTGGCATCATTAAAAACTATTAGGGAGAGAACACTCATCAAATAAATCATCATAGATAGCACATAAAGAAATAAAGTTGAGCAAATCTTATCAAGTCAAGTGTTTAAGTGTGTGTGTGTAGGTTAGAGAGTCAAACTTTGAGTATCGCATCTGCCAATGAGAAATATTGTATCATTCAAGACTATGGGTAGGATATTTGATAAGTTTTGAGAAACACTTGATGCTAGGGAAGTGTTGAAAAATACAATTGGGGTGGTGTTGAAAAACACCATTGGAACCAAGTGGCCCAAGAAACTCGAATGCGCAAAGAGACCCAAGATAACCTTAAAACAACGTATGCCCTCTAGACTAAGACAAGAGTCAATTCCAGGCTAGGAGAGGCAAAGCAAGAAGTGGAGTGAATGAGTGCCACACAAGACTGATAGACATAGGTGCAAGGGTCTCAAGCAGCACATGTTTCCAGGTTTCACCACTTGATAGATTTTTTCAGGACTTTTTTTAATTTTTTTGTATTTTTCTACCAAGACACATGTTTCCAGGTTTTCACCAAGGCACTTTTTCTATTTTATTTTTACTTTTTGAATTTTTTGATTTTTTTGGTGAGACATCAAAGTGCCTATTGCTAGGTTTTCATTAGGATGCTCTTTTTTAGGACTTTATATGCTTTTTAGGATTTTTGACAATATACCATTTTTTTGGATTTTTTTCAGGATCAATAAGTATGTACAAAGGATGCCCCCAGACAGAATGGGCATCAAACTCCCAAGCAAGATCACATCATGTAGTCCCAATGTCTAGCAAGGTGGAGAACAAGAGGGATTAGCAAGCTGGTGGAAGAGATGGAAGACAAGAGAATGAAGGAGAATGAAGGGAAGAAATCCTCAAGACCAAACTCCTCAAGAGTACCCAAGCTAGGGAAAAATTGTCATGTAAAGCACATTTGGACAATCAATGAAAGCCCAGCATAGGATAAGTCACAAAGGCATAATAAAGAAGAAGGAAAGGATGCAGTCCAAAGGAGTAGACATGTCAAGAGGCTTCATAGCATCGTGTTTTACTCTTTTTTATTAGATCAAGACCAAAGGGGAAAAGGATAGCGAAAGGCTAGAATGAATGGAGGAAAATAAATATGAAGGCTAAACATGAATGGAATGAAAGCAAGATCATCGTAAGATAGCTCAAAAGATACCCAAATGTTCATGTATAGGTCAACATTGTCAAGATCAAAGAGAGAAGACGGAATGGATGAAATATGTAGAAGAACTATGCATGATGCATGATTGTCAAGTTTTCATCATGATACGTATCCAAGGCACCACAAGGGAGTGGTTTTCACCATAGGATGAATTTATTTCTCTTTACTTTTTCTACCAAGGTGCCTATTTCCAGATTACCACCAAGGCACATTTTCAATTTTTTTGTTTTTTTGTTTTTTTTGTTGTTTTTTTTTGTTGGAAGAAGGAAATATTTTTAGATAATGCTCCTTGAAAGGATAAACCATGATATGCCAAGGATTAAAAATGATATGTTCAAAGATTCTGATAGGAAAAGGAAGACGGAAAAGAAAAATGGAGGATAAGGTTTTATGTAAAGCGAGTGAGGATGGAAGATAGGAGGAATAGGCAAATGAGGGAAAAGGATAGAAGGTAGAAGGATAATGAATGGAAGGATTTTGAAAGGGTAGATGGAAAGGAAGGAAAGATCAACATCAACACACACCTTGAAGGGTGGTAAGAGGATGGAGGAAATGTGAATGAAAGAATACAAGAAGGAATATGGCAAATGTTTAGCAGAGGTTGCGGTTCAGGCACATGGAATGGAAGAATGTTTTTGGAAAAAGATGAGGCGGAAGCCTTTGGAAGCTTGAATGTCAACTTCACTCTTTGTTCAATATTATACTCTTTCAAGAGAGACTTTGGAATCCATATAGCCTTAGGCTTTTCATTTCTTTTTGATGATTTAGAGAGAATATCCTCAATGATGGATTTTGGAACCCATACTTGTCTTGTAGTTTTCTTCTTAGATATCTCTTTTGACTTTATACCTCCATGTTGATTAGAGGAGACACGATGATCTTTTTTTTTTTATGGATTCATGTATTGCTTCTTTTTCTTGTGTTGAACATTCAAGTTACTTCCAAAAGACTTGGGACTTGTGGAAGAAGAAGGATGATATGACTAGTTTAGATGGGTGGGTGGATGAAAAAGAATCAAGGGTATGCATCTATGTTGATCTTGAGGAAAGATAGGAGATGGAGGGATGTAAGGACCCAAGATGGATGGTGAATTAGGAGAGTTAGGAGAGGAAAGTGAAGGTACATAAGGGCCCAAGATGGAAGGAAGATGTGAAGCCCTTAGCAGTGGTGGAAGAGGTCCAAGGATGGAAGTGGAAGATGCAAAAGGATAATCAATAATTTCATCAAAATCTATATGACAACCAAAGACATCAGCATCTTTAGAGTGAGCATTAGGATTTACAATAGGATCATGAACATCTTGAATAGGAGCAACTTCTTTGATAGGATTGTTCGGAGCTTGCAAAGACTTAGGAAGAGTAGAAAGTGGAAGCGAATATGGAGTGGTAGAACAAGAAGATGGAAGACTTTGATCTTGACAAGGAGCTTTGGATAGCATAAGTGTATAATTTTTCTCTTGATTTTCAATAGGCTTAACATTGGAAGTAACACCATTATTTTTAATAACCTTAATGGAAGTATCATCTTTGGAAAGCACAAATGTAGTAAGGTTATTTTGATTGTCAATAAGATCAATGGTGTAAGTAGTAGCTTGATCTTGCTTAGGAGAAGACTTAAGACATGGTGGAATGAATGAGAAAGGGTATAGAGGATCAAAAGAACCATGAAATGGATAAGAGACATCATGAAAAGGATTGGATGACATGGAGGGTTCTTGATCTTGATCTTTCCTTATGTTCTTTTCTTTATTATTTTTAGAGTCCTCTTGACATGGAGCCACTTCTAAAGACAAGGGAGCATGTTGGAATTGTATGGAAGGATTTGAAAGAGATGGTGAAGGACTAGTTGAAGTAGGCATTGTAGCATATAAAGGCTTAGGCTCTATAGGTTTAGCATTATTGAAAGTATTTGCAGCCAAGTAAAGGTTATCTTGAATTTCTTTAAGAGGTAGCCCTTGAGGATAACTATATGGAACCGGATGAAAAGTATTAGGATCTTTGTTGGATGAAGGATTTGTGAAAGATTTGGAAGACTAAAAAGCTTTAGGAAATGTATGAATATTGGAGGAAGTAGGGGATGGAAGGGAACCATCACAAGACAAAGGTCCATCATTAACATAATCTTGTTTGAGAGTGTAATCTTTATTTTCAGCTTGAATGTTCTTAGAGGAATGATTCTTATAATATTGATGTTTCAAATCAGCATGGTGCATTTTATAGTCCTTAGTAGTAGTAAATGGATCATAATCAAGGTATTGTTCACAAAACTCATCAAAGTCTCTTTCAAAATCAGAATCATATGGATCACCATCATGATCTATCCAATAGGATGACCCTTTAGTAAGCATGAGCACACGACGAGGAGGACTCTTAGGAATAGAGGTTTCATAGGTATGACTATATGGTTCATCATCATAGCCATCATAATCATCAAACGTGGGTGCGTGACTTTTTGTGGAAGAAGTATCATAAGGATTGTCACATTGCTCATTATGGTATGTCTTGAGAAGAGAAGTAAGACTCTTGGGAGTAGAAGAGGAATGAGATCATGAAGAATAGGAAAGTGAAGACCTAGTGGAGGAAGAAGGCTTGGATAATGAGGAATGCAAATAATGTCTAGAAGAGTCATCGTAAGACTTGGAAAATGAGGAAGAATGAGAGGACTTAGATGATGAAGAATGTTTGGAAGAAGGAGGTCATGACATGATCATGTCTATGATCCTAGAAAAGGCGTTTGATTCAAGAAATTTTTCTTTTATTTTTTCCTTAAGTTTATCACCCATGCAATATCTAGAAGGACTATCAGAGGAATAAAATTCTTCAAATTGGGCAATGAGTTCGAGATCATCTACTTTCAAGAGAGGTTCCATAACAAGACAATTGAAATTTATGGTTCTAGAAGAGAAGGAATCAAGCATGGAAGAAATGAATAGAAAAATAGAAGAAAGTAGACTAGAAAATAAGAGGAAAAGAATCAAGAAGACATGAAGAGTCTAGGAAGAAGAGAAATAAGACATGAAGGAAGAAGAGAAAGGATGAAAATGGGACTAGGAAGACACGGAAGATGTGGAAGAAATAAGACCAAGAGTCATTTTATGCAAATTGATACCATTTGAGTTCATTTGGATATTGAGCAACATGTCACAGCACCTAAGATCTGACCTAGACCGACCAAGGAAAATTGGAAGTGACACAAATCAGCAAGACAGCAAGCAATAATGAGACAGCAAAATAACTCTATGTGATAGTTCTTAGAACAATAGGATGATATAATGTAGCAGGACAATGTTTCGCATGAGACAGTATGACAGAATCCAGGCAGGTGATGTGACAGAGTTTATAGTATGCATGCGATGAAAAATCAGGAATGATATATTACACAATAATTCTCAGGAGGGGGTGCGATGGTGTTTCAGTATCATACAACTCTTGACCAGTGAACATGAAAAACTTAGTTTTGAAAGCAATTTGGTCAATGTTGTATGCAATTTCTTGGTTTCAAGCACAGTGATATTAGAAAATAGACAAGTTTGCAAATAGTAGGTGATCAAACATGTCATAAAACAATTGTGCTAGGGAAAAAGCAACCTTGCCAAGACAAGCAATTGTGATATCAAAATGAAAAAAAATTATGAGCACTATCATGATGTTGAATGTTCAAGAATATTTGCACGGGTAGATCACAGCGAGAACACTTCAAGCACTTGCTAGCCTAGAAGGACAAAGGTTCAATACTTAACAACTTGGCCCACACTTGATGTCCCATCACCTCACACAAAGTGGTTTCCCACAATAGATGTTGGCTTTGTCATGGAAGTGCCAATGACACAACCAAAGGAACACAGATGGTGAGTAGTCTTGGGGTTATCTGGGTTAGTCCACTAGGATCAATCCTTGCACCAAGATGTTAAGCAAAAAAATTGGGTAGCTTCTATCTATGGTTCTTAGTAAGGGTTTCCATTCATAATACTCCTCTTGCTCCCCAAAGGGACTCCTTACCTTGCAATAAGTAACAAACCTCGCAGCCACAAGAGTACCTTAAGCATTCTTGCTCAACATTTTCCTCATGGTCATAATCCCACAAGTACTCACATTAAGCGAAGACAAGTACTACGTCTACCAAGGTTTTGTGTCCTTGATAGCCTTGAGTTTATAGTGGGTCAGAATAGCTGGTGAAAAGCTTGTCCCCACTTGGGTCATTCCTCTTGATTGCTCAAGAGTAGGCCCGCTAAAGGATTCTAAACTAAACAAAGAGTGGATTAATCTTTGAGGTTCAAGATTTTTGGTTCACCTCAAGGGTGAAGAGCATACTCTCCTATCTCAAAAATTTCTCCCAAACACACCAAGCAAAGGTTCAATTACCCTCTTGCCTTCAAAATCCAAAGAAGGGTCAAGATTTATGTTTCACCACAAGGGTGATAAGCATACTCTCCTACCACCAAAAGATTCCTACAACAAGATATTAAGGGCCTATGAAAAGAAACAACTAGTATATACCACACTTTAAATGAAAGCAATTAAACAAGCACTTGATTGGTTTTTATGCTTTGGGCAGCCCTACAAAAACAATTAGTAGCCCTTGTGCATTTGGAGCTTTGACATGCATTCTTTTTGAAAAATATTCAATCAATGAGAGCACCTACAAGTAAAAATTGTTAGCTCCACAATGGTTAGCACATCAAAACCAAGTAAAATCTGCAAGTAAACCTCTGTCTAGCTACAACAAATCAAAAATTTGAAAGTATAAAACCTAAAAATAGCAAGCAAAAACTAGAAAACCTAGAATTTTGGGTCTCTGCTATCACAGAATTCCATGTGAGACAATACTTAGGGTCACACAAGAAAGTACTGAACCACGTGCGAGGAAGCACAAGCCTGCATGAGAATGTACAAAGGCTCACGTGAGAAAGTACATGGGCTCGCATGAGAAAGTACACAGACCTGTGCAATAAAATACCTTTGTCACATGCAGAAGTGCTAGTACCAACAAAACTTCATGCGATACACTGAGAAACTTCATGCGAGATTCCATAACAGTGATGCACGGAAGTATGGATAGGGCATGAAAATCATAAAAAAATAAAAAATAGCCAAAACATGTAGTGAAAATGCATAAAAAAAGGGACAAAATAGAGTTGTTCTGCCCCATGGTGGGCGCCAAAAATGTACACACTAAATAGTACACTTCTTTAAGTCATTACTTCCAAGAGAATTCATGAGTGGGAAACCTTGATAAAGTGACCTAGAGCTCCCTAGGCATGGAGTGCAAGGGTGTTAAGAATGCTCTCAGCTAAAGCTATTAAGCCTATAACCTTGCTAGTAAACCATGCAATGGGAGATTCAATGAGACAAGGGCAAGAATGCCAATGTCCTCAAGAATCAAAATGGAAATACAATGCAATGCTTAGGAATGAAAATGAAAGCTAAGCTATGAAAGGAAAGATAGAAGTATTACAGATTCTTGCTAATTAAGCTATGTGAGCTAATCTAGAGCATGAAAGGAAACTAGATTAAGAATGCAATGAAAGAAACTAAGTTATGATGCAAGAATGAAAGCTAGATGCAAAAAGGTCTCCAAAAGCTCCAAAGTCTCCAAGAAATCCTATAGCATAAGATTAGCATAAAAAGTTGGGGTCTAGAATGAGAGGAGAGCTCTCCTTTTAAAGGAATTGAAAAGGAGTGGACCATGGAGATTAAGAGGCAAAAGATTTAATCAAGGGTGGAGCTTGAAAGAGGAGAAATCCATGTGCACAATTTTTCTCCAATGAGAAATAAGTGTTGACTTTTGTGCCCCATATGAGACAAAAAGGCCTTTTCTTATTTTTATAAAATAAGAATAATGCTTTATTTTTGCAACTTAGGATAAGAGGAAAAGTGGGGGCTTTTTATTTAATAAAAGGGGAGAAAATTCCTTTTAATTAAATAAAGACTTAGGATAAAATGGTTAGCCCATAGAAAATAATCGAATAAATGACAGAATTTAGGATTTGATCAAGAATAAGCAATTGATGATTTTAGCAAATAATGCTAGCAAGGGGCTAATAGTCTAGATGGCCATTTTTGGGTGATTACAGCACCCACAACTCTATTAGGAATGAATTCTAAGTGTTTGGAAGCCATTTTTTAGTAGTTTTTATTGTATTCATGACTATGATTGTCATTGATGTCAACACAGTGATCTTCCGGAGACTTGCAGAGAAGCAGACAGAGTTTGAATTAGCGCATGTGGGATATTGTAGTTGGAGCTATGAAATGTTGAGACTATATTCTTTGATATGTTATATGTCTATGGTTAAGAGCGTAGACAGTAATTCATTTATTTATGGAAGTTATGAGCATTTTGGTGGAAGCAGTATTCAGGCAGTGTTCCTGAGTAGCGGTTTGTGGAAATTAGATGATATCTCCTAATCAGGATGGAATCTAGTTTTGTACAGTTAAAGGGAAGTTGAAGACATATTTTTAGTGATGTGGATGATAGCACAAACTTTGAGGTCACACGAGTGAAGAATTATTGTATTTGGAAGCCAACAATTTTGTGTAATTTTGATGTAGTGTGTGGAAACTTTTATTTTGTAATTGTATGCTGACTCATTTGTAATTACTTGAGTGTGGTATAAAGGAAGGAATGTTTTTCCTTGTTGTAGTGGAGTGGATGAATATGAAGTGAAGAAAAGAGCTAAATGTGAAAGTGAATTTGTGAAGGAAGACATGTGAAGTACATAGATCTAAAATTGAGATCTGGTGTAACAATGAGTGTCATTTGGCATAGTCAGAGAAGAGGTAACATATTATTCTATTGAGTAATACAAAGATTATTTGGATAGTGTGTTCAGTGATCTTACCCTAAAGCTATTTGGGTAGTGGGTCCTTCTGTCTTCCATAACTCTTAAATGGGTTAGAATCTTTTAACAGGGATTCAAAATCTCCTAACAGGGATTCATATGTATTGAATATATTTCATAAGACTCCTAATAGAGTCCATCCTTTCACAAGGAATATTCATATTAGTGCATCTTTTGTGGGCATCATTCCTGCCGGGGTTTACTCTTTGATCAAGAGGTTCCTTAGTCAACATATCTTGTGTCATTGTGTTATTGCGTATGAATATCTTTCTATGGTTGGTAATTATATTACTTACATGGTTTAATGTTGTTGAAGTTGATAAAAGTTACAATTATCTAATAACTAATTCACCCCCGCCCCTCTTAGTTATCTTGGTGGACTTTACTTTCTAACAAACTCAAGTGCCCTCAAAGGAAGCTAAGGAGTCAAAGACCACAAATATACCAGTAACAGGTCCTTAGGATCCAGCACCCACAATGATAACACCTATAGAGGTAGTAAATTATTCACCCATGATAGAGACACAAAAAGATGATACAATCTTTATTGATAATGTAGAGATTGCAATGGCGGCCACAGACACTAACTTGGATAAGTTTGAGGAATCCTTTGTGAGCACACAAGAGGTTGAAACTCTATGTGGTGATAATTCACCTAAGCTACAAGAAGTACTAATAGAAGATCTAACAGGTGAAGAAGAAGAGAAGGAGACAGAAAAAGAGGAAGAAAAGGAAGAAGAAGAAAAGGAGATAGAAAAAGAGGAAGAAAAGGTAGGAGAGGTAAAAGGAAGTAAACCAATAGATGAGCCATCTATTGAAGTACATATGAAGATAAAACAAGAAGTGATAGATAGCACTCCTATCACTCCATTGCCCTCAGTATCATTTTTGTCAAGTTTGACACCAGACACCACTAGTTTGGACTCTTGGGGAGAAGAAGACCTGATCAAGATCAGTGTTTTAGCTATGGAAAAAGAAAAAGAGAAACAAGTAATGAGGAACCCTTTGTTTGTTGAATCAGTCAAAATTTTGAACAACCTATTACCTTCAGACAAAAAAGTGTCCAAGGTCCATACAGTTGATGATGTTAGCACCATCCTTACAGCCTTCAAGACTAACTTCTCTAGCTTGGAAGAATCTGCATCTCAAGTAGCAGAAGAGAAATACATGAAAAATAGATTGAGTGAACTGGTTAGTAACTTTTCACTTAACCTAAGTTCATTAAAGGTTGGTCAAGCATCTTTGAAGGAATTTTATGCAAAGGGAAGGAAGATCATTGCAAATTGTATGAATCAAGATAAGTTAACTACTGATCACTACAAGAGAATCCAAGAGGTAGAAGCAATGATTGACAAAGTAAAGAAATGTGTAGAAGACCCCTCCACTGATGTGAAAATGTGCAACAATGTATACCAAGGGTAGATAGACAAGATAGAAAAGGCAGAGAAAGAGATGTCTAAGATAAGGGCAAGGTAGACATGGCTCAGGAATGCTCTTGCGCCCTCTCTAGATATTCTAAATAAAAACATCAAGGAGATCGATGCCACTATGGTGACATATGATCAAGGCTTGAGTATAGACTTGGAGAAGATGGAGAAGCTACAATATGCCTTATGCGCCCATCTATAGATTGTTAATGCACTGATTGCATTTTGGAAACAAGAGATCCAAAATTTGCAGATAGCATATCTAGATGTCCTAACCTTGTAAGTACTTATAGATACATTTTTGGAGCACCTTTTTCATTAATGTCAAATGGGGAGTATTGTATAGAATATGGAGTCTTATATATATGTAAAGAAGAGGCATAGTAAAGAGTATAAGTGAGATATAAGTTAGAGTATGTTAAAGAGTTTTTGTATAAGGGTATAGTTAGTAACTTTTCCATATTCCTTTGTTGCCATTAATGACAAAGGGGGAGATTGTTGGCAAGTTGACTACACAATTGTATATGACTAGATTTAGTGTTTTCATTATGGAAACAAACTCATATAGTGTTTTGGAGTCAGCACACATTATCAGAAGATCATAATTTGGTTAAGTACAGAAGACTGGATAGTTAACAAAGCACTAGTAGATCAGAGCATCAGCGCACATGCGTATGATAGAGTTATGGTATGTGCCCTAGAAGATAAGCTAGTAAGAGTGTATGCATGCTAAGTATAAGAGTGCATGATCAGAAGATATAGTATGGTGAAGATACAGATAGTTAAAGTAGCACAGACAGTAAATGCTAGAACAGAATAGAGTATGCAGCCGACTGATGATAATTTGATTAGCAATGATATTATTGTTTTGTAAAGGCTATGTGCCTATTGTAATTAATTTTTAGACATGTAATTATGTTTTTCTATAAACACGCTTGAGCCAATTCACTTGGAAGTGTTGTATGTAATTGGTTATAGGCCAACCTAGTTAATTGTTTTGGTAGTACACATAAATATTAGATGTGCCTTTGTAAGAATGCATGGATGTTGAAATAGAGATAAGATAAGTAGAGCAGAAGTATGTTAAGATTAGTAATAATGTATTAAAGCTTTGCAAGAGTTCAAAGCATCATCGCATCAAAGAAACTGATCTGACAAGAAGTGTCACAATACCAGTTCATCCAGTAGATATAGTGTGTATCTGACATCAGATGGTTGTAGCCTTCACCACTTGAGTAGTGAGCTCTAGGATAGTGTGTGCCCACCCCTAATAGGGTTATTGTAAAAGACTCCTAATAGGGTCTGACCCTTGACAAGGTCACTGTACTAAAATCATTGTAAAGAATAACTCCTAACAGGGTTGCAGATCTTCTAACAAGGATCATAAGACACTAGTATAGTTATTAGTGGGTGTCAATTCCCACTGGGGTTTTTACCTATTTGGGTTTCCCCATAACCATATTGGTGGTATGTGTTTTGTTTATGTATCTAGTTTATGTTGATGTTCATTTCAGTACTTAAGCATTCAAGTTAAGTTCCAAGAGTAAAGTAAAAAGATTAAATATAGTGAACACTGATTCACCCCCCCCCCCCCCCCCTCTCAGTGTTCCTATTCCTAACAAGTTTTTTGTAGAAATGCTTGTGTGCTACCTCTTCACTCTTTACTCCCCAAGCTCAGGGGTGGCCTTGTAAAGGCCTAGGTTGGGAGGTGAGCCTCCATGGTCAGGCTTTTTTATTGCAGGTTCTATGTTGCAAGATTGATAAAGGAAGGAAAGATTTTGTGTGGACCCAAAGGGATGGAAAAATATTGTTGGTTTTATTATTTTAAGCTTTGTATATGGTATTTAAGCCAAAAGAGAAGCAGCTTGTATGTGTAAGCCTTCTAGGACTTTGTTAAGTTGTTTTTGTTACAGTTGCCTATTGAGTTCTATAGATATTAAAAAATTTGTACTTCCATATTGTTGAAATCTCAAACTGTAATCAAATTCAAAGTTCTTGATTCTTTATTCAAGTTATAACTTTGTATATTAAAAATAACTTTGTAGTTGTTTGAACAGTAAGCTTGTACACAATTTTTTGTCTTGTACCCTTTCAATATGTGAATTTGAAGAGGAAAATTATGTTGTAGTGATATTAAATATGATTTAAGTCTGTATTATGTGGGTTGGTTTTGGGAGGATTTGAATAAGGGGGCTTTGTGTATTTCTTGTAATTAAAAAGAAAATTGTAGTTAATCTAGCAATGATAGCAATTCTAGAAATGATTTGTTGAGTGAAAGAAAAAAATATGGAACTGGTTTCTTGTATTGAACTGGCACTATTATTCTTTGTATGGAGGAAAATATTTACTATTCTTTATTAGATTGTCATTGTTTCTTATGCTGAGAATTATTTTTCCTTGGGCAATTTGTTGGAAACACTTAAACTTTTGGCTCTATGTTTGGGTTTTTTTTTTCTATTTTTCATTCCAAACTTAGAAATGTTTTTTTAGTATCCTTCGAGACTCGTCAGAATTTTTAGGTTGGCCTTCCTCCTCAACTATTATGACCTTCGGTCTTTCATAGATTTGGTTGTGTGAAAGAAAGTTGTTTTTTTACGAAGGTAGAGATATCACCCTTACCTTTGAAGTCCACCTTAACATTTCATTTCATTCGAAAAAGAAGTCACTTAAACTTCTCCCTTTCAAATTTTCAAGCATTTCATAACCCTTGCGTCAAAATTTTGAAAACGCACCACCCTTGCTTTGTTTCCAAAATTTTTCCCTCTAGTTATCTTTCAAACTTGCCTGCAAAGAAGAGACTATCTTTTTCCACTAAGGCAAAAATCACACATCTTGCCTTCAAATCCCGAAGCCAATTTCCCTTGACATGAGAAAATCACTAAGCTTCAAACTTAACCAACGAACTTTCCCTTTAACTTTTGGGTATTCTTAAGACTTGCACCAGGAAATTGAAAACACACCACCCTTGCTTCATTTATGATCATTTGAACCTTTGACGAAGAGTTAAACTTTTTTATTGTCTTCTTCCAGGATTTTGGAAAGAGTGTGACTTAGCTTCTTTTTCTAAAACCCTACACCACAAAGTCTAATTTTTTGAAACTTCGGACTTCAACGTCGGGCAATGTGAAACCTGACATCCTTCTTTCCTTCACAACTTAGGCTTTTTGGATTTTGCACCTCACCCCTTCATTTTCTGAAGATGATGTCGTCAATCTTCTTTTCTCTGATGTAAGCTTTTTTGCTAAGTCCTTTTGTTTCATCTCATTTCGGGAAATGCACTCATTCCCTTCGAAACCTAACTTAGTAGCACACCTGATAGCCAATTTCTAAATTGGTGTAGGTATAGCTCACTTTCAGATTTTGCACCCTCCAACTGCTATTTCTGATGAAACTTCGTAGCTAGGGCATACATTTTCTAAAATTTTGCCTTTGTCTTTTTGAGGTGAATTTTGAGTCTTAGTTGGTGTTTTCTAGAATCCTAACATGACTCATTTAGGGAAGCGACATACCATTTTCTTGATGGTAGCCCAATAATGTAATTTTCGATAGGTAATTAGTTTATGTATTCCGACCTTAAGTCTTCCAAGCCAAAATTTTAGTAAGGAGGTTATTTTTTTTTGGATTATTTATTTTGTGTAAGGGTAGAATGATGTGTCAGTAAATGTATTAGCACTTAGACCCTTTTGAGTGAATTCAAATGAATTTAAATATTTTGATTATATGGTTGTGTAATGTTTGTAAATTCTAATGTTTTAAAAAAATGTTGGTGAGTTTTTTGGTGTGTTTTTCCCTCACGGGAGCTTTCCCATTGTCATATTTACCCACAGGTGGAGACAAAGAAGAAGGGGTATTAGTATAGCGAGATTCTTTATGAACTTTAAGGTATTATCACTGAAGATGGACATACTCATGAAAGAACCGATACTAAAAAGGAAAAGATTCATAATCTAGCTATTGAATCTAGGATGAAGATCCAATACAAATTTTCATTGATCTGCATGAGGATTATTTAGATCAATATGTGCACAAATAAGGGAAAAATAAATCACCTTATTATCAAGAGCTTGTGTTGCAACAACAATATGCTTGCCCAGAATAGAAACAATTCTTTGTAGAATATCTTCTTTCTAAAAGTCCAAGGGAGAAAAATGAACCTAAACAGGAACCCGAGAAGGAAGCTTTTCAGCTGAATTAAAACCCATATGCCAAGGTTTAATAAATATTCCAACATTATTGTAAAAATATGGGCCTCCTTAAAAAACCCAATTTCAATCTATCAAAGTGGAGAAGACCACTATAAAATAATTGTTAGCGGCAAGCATAATCTCCATATCTCCTTCAACTTTCCACGAACACTGCATCCAAGGCGGACAAAGGACTATGAATTCCAAGAAACTTGCAAATGAGAGCATGTTGGCTCCAATGTGAAATATCTTTAGAAATATACTCAGGAGAAATGACCACCAGCTGATCCTAGTTTCTAGGAAAACACCTATTTACTTTCTGTAATTTAGAACCCTCGCTCGCATAGAATGTCTTTGTCTATTGTGCATGCATGTTTGATGAAGACCCATTATGAGTCTTATCACCTCCAATCACCACCAAACTTGAGGACATCAAAATACCTTCCATGCAAGACCTCCCAACTAAAAGACCGAACCCACACCAAAAAAAAACACTAAACACCTAAAACACCCACCAAACACTCCTCAAACCGAACACAGTCGTCAATAGGAAATAATCATAGAAACCCCACCTTTCTACACCTCAAACATAGGAAAAAATAGCAGAAAGAGGCTAGGGCATGAAATCTCTATCCCAACCTAGCACTACTCATGTCTCTCATCATAGCTCCAATAACTAAAAGCAACCCACATTATTCTATTATCATTTAATACATTAAGCTCATCTTCAACAAATATTTTTTCTACAAAAATATTTTTAAATTCCTTGCAATTCCAATCTTTTAATTTCTTCTTCAATACTTTCAGTTTGGAAGAAAAGAAAAATAATTTAGATTCTCCAATTTGCTTCTCCTTCCACCATTTCTTAATAATCTTAATAAAATTCCGAGCCTTATACAATATGTCTTCAAATTTGAAATGACATCTAAAAGGACTTTTGTCTCCTTTAATATCCAATGAGATCTAGGATAATGATATGATCCACTAGATGTTGTAATCTGGCCTTTAAAGGTATATGGAAAGGTACTACGCCCTCCTAGAAAGAAAAATCTATTTAGTTTTTTTGCGATATTACTGAAACTAAGTCTTCTATTGGTCTAGGTATTTAACTGCCATTAGCAAATTGATATCAATAGATTGATTCTTGATAGCCTATTCCTTAAAATCATTATGTGATTGGGACACAAATCTACGACCCCCTCTTTTATCTGATCTATCCAATATGTCATTAAAATCCTCACTAAGGATAAAATGTCCATTGGCCCGAGAAGGGATGAAAACTTCAAATTTTTCCATACTTCCATTTTCTTTAGAGTGGCTATAGGACCATAGATATTGATTAGGATGAATACCTTTTATCCCTTGAGGTTTTTAACTGTACAACCCTGCTAGTGAGAGCCTTTGGCAAGTTTATCAATGTTAACTACTTGGGGTCTCTATAGGGTAACTAGGTCTCTCAAAGATTATATTACTTGGACTCCAATACTATTCTAGTTTTTTATTCTATTTTTAAAATGTTATATATCAACATTGGTCATTTGGTTTCTTGAATCAAAAAAATATCTGCTTTTAATTTATTAAATATTCTTCTAACCAATCATTGTTTGTTAGGGGCATTAAGGCCCCTAACATTCATGATAGGATCTTCATGATCCCTTGAGAAGGGTAGCACCCTTTCTTTCTTTCAATAACCTTAGTCTAACCCTTAGCTTTCCCATCTTTAGTCCTTTTCTCTTTAAGAGCCCATTTGTTTGTTGGAATTAAATTGTCAGAATGGAGATTGTCAAATCCTGGAATTGACATTTTCAATATTTGTGTTCAAAACATGAAACTGGAATAGGGATTAGTTAATTCTCATTTACCCTCAAAACCAGCATTTGAATCTTCCATCTAAATAGGTGGAATTGGAAAATCAATTCCAATTCCACTTAAATAGGAATTGGGGGTAAAGAAAAATTTATAATAGTTTGAAATCTATATGCAAAAAACATTTTTCATCTTCTCATTATGAATTCCAGGTAAACTAAACAGTTCCGGCCATATTCCAAAAACCATTTTTTGAATTTACAACTTCCAAAATTGTCAAATACTAGAATTTTGACAATCCCAACGTTATTTAATTCCAGCAACCAAAGAGACTTAAATAATTTCCTACCCCTATCCCTACTTTTGACACAACCCCACTTGAGTCTACTACTTTTTTTGTGAAAATGCCCAATGGTGGTTTAGGAGACTTTGTCTTAGATTGTTTTATTTAGTAGAAGTAACCATTGGGAAGACCGGATCATTTTCTATTAGTTCCTCTACCTTATTTAGAGTTATTTTGAGATCCTCTTCCAAAATTTCTTCAAAAGAGATAAGTTTTTCTTCCACTACCAAGGAGGAAGTTTTGAGATCTACTTTATCTCTCGCAGTACTAGTTTAAGGAGGACTATCAACTTTGTTGGGAGACCTAAGGGGATCCTCTCTAGCATATTCAATTATTACAGTGTGAAATTGATCTTCTGTTTGAGTTCAACGCCCCACCCTTGAAAGATCAGTGCAAGCAAGACTATCATCTTTAACTGTTTCTCCATATTCAACATCCAATTTCCTCTTTTTTTTACACTCTACGGGCTGCCTCTGCAGTGTTTAACATTTTTTTTGAATGACCACAATTTTAAGGATCTTGCTTCTCCTTCCTAATGTCCCGATGTAAGATAAATTTTTAATTAATTTTAATGTCCCGCATGAAGAGGCACACATGATAGGAATTTACGGTTGTTTAAAAGGTATCTCATATCTTTTATATATTTTATTGATTAGTTAGAAGAGTAGTTTTCAAGACTCCTGCTTTGATGGACAAGTGGAGTATAACTGTTTTGGGAAAACCGGTCCTCTCTCCACCTATAAATGATCTTTCAGAATACCATCATATCAAGTCTAAAAAGAATTTATCCGTAAAGGGGTAAGAGAGAGAAACCGATTTTCATCTCATTCAAGCTTCTGGAAGTAATTCTATTTTTCATCTCATCCAAGCATCTGGTAGTGATTAAAGTTTACTACACTGATCATTTCTAGATTTCTACACTAATGGATCCAAGTAAGTAATGTTTCCATGATTATTTAATTTCCACATTATGATATACATGTGAAGATCATGATAGTTCTAGGTCTTGAGATTATAGTAGATGTAAATTACATAACGATAATTTAATATTTTAATTTGCATGTGGTATCAGAGCATAGTTAAGAACTTTCATGTTTTTCTAGTATGTTTAATAATGTTTTATCTATTTTACCGGATCAAATTTATTTTCCATTATGTTTAATAATATTTTATCTTTTTTATCAGATCAAATTTATTTTGTGTGCTATAAACACAAAACCATGATCTAGTATAATATATGGTTGCCGCATAATAAATTTGTTGTATTGATTAATTTTATTTATTGATTTAATGTATATGCAAAGTCATTATATTAATTTGAGGTCTATATTATGATACGGCTCAGTAACCACCAAAGTGGTCCAATCGGAATGATATGTAGATATCAAGTTAAATTATTGAAGTTTAATATTTTTCTTTTCCCAGTGTTAAAAAATAAATAATGACTTTGCAAATCACAATTATTTAATCAGTACAATATTAGGTTGGCCCAAAGGTGCACCATTTCCTTTTTAGAGATTAATTAATTGGAATAGGATGGTTAGTGAATATTCATGATTAAAGGTAAGTACATATACCCAAAGGTAATAGACATACTTAGTTGTGAATATTTTATCAATTAGTCCTATTAGGTGAAAGGGAATCACCCTAATTGTTAATAGTTTACCATAAGATTAGCCCAAAGGTAGATCACGGTAATACTATTTATTATTGAACCATGTGTTTTTATATTGGTTATTTACTTATAACTCTTAATATTAATGTTGTGAACATGAATTTATGGTTGCAGTGTCAGTTCTTGTTTCACTACATTCACATGCATCTTCTGTTCCGATCTTGAATGGAATGAATTTCTCAAATTGGAAAGAATGGGTTCAGTTTCACCTTGGTGTTATGGATCTTGATACAGCTCTTGAAACTGAGAAACCAACTGATATTACTAATAAAAGCAACACAAAAGAAAAAACTATATTCCAAGCATGGGAAAGATCGAACAAACTGAGCCTTAAGTTTATGCAGATGACTGTAGCAAACAACATCAAGTCAACTCTTCCTGAAACTGACAATGCTAAAGAATTTCTAAAATCTGTGGGAGAGCATTTTCGAATAGTTGACAAGTCCCTTGCTAGAACGTTGATGGCTACGCTTACCACCATGAAGTTTGATGGTACGGGTGGAATACATGAGCATGTCCTTGAAATGACAAATTTGGCTGCTCAATTAAAGAATCTTGAGATGAAGGTGGATGAGTTGTTTCTCGTGCATTTTATTTTGAACTCCTTGCCTCCTCAGTATGGGTCTTTCAGATTCACTATAACACTATTAAGGATAAGTGGAATGTGAATGAGTTGGCTAGTATGCTCAGTCAAGAAGAGGCAAGACTTAAGCAACATGGACAACATTCAGTTCATCTCACAACTCAAGGAGCCGAAAGGAAGGGGGAAAAGCCCAAAAAGGGCATGAAGAAAGTACCATCTATGGTGTATGAGCCTAATTGTGGTTCTATGGCTTATAAGAAGGAAAAGAACAGTGATAAGTGTCACTTTTGTAAAAAGTCGGGACACTATTAAAAAGACTGTAAAAAATGTAAGGAATGGTTCAAAAAGAAAGGTATGAATTTAATTTATGTTTGTTTCGAATCAAACCTAACTGAAGTTCCTTCTAATACTTGGTGGATTGACTCTGCGGCTACTACTCATGTTTCAACTATGATGCAGGGATTCCTTACAACCTAGATCATAAATCCAAATGAAAATTTTCTGTTCATGGGAAATTGGGTTAAAGCTCCAGTTGAAGCCATTGGGACTTATCATTTATTTCTAGATTCTGGTTATCATTTGGATCTGTTTCAGACTCTTTATGTTCCTTCTATTTCTAGGAATTTAATTTCCTTTTCTAAACTTGATGTGGATGGTTACTCTTTTAAATTTGGGAATAAAAATTTTAGTTTGTTTAAGAGTACCTCTTTTGTTGGTTCAGGTATTCTTTGTGATGGTTTTTACAAATTAAAACTTGATAATCAATTTGCTAAAACTATTCTTATCCTGCATCATAATATTGGTACTAAACATAGTCTCACGAATGAAAATTGCTCATACTTGTGGCATAAAAGGTTGGGACATATTTCCAGAGAACGGTTACTAAGATTAGTAAAAGATGGGATTCTCTTGAACCTAGATTTTTCTAATTTTGGGATATGTGTGGATTGTATTAAGGGAAAACAAACCAAACACACCAAGAAAGGTGCCACAAGAAGTACAAAGCTTCTTGAGATTATTCATACAGACATTTTTGGGCCTTTTGATAATCCATCTTTTGGTGGAGAAAAGTATTTTATCACCTTTATAGATGATTTCTCACGTTATAGCTATGTCTATTTGCTGCATGAAAAATCTCAATCAGTGGATGCCCTTGAGGTGTACATTACTGAGGTTGAAAGGCAATTAGATAAAAAGGTGAAAATCATCCGATCTGATAGAGGTGGTGAATATTATGGAAATTATGATGAAATAGGGTAGTGCCCTAGCCCATTTGCTAAACTCCTTGAAAAACATGGCATATGTGCATAGTATACTATGCCTGGAATGCCGCTGTAGAATGGTGTAGCTGAAAGGCATAATCATACTTTAATGGATATGGTTAGGAGTATGTTAAGTAATTCCAAATTACCTATGTCATTATGGATGCACGCTCTTAGGATTTTTGTATACTTATTGAATTGAGTTCCTAGTAAGTCAGTTCCAAAGACCCCTTTCAAACTATGGATAGGAAGGAAACCGAGTTTAAGACACCTGCATGTTTGGGGTTGTCCAGTAGAGGTTAGAGTGTATAATCTGCATGAAAAGAAATTGGATTTTAGAACCATCAGTGGTTACTTTATTGGTTATCCTAAAAAATCCAAAGGCTATAGGTTTTACTATCCTAATCACAGTACGAGAATTATAGAAACTAGTAATGCTAGATTCATTGAAAATGGTGAAGTTAGTGGGAGTGATAGATCACAAAGTGTGGTTATCCAAGAAGTTAGGGTATAAGCCCTGGTACCTATGGCTTCAAAGGAAATTGTTTTTCCTATCGTTGTTGAATACCGTGACAACATTGAATAACAAATTAATGAACCACCACTCTATAATGAGACTGTCATCCATGAACTAATAGTAGAAGAACCACCAATGGTAGAAGAACCACCAACAGTAGCATTAAGAAGATCTCAAAGGGAAAGGAGGTCTTCTATTTCTGATGATTATGTGGTTTATCTACAAGAATCTGGGACATGTAAAGATCCGGTTTCATTTTCACAAGCCATAGAAAGTAGTGATTCTACTAAATGGATTGTTGCCATGAATGATGAATTGAATTCAATGGACCAGAATGAAGTCTGGGATCTTGTTGAATTGCCCAAAGGATACAAGAAATTTGGTTGCAAATGGGTCTTTAAGACCAAACACAACTCTAAGGGCAATATTGAATGGCATAAAGCCAGACTTGTGGCCAAAGGTTTCACTCAAAAAGGAGGCATAGATTATAAAGAGACTTTCTCTCCTATATCCAAGAAAGACTCACTTAGAATCATCATGGCATTGGTGGCTCATTATGATTTGGAGTTACACCAAATGGATGTGAAAACTGTGTTTTTGAATGGGAGTTTAGAGGAAGAAGTCTATATGGATCAACCTAAAGGTTTCTCCATTAAAGGAAAAGAACACCTGGCTTGCAAACTTAAGAAATCGATATATGGACTTAAACAAGCTTCTCGAGAATGGTATCTTAAGTTCCATAATACTATTACTTCCTTTGGATTTAAGGAAAACACTGTTGATCAGTGTATATATCTGAAGGTTAGTGGGAGTAAGTTTATATTTCTGATTTTGTATGTTGATGATATATTACTTGCCACAAGTGATTTTGGTTTATTGCACGAAACCAAGAAGTTTCTCTCTATGAATTTTGAAATGAAAGATATGGGTGAGGTGTCTTATGTGATAGGAATTGAAATATTCCAGGATCAATCACATGGATTGTTAGGATTGTCTCAGAAGGCCTATATCAAAAAATTTCTAGAGAGATTCAGAATGGAAAAATGTTTAGCTGGTGTTGCTCCTATTCAGAAAGGGGATAAATTCAGCCTTATGCAATGTCCACAGAATGAATGGGAATGAAAATAGATGGAAGGAATTCCTTATGATTTTTTCATGGGAAGTCTAATGTATGCACAAACTTGTACCAGGACACACATTAGTTTTGCAGTTGGTATGTTGGGAAGATATCAAATTAACATGAGATTGGATCACTGGAAGGCTGTAAAGAAAGTGATGAGGTACTTGCAGGGAATAAAGGATTACATGCTCACATTTAGGATAATTGATAATCTAGAGGTGATTGGCTACTCAGACTCAGATTTTGTTGGATGTGTTGATAGCAGAAAGTCCACTTTTGGTTATTTGTTCCTATTAGCTGGAGGAGCAATATCATGGAAAAGTGTGAAGCAAACTATCGCTGCTTCATCCACTATGGAAGCTGAATTTGTGGCATGCTTTGAAGCCATGGTTCATGGATTGTGGTTGCGGAATTTTATCTCAGGACTTGGAGTTGTCGACTCTATTGCCAAGCTGCTGAGAATTTATTGTGATAACTCCACAACTATATTTTTCTCTAAGAATGACAATTTTTCTAATGGTGCAAAACACATGGAATTGAAATACTTTGTTGTTAAGGATGAAGTTCAGAAACAACGAGTGTCAATTGAACATATAAGCACATTGCTTATGGTTGCAGATCCATTGACAAAAGGATTACCACCAAAAACATTTAAGGAACATGCCAATATAATGGGTATTGAACGTAGCACATAACAAATGTTACTCTTATGTAATAGATTGCATTATGTTATTGCCACTTTGAGATCTTTATAAAGGTATTTCTGATTGATAATTCCTTTTTTTTTTTTTAAATGTGTATGTACATGTATGAAAATGAGTGTATGATGACAGGAATAGTCTCTTCTCTAACAAGAGACATTGTTGTTGGACCTTATGAATACACTTCTTATTTATAGACTAAATTAAATAGGTTACTAGTGTTGTGGTACATGGAAGGGACTATGTTGCTTTATTAACATGGAACTGCCATGACTTGCATTAGTGGGTTGTTTAATTATAGTATTATGATGATCAACTGAAAGATAAGATGGATATGATTTATAGTGTGCCTAATGATTACCTCATAAAAATCTAATGTTAAGTTATCATATGTGCCGAGTGGGAGAATGTAAGATAAATTTTTAATTAATTTCAATTGCCCACATGAAGAGGCACACATGATAGGCAGTTATGGTTGTTTAAAAGGTATCTCATATCTTTTGTATATTTTATTGATTAATTAGAAGAGTAGTTTTCAAGACTCCTGCTTTGATGGACAAGTGGAGTATAACTGTTTTGGGAAAACTGGTCCTCTCTCCACCTATAAATGATCTTTCAGAATACCATCATATCAAGTCTAAAAAGAATTTATTCGTAAAGGGGTAAGAGAGAGAAACTGATTTTCATCTCATTCAAGCTTCTAAAAGTAATTCTATTTTTCATCTCATCCAAGCATCTAGTAGTGATTAAAGTTTACTGCACTCATAATTTCCAGACTTTTGCACTAATGGATCCAGGTAAGTAATGTTTCCATGATTATTTAATTTCTGCATTATGATATACATGTGAAGATCATGATAGTTCTAGGTCTTGAGATTATAGTAGATGTAAATTACATAATGGTAATTTAATATTTTAATTTACACCTGAGGCAACTGTGACATGGATTTATTTTTGGGATAGGATTGGCAATCCATTATCCTACCCCTGACTGGAACTACTTTCATCATGTTTTGCCTAAAAATACATTTATCATTCCTTGTCCTAATTTTGGATATTTTCTAAGTCTAACAACCATATATAAATATATATATATATATCAACAAATTCATATTTTCCATTAAGGAAATTTGCATCCATGCCCAAAAGATTGCCTAATGCATCTCCAATCCTATCCAACAATTCAAAGCCCAAAAAATTTTGAAGGAAGATTATCTAGTCTCACCCATATAGAAGCTTTTTAAATTTTGAAAGATAATGGGTCAAAATTTGCAAACCATTCTATAGACCAAAAAACTAAAACCTTCCAAGATTAAATTTGTAGAGAGCAATTCCATCTTTGTTTTAGAATCCAAACATTCAAGCAAAAGAAAATCATTGGATAAAATCCTAAAACATATCTTATCTTTCAAGGTCTATATCCACCATTCAAATAATTCTTTATATGGTTTGCCTTCCCCAAACCATTTAACAAAAACTGCTCTATCCTTAAGATGATTGATAGTGGTTTGAAGGATTGCCAAAGGAATTGCTATAGTTTTAATCTGACCAGAATCAAGGGCCTTTGAATTTCCTAAATTCTTATTTAGTGGAAGGAGGGAAATGTCACTTGTTTTGAAAATGGTTACCATTTCGAATTTCAGCCTTGCCATTTGGCCTACCAATTTCTTGGCACTTCTCGAAATGTAGCCCCTTGGCCAACCTTGTCATTGTTATGAGAGAATTTGCCATTCTTCCTCCTCTCCTCAACTATCTCCACCTCTATTTTTGTTCAACATTTTTAAAAATTATAACATATTAAAATATTGCATAAATCAAATTGGTAAAAAATACAACATTGGATGCAAACAACCTCTAAATTTGAAGTTGATGTGTCCAAACACTATAATATATGCACTAACTATTTGAACTTATATATAAGATATAATGAATAGATTGGCAATAAGAGATGCTACAAAGTGCACAAACTTTACCTCTATATTGAATTGAATTAATCAAATATAAAAAGTCACTTTACTAACAAATCTTTTTTTGGGGGGAGGCCTACTGCGATGGGGAGGCCGCTTGCTGGGATAAATTCCCCGCATGTTGTTGCTTTATGGTTAGCTTCTTCTACCCTAACCCATTTACTGATTCCCACTGCCCCGCGTGAGGACTCTTCCTCTGCTGGGGATGTGCTCCTATCCCCGATGAGGAATGCATCTTTCTCTGTGAGTGGGAAAAGTATGGATCTTGCTTCCATTTTTGTTGGAGGTGCCCTCTCTGCTATTCCTACTATGGATTCTGCTTCTCTTCAGCCAGCGCCCTCTTCTATGGTGTTGCCTGGACCTGTGGGGATAGTTATCCATGATGTGCTGCTGGCTAGGGTTTTGGCAGCAGGTTCTCCTCCTGTCCAGGATCCTAGTTTAGTAGTTTCTAGAACTCTAAGGAAGTCTTTTACTAATATTGTCTCCAAGCCTTTAGTGGTGGAGAAGCGACCTAGGGTCACTACTCCAGTTCTTGTGTGTGGCTCCCTTTCGGTCAGGCTCTCTTCTGCATCTGAAGGGGATTTGGAGAACAATACATAAATTTTTAAAGAACATGGTCTGATCTGTCATTTTAGGGGTTTCTATCCTAGCCTCCCCCTTCTGCACGAGTGGCTTACACATAAATGGGAACCTTTTCTTTCAGATATGATTCACATCTTCCCTATGGCAAAGGGTTTTTTCATTGCTAAGTTTGACCTGGCTAAGGATAGAATGAAGATTCTATGTGATAATTTTTTCTATTGGGAGGATGATAAACTTATGCTTATGATTAAACCCTGGCATCCTAATTTTAATCCCTCATTCGAAGTATTCAATAAAGTCCCTATATGGTTCAGACTCCTAAACCTCTCTCTTCACCTTTGGTAGGACTCCATCCTTGAGGAGGTGGGGGAGGCGTTGGGGGATTTTTTGATGTTGGATCATGATTCTTACAATAGTTATTATTCCACCTTCGCTCCTATTTTAGTAGAACTTGACATTTCAAAGGGCCTCCCAACTGAAATAAAAATAAAATCAACATTAGGATCTTGGATCCAACAGCTTGACTACAAGGGTATTCCCTTCAGATGTCATAAATCCTTTAAAACTTTCCATGTCTCCTCCCAATGTGGCCTGGAAATTAAGAAAAAAAATCTTCTCCCTCTTGGTGGAAGGGAGCTTCTACAAAACACTATACTGTTGTGAAAAATTCTTCTCAGGCTGGTAAGGACAATTTTGTTATTCCTCCAGCTACCCCTTCTTCTGTGGCTACTGGGAATATTTTTGAGACTGCTAGAATTAACTCTGATCTTGGGATTGGGAATGTTGGTATGGTTGGTGTTTTGGGCCCTACGTGCTCTGGTTTGGCGGTTCCTCCTGTTGATATATCTTTGGTTGTGGTTTCTGTTGGCTCAGGGCTAGATGATTCGCTAGAAGGTTTTATTCTGGGTGTTGGGTCCTTAGCTTTGGATCTTTTGTGTTGGCAGGATGAGGCTACTAAGGTTGAAGATGGTTGGGTTATTGTCAAAGGTAAAAATTCTAAAAGATCCTCCTCTTCATTTGACATGACCCTTCGGTCCCATAAAAGGGGGATGAATGGATAGCTCTCTTTCTTAATGTAGTTGATCTCCAATGATTTATCTTTTGTTGCATTTTGGGAATTCATGCATTGTTTCATCCAAGTTGTGGGTGCCAGTGGTAAACCCTCACTTTGGTCTTGCTTCGTTTCGTTTAGAGGGTGTATTTGAATATCTTTTGTGACCATTTTGTATAGGGTTTCAAGGTCCCTTCAAAACCTATTTTTACCTCAATCAAAAAAACAAATCTTTTTTTGTAAAAGATACATTGAAAATAACAAAATGGAAGTCGACCAATCAAATCTACTAAGTATCTTTATTAGCAAATCTTATTTGGTGATAAATATTTAACAAATATTTATTTTAAAAAACAACTCAACTTCAACTATACCAATCATAGTTGTATTTAGTATGAATCGAATTGGATCAACATCAACCCTTACAACAACAATCTTTATAGATCCAATAAAATTGTGATACATACGTCCTACCTTAAATTGATATATCATATTTTTTTTATCGACTACCCAACAAATAATATTATTACAATACTTCAAAGACAAATACCCTCATTATATATCATTTGTTCTATTTAATAAATAGTTGACTGATCAATGGTAGTTACATAGTAGACATAATTGCTCCCTCTTAGTAGTTGTTGAACATAATGACTACATATAAGAGGGAGCATTCATAATTATACATTTACTTCATATAAGAAGGAGAAAATCATAATTATATATTTACTTCATATAAGAGGGAGCAAATCATGTTTGGTGATAAATATTTAACAAATATTTATTTTAAAAAGCAACTCAACTTCAACTATACTAATCATAGTTTCTCCCTCTTAGTAGTTGTTGAACATAATGACTTCATATAAGAGAGAGCAATCATAATTATACATTTACTTCATATAAGAGGGAGCAAATTGAGTTTGGTGATAAATATTTATTTTTAAAAAGAACTCAACTTCAACTATACTAATCATAGCTATATTTAGTATGAATCGAACTAGATCAACATCAAATCTAACAACAATCTTTATAGATCCAATAAAATTGTGATACATACTTCCTACCTCTTAGTAGTTGTGCATACCTGCTCCCTTTTAGTAGTTGCCAAACATAATGACTTCATATAAGAGGGGGCAATCATAAAATATTATACATTTACTTCATATAAGAGGGAGCAAATCGTATTTGGTAATAAATATTTAGCAAATATTTATAAAAAAAAAAAAAACTCAACTTCAACTATACTAATCATAGCTATATTTAGTATGAATCGAACTGGATCAACATCAACTCTAACAACAACAATCTTAATAGATCCAATAAAATTGTGATACATATGTCCTACCTCTTAGTAGTTGTGCACTATGTAGACATAATTGCTCCCTCTTAGTAGTTGTCGAACATAATGACTTCATATAAGAGAGGGCAATCATAATTATACATTTACTTCATATAAGAGGGGGCAAATCATGTTTGGTAATAAATATTTAACAAATATTTATTTAAAAAAATAACTCAACTTCAACTATACAAATCATAGTTGTATTTAGTAAGAATTGAACTCGATCAACATCAACCCTAACAAAAACAATCTTTATAGATCCAATAAAATTGTGATACATATGTCCTACATTAAATTGATGTCATATTTCTTCTATCGACTACTCAACAAAGAATATTATTACAATATTTCAAAGACAAATACCCCCATTATATATCATTTTTTTAAATAAATAGTTGACTGATCAATGGTAGTCACACAGTATGACATAACTGCTCCCCCTTAGTAGTTGTCCAACATAATTACTTTATATAAGAGGAAGCAATCATTAACTATACATTTACTTCAAATTCTAGCCTAAAACTTAATATCAATTAATCAATTAACAAATATATCAAATTTTCCAATCATCATTAAATCTAATAACTATTTTTAAGTTAAATCTGATAACTATTTTTGAGTTAAATCTGATAACTATTATCACTTAAAAAAATTAAATCGGATAACTATTATCACTAAGATAAATAAAATTGCATTTGTTACATCTAACATTATTATCTTCACCAACCCAATAATATTGAACTAATTAAACCAACCAGAAGATAAAATAAATTGAACTTACATAAAGCTATTATCTTCACCAATCTAATAACATTGAAATAAATTAAACTTTAATAAAATTATAGATCTATAGAACTTGCAAGAATTTATAAATCTCATATTAAACTTGAATTTAGGATGATGGCATATTATATTAATAATTTAACTTGACTTACAAAAAGCTATTATCTTCACCAATCTAATAACATTGAAATAAATTTATAGATCTATAGAACTTGCAAGAATTTATAGATCCCACATTAAACTTGAATTTAAGATTTATAAATTGCATATTATATTAAGAATTTAAACTTAACTTACATAAAGCTATTATCTTCACCAATCTAATAACATTGAAATAAAAATAAATTAAACTATCATTCACCAATCTAATCTAATAGCATTGAAATACAATTCACCAATCTAATAACATTGAAATAAAAATAAATATATATCTATATAACTTGCAGGAATTAGGATTTATATATTACATATTATATTAAGAATTTAGAACTTATAGATCAGATATTATATTATTAAAACAATCAAATTTTATAGTTAACTATTTTATCATTTTTGCTTTTGTGTTGTGGGCCTCCTCAAAGAAAGAGGAAAGCCTCCAAAAATTGGCGTATGCCGCTTTGAGTGGCGAAGACACGGTATTCTTTAGTAAAAGGCGAAAGAATAGTTCGCTCTGTCTTCACCACGCGGCTCCGTGATCTTATTAGATGTACATCCTACCTTATTAATACTCTCTCTCCTCCCAGTACTATTACAAACAAACGAATGTGGGACTAAAACTCATATTAAGCAGCGCTCCACCGCAAACTGAAAATGGCATTTTTCAAACCTATGGGGGTTAGAGGTGCATTATGGGCAACAAGCAATTTTTAATCGAATCTAGCCGTAATGGCGCATTCCTCCATGGTGTATGTAGCGGGGAATACTATACGATACTTTTCTTGCTTACCTTTCTCTTCACAAAGACTCAAATGTTATAAAAATTTACTGAGAAGAGACATTAAGAATGCTCTTGCAACAGAAGGATATATTACACCAGTCTGGTACTGTATAATCTACTTTAGAGAAGCAATGTAAGGAGAACTCAAATACATGTAAAGGATGTGCAAACAAATTGGCATCAAAATAAAATGCAGGGGAAAAAGGTGTTTTGCAAAGCCTGCACTTTGCTATTGGGAAGGAGTGTTTGGAGTAAAGCTTTGAGAAAGAAAATTGGGGAGAGAATCGGAGGTAAGAAAGTCTAAAAGCTGACGTTCTTCCATGTAATGAAGGGACTAGGAATCTTATCTTGAAAAACCCAAGCCCTTCTATATGTTTTTTTTTCCTTTGTACTTTCATTTTATATCTATGAGTTGGGTCTAGGAATTTTCCATATTCAATTGCATTTTAGGGACTAGAAATCTTATTGCTGGATATTAATTTTCCCTACCTCTGTCATAATAAATTAATATTTTTCCCTACCTCTGTCATAATAAATTAATATCCAGCAATAACAGGAGTATAACAACAGACAAATTAAATCATGACAGCAGTATAATAAAAACTTAATCATTAAATTTAATGATGGCAACAATGTATCAGCCATAGTTCAAAAAATCGCGCTGATTCACGAGTCCAATGGCGAGTTGACTCGCAAGTCTTTGCCTTGGACTCATGCGAGTCTTTCATCAGTTCCGAGTCATTGACATGGACTTGCGCCATCCACTAAACACGCCCAGCACATGCATAAAGTGGTTTTTTTTTTCATTTTTCCTCTCATTTGATCTTTGTTCTTGCTCACAACAGGGTGTGGAGAGGTTGAAGAATCAACATCAAATCTGCAAACTACATCTAGGTAAGGAATTTTTCTACTTATTTATTGTTTTCCCTTCCATCAGAAATGAAGAAGATCTTGAAAAACAAGGGGAAATGTTGGCAAAATTTTCTCTATTTCTCCTTTTGACTAATTTCCTTATATTTTCATCTTGTTTTTGAATACTATTGTTATCAAATGATTCATTAGCAATTTTTTGTTGTTTTTCCATAAAATCCTATTAATTTTTTAAATTTTTTTCATGTTGTAATAGCTATGGGAAAAACGAAAGATGAGGCATGGAAGTATGGAATAAGGGGAACTAAAAAAGGAGACATAATGTAGTACCCCTCGCATCTTTCTTTTGCTGATACTATGTTTAGTTTGACACTGTTTTATCTTGGTTGATTAGATCAGACATATATTACATGTTATATTTATATTTTGGTGTGTGATTAAACAGTTATAGTTTGGATGTTAATTGTCATGTTGAACCTAAAACAAAACTTTACGTAATGGTTTAATCTAGTAATGATGGATTTTATATGATGTTTTAAATGCATGTATAAATTGAAGTAATTAGATGATGATTATATTTGGTACTTACCCCATACCCGCATGTGTATGGTATCATGTTTGTTATCATATATGTTTTCTTTTCTGTTGACATGCATGTATGGTAGAGGAGGAGGCGTAGTTACCTGCATTTAGTCGGGTCCACACGTCCTAGCCATCCCTACCATTGTCTGATAGTATGTTATATTTGCACATGTACATGCAATGGTTCTTATGCAGGTTGCAGGTACCGGGCATCGACTTCCCTGGCTTGACAGGATGAGCGTGCCATTATTATGTCTCAATGGCGGAGAAGGGGAGTTAGCACTCAGGCCAATTCCCTAACCTAACCTAACCATCCTAAAATCACGGATGAGACCTTACTTGACTCACCTAAATCGAATTCGTCCTGGTAGAACGAATCCGATATATGTTTCCCGGCTGAGCATGATATTGTCTTAGGTTTTGTTTCATGTCGGTGTTGCATTTTGACCTTGTAGATCTCATGTATGATCTCTGATAGTCATTGAAATTATGTTGACACATTGGTAAATATTATGTTATTGGTATGTTATGACTTAATCAGATACATATGCTTACACTATGTCCCTTATGGTTATACTATTATTAATTATATATACGTTAATTGTATATATATGATTATATATAAACACAGCTTATTATATAATCTTGAATATTGAGTGTTATAACTTAATGCAAATGATAAATTAAAAATAAAAGAAAAAGAAATTCTACAATTTTAAATTGTCTCATTTTAGGTAGTTGACTTGAATAGTAGGGGGAAAATAATAAAATATTTCTTCCCTACTTTCCAAGCCAATTTAGAGGCAAAAGAGAGAGACTTGTCACCACTTTTTGATATGCAATTTTTGGAGAAGGAGAAGAGAGGAAGAAGAGGAGGATTGATTTTGTGGAGCACATTTGGATCACAGTTGAGAGGCTGGCTCCATCAACCTGCTTTGAGAATCAAGTAGGTTTCGAATTCCCTTATCATGTTTCCATTCTAGTTTTAAGTTTTCCATTAATGAGAGAGCATATTTACCTTCTTTAAATGTGAAGTGAGAAAACAAAACAATGAGAAATTTAGTTTACATTTGTGATATTTCATTGTTTCAAACTTATAAACCCTCTCAATTCAACCGTAGGAGAAACCAAATTGAAATGCAAGAGAGCTTGATGCTTCATAATCTCAATGGAAATCATTGTATTTAGATCCATTTACTTGCCATTTATTCATTTAATTGATTATATATAGATATATATATATATCTCATTCTGAAATTAAGAATCTAATATATTGTTTTAGAAAACAATTTGGAGGCAAAACACCATTTGCTTGGATAACAAAATCAATTAAAGTCCTTAAGAAAAGAAGCAAGCACAAAAAAAAACAAAACTAAGTATTGAAACCAAAAATACACTTCCAGCTTGCTGGAAAATGTATGAGGAAAACCAATTCCCTTCAAAAGAAAAAACACAGTCAATATTTTAATATTATTCCTACCAACTAGTATTTTATAATATGATTAAATGCATATTCAACTCTAAAATGAATAATGCATATTCAAACTTTAAATTAAATAAGTTGTATATTCAATTCAATGCAACTCTCATTCAAACTTGGCGTGGGACCCACTTCCAATTTGGAGGACAAACCCTTTTTGAAAATAGATAAATGTATATGTAATTAAATCTTCTTTGGGGGCTAAGCCCACTCCCCAACGCCACATGTCAATCTCCTACTTCTTCCCACACCTAACATGTACTTGACATGTCTCCTCACCCTTTCCCCAATGGCTTTGGGCATATTTTTAAATTGTTTTGGGCCCATTCTCCAAGTCTGGCGCCCCTCCATCCACTTGCCTTTACCTTGGACTTTGAACAAGTACTCCCCACTCCTTTCTCATGTCATATCATAAAAGGGTAATTTCATTAAATTGTTTTGTGTTTAATTTCAAAGTATGGGCAAGGCTACGTGGGTTTTGATGAAGACATAAAGGGAAGGCATTAAGTGAAGGGGCTTTGATGATGTGTCAGCCCCAAGTACACTCTTGACCCAATAAAAAGGTTTGAAAACTTTATGCAAGACAAGACCTCCTTTCACATGTGCTAGTTTAGGGAAAGTATTTAATAAGGTAAGGGGGATATATTTCAAGGTTAATTTATTTGTTTATTGCTTGTTGAGGTGGCTGGATTTAAAAGCTATTAGAGCCTATTTGAATGTGAGTAGATACTTTATTAAAAGCTAGTCTAGGATTTAGTGGAATAGAGATCTTATATGTTTAAAATTTATGTATGTTTTATTTAAAATTGAGTAATGAATTTATATTTTGTGAGTTTAATTAATTAACACATTAGTAATTATAATTAATATTCCATTGTAACATTGGGAGTAAAGTATGTCTATAATTTTTAATGGTTATAATGTAATCTTTTAATTAGATAATGAACGTACTCTATAATCAATATTTATAGATAATAGGGAGATATTAGTAAATGTTATCTCATTGTGTTTTCGATGTTCTCTTATTGTGTAATTGTACGAACATGTGAATTATATTATTGGTGTAGTCGATCTGCATATGGGTTAGATGACCAATTAGGGGGTAAAATCCAGAGGTCGGGTACTTGTTGTGGTTATCAGTTATCTATTTGATGATTGTATTTACGATACTATGTGGATGCTATCTTTATTTGCTTGTTTTGGATTAGGGTCAATGTGAGACCTTGATGGGTGGTCAAATCGATCCCTGTTAGTATCTTCCTCCTGGTGGATTAAAATGTGAATTAGTGGCTAAGTGGTTTTATGCCTTGAATGGGATTATGATTGGTCCTTGTTTATCTGTTTACTTGGAATTATTATGATAAATGTGGCCACGAACCAGGATGGGTGTTGTTGTGAAACTAGGGTAGGTTATCTAGATGTGATGTAGGGGGTGGCTTGCAATGGATCGCCGAGGCCCACAAGTGGCTGACGGATCATCCATTGTCAAGTTTCTTAATTCCAGTGATAACATTATAAAAAAATTGATCTAGTTAGGAGAACATTAAAAAGATAATTTAAGATACCTCGCCCATGCCTTGGGTGCTAGTTAAGACTAAGGATGGATGCGGGAAGATGCTAGATGCATCATCGATATACTTGTCTTCATGAGAGATATCGATGCCACATATGATCACTTGAGTGCCGTCGGTTCAGTGAGGAACTTTCAGGACTAAACTCAAGGGTGGATCTACGTGATGACACCTTCCTACTCACACCGTAGATATCCTACGTAGGTCAGTGCCTCTGGTAACCTGTATACCCTCTTGTTCTAGAGATATCTTCTTAGGTGATACTTGTGGATTGGTCCTTAGTGTGTGTGTGGGCCTGGTGATTATCTCCCTAGCACGGTGGGGTGGACCTCTGGGTTCCACATGGTCGGGAGGTAGTGTACTCCTCCATTGAGACTCTTGCGGATTATCCTTTTCACCTGATTGAACACTTGGATCAGTCTATCACATTTGTTGTAGATTTATGTACCCAGTTGTTAGAAGATATTATCTTGTACTTGTAAGAGGTTTCATTTGATTAGTAATGATCCCTACGTGGATCCATGATGTATTTTGATACTTGTAATTGTATTAAATATCACCGCATACCCTACGACATGTGTAGCGGATGTAGGTGATCATGTGTTGTAACGTAATATTGATTTAAGTGATGTATTTAATTCTACTATGTACTTAAAAGTTCTTTAACATTCGATCATGTTAGCGTAGTGTTAGTTAGACAACGTAATTCTACGTCAGGGACCCTTGGGAATAAAACATATGAAGTGTTCATTTAAACTGATGTTTGTAGAACAATGTGATGCTTTATTCAATGTGCTTGTTAACATTAGTAAACAAAAAAAAAATGTTGCATAACTTAGTATAATTTTAGTGTAATTCTCTTGGGTCTCCTGGCGGGGCGTTACAATTGGTATCAGAGCGCGAGTTCTACACTGGGAACTCTGGGAATAATATGTGCGCCCATTAGGTCTTATTAGGTAAACATGTTAAAACCAAACTTAGACATCAAAACAACTTGGTTGTGGTAATCTTTAACTTTCACGAAAATTTGAACCGAAATAAAACTAGAACAATGAAACTTGCTTTAAACTATGTCCTTATGTGGTTGCTTTGGTTTCAAATATGACATACTTAATATATATCTATGCTTAAATGTTTTGTCCTAACCTTATGGTTGCAGGAAATATGCCTCCTATGACTAGAGCCCGTGGTAGAGGTAGAGGAAGAGGTAGAGTGGTTACACCCTCTTTCTCAGTTGATCAGGATAGTGCTCAGAGCCATAGTAGAAATCAGGGTGATAGCCACCAGGATGGCTCAGAGGATTTAGACACCAGACAGATTTTACAGGCCATTCTTGAGAGGTTACCACCTGTGCAGAATAGAGGTAATCAGGGAGATCAGGCTAGGGAGAGGGAGAGGACTCCCCTTAGACAGGTTGTACCAGTAGGGTATGATGCCATTATGGCAAGTCAGATGAAGGACCTGTTTAGAATGCCTAAACTTCCATTTGAAGGCATAGGTACCGGGTTTGAGGCGGACACATGGCTCATTGGTTTAGATAGGTACTTCTCCATGTACTCATTTGCTAGCAATGTAAAAGCTAGATATGCTATCATGCAGTTGACAGATTCAGCATCATCATGGTGGAGGACAGAAGAGAGTAAATTGGGAATCACCATAGATACAGTTACATGGGAGTTGTTCCTTGAGAGCTTTAGAGATCGGTTTTTATCAGATCAGTGGAAACAGGACCGTGCTGATGAGTATCATTACTTGAGACAGAGGAATATGACCGTACAGGAGTATGAGCGGAAGTTCTTTGAGCTGAAACAGTATGTTGGTTATAGTAGTGAATCACCCCTCATGATTCAGCATTTTGTTAGAGGGCTTAGTGCCCATATTGGAGGGGAAGTGAAGGTCTTAGAACCCAAGACCCTTAGAGAAGCAGTAACAAAAGCCATACTCACAGAGAAGAAATTTCAAGGTAAGCAGGGTGGTGGCACATCAGATTTCAGGGGTAAACAGTCACAAGGTAACACTAATTTCAAGAAGCCATCACACTTCTCCAAAGGCAATCAAAATCAAAGTCAACAGAGTTCAAAACCCCCTGATCAGAGTGGTACAGCTTCCAATTCCAGAAAGTTTTGTAATAGTCAGCGCTTCAAGCGCAACCAGTCTTCTCAGCCCACACAGTCAGTGCAGAGCTCACATCAGGGTAGTAGTAGAGGCAGTTTCCATCAGTCCAGTGCACCTTCAGCAGGAAGGGGTTATGGTAGAGGCACAGGTTGTTTCACATGTGGACAGTTTGGGCACATTGCAGTCAATTGCCCACAGCGTGGTTCACAGTATTCAGGGCAGAGACCCGCACCATCCGAGCCTACGATTGGGGATTCAGGTAGATCACACAGAGTGTTTGCAGCAGTAGACCACCATCAGGCAGAGCACCAGGGCACAGTTATTGAGTCATCAGGTGCTATCCGAGGTATTGATGTTTCTATATTATTTGATTCTGGATCTACGGATTCTTTTATATCTCCATTTGTAGTAGAGAGATGTGGTCTAGTGGCAGTAAAGCAAGACATAGGTTGGCAAGTGGAGCTAGCTTCAGGGGAAAAGGTGAACACAAACACCTTAGTTCATCATTGTTGGGTAGATTTGGGTAGCATTGGCACTTCAGTTGACCTTCATATTATTCCATTGGGGTCATATGATGTTGTTTTAGGCATGGATTGGTTGGAATCCCATGGAGCTACTATTGATTGTAGATAGAAGATCATTAAGTGCAAGGATGATCAGGGTAAAAGCATTGAGCTTAGAGGCATTCAGCATCCTGTTTCTCTTCGTATGATTTCTGCCATGCAGTTGAAGCGAAGTATGAGAAAGGGATGCCAAGCGTTTGCAGTGTCCTTGAGGGAGTTTGAGGATGAGGATGGTGAGAAGAAGTCCCTTGATCACCCTGTGTTACAGGAATTCATTGATGTCTTTCCAGATGAGATCCCAGGTATGCCACCAAAGCGGGATATCGATTTTCGTATTGATCTTGTTCCAGGAGCAGAGCCTATATCTAGAGCTCCATACAGGATGACTACACAGGAGTTGAATGAGTTGAAGCTGCAGTTGGAAGAATTGTTGGCTAAGGGATGTATCAGGCCTAGTGTTTCACCTTGGGGAGCACCAGTCCTCTTTGTTAAAAAGAAGGATGGTTCATTACGACTGTGCATTGATTACAGACAGTTGAACAAAGTCACAGTCAAGAATAGGTATCCCTTGCCACGGATTGATGATCTCTTTGATCAGGTGAAAGGCGCTAGGGTGTTCTCTAAAATAGACCTCAAGTCAGGTTATCATCAGTTGCGCATTAGAGAGGAGGACATCCACAGGACAGCTTTCCGGACATGCTATGGTCACTATGAGTTCACAGTGGTACCATTTGGCTTGACGAATGCTCCATCTGTATTCATGAGTTTGATGAATGGGGTATTTCGTAGGTATCTTGATCACTTCGTTGTTGTCTTCTTGGATGATATTTTGGTTTATTCTAAATCCATGGAGGAACACGAAGAGCACCTTCGGTTGGTATTGCAATGCCTTAGAGAGAATCAATTGTATGCTAATCCAGCTAAGTGTGAGTTCTTCAAGTCAGAGATTCAGTACTTGGGCCACGTGATCTCGGGTGATGGTATTTCAGTGGATCCCGCAAAGATCCAGGCTATAGTTGATTGGCCGGCACCTACAAATGTGCCAGAGGTTCGCAGTTTTATGGGTTTGGCAGGATATTATCGTAAGTTCGTAGAGAACTTCTCTAGAGTTGCTTATCCCATCACCTCATTGCAGAGAAAGGGTAAGAAGTTCTTTTGGTCTGAGAAGTGTGAAGAGGCATTCAGAACCCTCAAGCATAAGTTGACTAGTGCACCTATTCTTTCAGTACCTGATCCCACAGGTGATTTTGTGGTTTGTACAGATGCTTCGTTGGAGGGTATTGGAGCAGTCCTCATGCAAGGAGGACGGGTGATTGCTTATGAGTCTCGCAAACTCAAGGATCATGAGTTGAACTATCCCACGCATGATCTTGAGCTAGCAGCGGTAGTCCATGCTTTGGTCCGATGGAGACACTTTTTATTGGGACACCGATTTGAGCTTCATACTGATCATCGCAGTCTACAGTATATTTTCACTCAGCCTAATTTGAATGCTAGACAGAGGAGATGGATGGAGTTCCTTTGTGAGTATGATTTTGAGGTTAAGTATATCCAGGGGAAGGAGAATGTGGTAGCTGATGCTCTTAGTAGGAAGAGACGAGTTGCAGCTGTGACTACACTTGGTGTTGGTTTGAGGAGTAGGATCTTGCAGGCACTTCCTCGAGATACTTTTTATCAGGAGGTGAAGGGAGAGATTGAGTCTGGGAGACCTCTAGTAGGCAGATTTGAGGGGTATGTGTTGGAGTCTGATGGTTTGTTGCGTCATGCGAGCCGGATCTATGTACCACCATTGGATGATCTTCGTTCATTGATCTTATCTGAAGCTCATTGTGCACCTTACTCGGCACATCCTGGTGTCAAGAAGTTGCATGCAGATCTTCGACAGCTATATCATTGGTCAGGAATGAAGAGGGATATTGCTGATTTTGTTGCTAGGTGCTTAGAGTGTCAGAGGGTTAAGGCAGAACATCAGCATCCAGCAGGACTTTTACAGTCACATAGTATTCCCTCGTGGAAATGGGATGTTATATCGATGGATTTTATCGTGGGTTTGCCTTTGACACCCCGTAGACATGATGCTATCATGGTCACTGTTGATCGATTGACTAAGGTAGCTCATTTTTCTCCCATGAGATCCTCCTACACAGCTTCATCAGTAGCTAGAGTCTTTATGCAGGACATAGTGAGATTGCACGGTATTCCTCGAAAGATTATTTCTGATAGGGATCCAGTATTTACTTCTGCATTTTGGACTTCTTTGCAACATGATTTGGGTGCTCAGTTGAACTTTAGCACAGCCTATCACCCTCAGACAGATGGGCAGACAGAGCGTGTGAATCAGGTCCTAGAGGATATGTTGAGGATGTATGTCATGGATAGGCAGACACATTGGGAGGATTATCTATACTTGGTGGAGTTTGCATATAATAATGGATACCATAGTTCCATTGGCATGTCACCATTTCAGGCATTGTATGGATGTCCTTGTCGTACACCCCTTAGTTGGGATAGGTTAGATGACAGGATTCTTTTGGGACCAGAGATGCTTCGTGATATGGAGCAACAGGTGGAGCGCATTCGAGAGCATTTGATCACTGCACAGGATAGATAGAAGAAATATGCAGATGCTCATAGGACAGATATTCAGTTTTCAGTTGGGGATAAGGTGTTCTTGAGAGTGCGTCCAAGGAAGAGTCCAATCCGTTATGGAAAGGGTTCTAAATTGGCGCCTCGATTTGTTGGCCCATTTGAGATTTTGGAGAGGATAGGTCCAGTTGCTTACCGTCTTGCATTGCCACCTAGCCTATCTCGCATACATGATGTATTCCATGTTTCTGTTCTTAGGAAGTATATTCCAGATGTGACACATGTTCTTGATTGGAATGCATTACAGGTCGAGGACGAGCAGCTGGCTCTGGAGCCCGTGCGCATTTTGGAGCTTCGGGATATCACACTCAGGGGTCGTATTATTCCTCAGGCCAGGGTCTAGTGGGACCCAAATGATGAGACCACAGCTACTTGGGAGGATGCATCTCGATTGCGGGATGCCTATCCTTATCTGTTTGCAGGCTTCCAGGAGTAAGCCTAGTCCTAGGGGGGGAGGATGTAGTACCCCTCGCATCTTTCTTTTGCTGATACTATGTTTAGTTTGACACTGTTTTATCTTGGTTGATTAGATCAGACATATATTACATGTTATATTTATATTTTGGTGTGTGATTAAACAGTTATAGTTTGGATGTTAATTGTCATGTTGAACCTAAAACAAAACTTTACGTAATGGTTTAATATAGTAATGATGGATTTTATATGATGTTTTAAATGCATGTATAAATTGAAGTAATTAGATGATGATTATATTTGGTACTTACCCCATACCCGCATGTGTATGGTATCATGTTTGTTATCATATATGTTTTCTTTTCTGTTGACATGCATGTATGGTAGAGGAGGAGGCGTAGTTACCTGCATTTAGTCGGGTCCACACGTCCTAGCCATCCCTACCATTGTCTGATAGTATGTTATATTTGCACATGTACATGCAATGGTTCTTATGCAGGTTGCAGGTACCGGGCATCGACTTCCCTGGCTTGACAGGATGAGCGTGCCATTATTATGTCTCAATGGCGGAGAAGGGGAGTTAGCACTCAGGCCAATTCCCTAACCTAACCTAACCATCCTAAAATCACGGATGAGACCTTACTTGACTCACCTAAATCAAATTCGTCCTGGTAGAACGAATCCGATATATGTTTCCCGGCTGAGCATGATATTGTCTTAGGTTTTGTTTCATGTCGGTGTTGCATTTTGACCTTGTAGATCTCATGTATGATCTCTGATAGTCATTGAAATTATGTTGACACATTGGTAAATATTATGTTATTGGTATGTTATGACTTAATCAGATACATATGCTTACACTATGTCCCTTATGGTTATACTATTATTAATTGTATATACGTTAATTGTATATATATGATTATATATAAACACAGCTTATTATATAATCTTGAATATTGAGTGTTATAACTTAATGCAAATGATAAATTAAAAATAAAAGAAAAAGAAATTCTACAATTTTAAATTGTCTCATTTTAGGTAGTTGACTTGAATAGTAGGGGGAAAATAATAAAATATTTCTTCCCTACTTTCCAAGCCAATTTAGAGGCAAAAGAGAGAGACTTGTCACCACTTTTTGATATGCAATTTTTGGAGAAGGAGAAGAGAGGAAGAAGAGGAGGATTGATTTTGTGGAGCACATTTGGATCACAGTTGAGAGGCTGGCTCCATCAACCTGCTTTGAGAATCAAGTAGGTTTCGAATTCCCTTATCATGTTTCCATTCTAGTTTTAAGTTTTCCATTAATGAGAGAGCATATTTACCTTCTTTAAATGTGAAGTGAGAAAACAAAACAATGAGAAATTTAGTTTACATTTGTGATATTTCATTGTTTCAAACTTATAAACCCTCTCAATTCAACCGTAGGAGAAACCAAATTGAAATGCAAGAGAGCTTGATGCTTCATAATCTCAATGGAAATCATTGTATTTAGATCCATTTACTTGCCATTTATTCATTTAATTGATTATATATAGATATATATATATATCTCATTCTGAAATTAAGAATCTAATATATTGTTTTAGAAAACAATTTGGAGGCAAAACACCATTTGCTTGGATAACAAAATCAATTAAAGTCCTTAAGAAAAGAAGCAAGCACAAAAAAAAACAAAACTAAGTATTGAAACCAAAAATACACTTCCAGCTTGCTGGAAAATGTATGAGGAAAACCAATTCCCTTCAAAAAAAAAAACACAGTCAATATTTTAATATTATTCCTACCAACTAGTATTTTATAATATGATTAAATGCATATTCAACTCTAAAATGAATAATGCATATTCAAACTTTAAATTAAATAAGTTGTATATTCAATTCAATGCAACTCTCATTCAAACTTGGCGTGGGACCCACTTCCAATTTGGAGGACAAACCCTTTTTGAAAATAGATAAATGTATATGTAATTAAATCTTCTTTGGGGGCTAAGCCCACTCCCCAACGCCACATGTCAATCTCCTACTTCTTCCCACACCTAACATGTACTTGACATGTCTCCTCACCCTTTCCCCAATGGCTTTGGGCATATTTTTAAATTGTTTTGGGCCCATTCTCCAAGTCTGGCGCCCCTCCATCCACTTGCCTTTACCTTGGACTTTGAACAAGTACTCCCCACTCCTTTCTCATGTCATATCATAAAAGGGTAATTTCATTAAATTGTTTTGTGTTTAATTTCAAAGTATGGGCAAGGCTACGTGGGTTTTGATGAAGACATAAAGGGAAGGCATTAAGTGAAGGGGCTTTGATGATGTGTCAGCCCCAAGTACACTCTTGACCCAATAAAAAGGTTTGAAAACTTTATGCAAGACAAGACCTCCTTTCACATGTGCTAGTTTAGGGAAAGTATTTAATAAGGTAAGGGGGATATATTTCAAGGTTAATTTATTTGTTTATTGCTTGTTGAGGTGGCTGGATTTAAAAGCTATTAGAGCCTATTTGAATGTGAGTAGATACTTTATTAAAAGCTAGTCTAGGATTTAGTGGAATAGAGATCTTATATGTTTAAAATTTATGTATGTTTTATTTAAAATTGAGTAATGAATTTATATTTTGTGAGTTTAATTAATTAACACATTAGTAATTATAATTAATATTCCATTGTAACATTGGGAGTAAAGTATGTCTATAATTTTTAATGGTTATAATGTAATCTTTTAATTAGATAATGAACGTACTCTATAATCAATATTTATAGATAATAGGGAGATATTAGTAAATGTTATCTCATTGTGTTTTCGATGTTCTCTTATTGTGTAATTGTACGAACATGTGAATTATATTATTGGTGTAGTCGATCTGCATATGGGTTAGATGACCAATTAGGGGGTAAAATCCAGAGGTCGGGTACTTGTTGTGGTTATCAGTTATCTATTTGATGATTGTATTTACGATACTATGTGGATGCTATCTTTATTTGCTTGTTTTGGATTAGGGTCAATGTGAGACCTTGATGGGTGGTCAAATCGATCCCTGTTAGTATCTTCCTCCTGGTGGATTAAAATGTGAATTAGTGGCTAAGTGGTTTTATGCCTTGAATGGGATTATGATTGGTCCTTGTTTATCTGTTTACTTAGAATTATTATGATAAATGTGGCCACGAACCAGGATGGGTGTTGTTGTGAAACTAGGGTAGGTTATCTAGATGTGATGTAGGGGGTGGCTTGCAATGGATCGCCGAGGCCCACAAGTGGCTGACGGATCATCCATTGTCAAGTTTCTTAATTCCAGTGATAACATTATAAAAAAATTGATCTAGTTAGGAGAACATTAAAAAGATAATTTAAGATACCTCGCCCATGCCTTGAGTGCTAGTTAAGACTAAGGATGGATGCGGGAAGATGCTAGATGCATCATCGATATACTTGTCTTCATGAGAGATATCGATGCCACATATGATCACTTGAGTGCCGTCGGTTCAGTGAGGAACCTTCAGGACTAAACTCAAGGGTGGATCTACGTGATGACACCTTCCTACTCACCCCGTAGATATCCTACGTAGGTCAGTGCCTCTGGTAACTTGTATACCCTCTTGTTCTAGAGATATCTTCTTAGGTGATACTTGTGGATTGGTCCTTAGTGTGTGTGTGGGCCTGGTGATTATCTCCCTAGCACGGTGGGGTGGACCTCTGGGTTCCACATGGTCGGGAGGTAGTGTACTCCTCCATTGAGACTCTTGCGGATTATCCTTTTCACCTGATTGAACACTTGGATCAGTCTATCACATTTGTTGCAGATTTATGTACCCAGTTGTTAGAAGATATTATCTTGTACTTGTAAGAGGTTTCATTTGATTAGTAATGATCCCTACGTGGATCCATGATGTATTTTGATACTTGTAATTGTATTAAATATCACCGCATACCCTACGACATGTGTAGCGGATGTAGGTGATCATGTGTTGTAACGTAATATTGATTTAAGTGATGTATTTAATTCTACTATGTACTTAAAAGTTCTTTAACATTCGATCATGTTAGCGTAGTGTTAGTTAGACAACGTAATTCTACGTCAGGGACCCTTGGGAATAAAACATATGAAGTGTTCATTTAAACTGATGTTTGTAGAACAATGTGATGCTTTATTCAATGTGCTTGTTAACATTAGTAAACAAAAAAAAAATGTTGCATAACTTAGTATAATTTTAGTGTAATTCTCTTGGGTCTCCTGGCGGGGCGTTACACATAACTTGAACGGAATGTAGCAAATCGATGACAGGTGGAGTGAATAGATTAAAATACCACCTTGCTATAATACCCGGATAAGTTGTGGATGACTGCTCCAATACAACTCCAAAGATTATTAGACACATGAAGGCCCTTCTTGCTAAATATGACTCGCATAAAGAAGAAAGGGAAAATAACAAAACAAGCCATGATAGCTGCAATGAATCCAAATGCATCCAGTTCAGCTCCCTTTCATTGCACAAGCACTCGCAAAAGGAAAGCCCTCTATCATCATCAAATAAACTCATCTATTGTTGACAATGAGGATGAGGTTACTGAAATTCAAAATCCTCCTTCATCAGACCCAATTTTTTTTATTCTGCACAATGTTCCAAGAGCACAACCTTCACTTGAAGGTACAGGATGGAATAAAGAAAAATATGAAAAAAAATAATAACAACAACAAATTTTTGGTACTACAACAATCTTCCTTTCAATGTGGCAATCAACCCATATTGTGAAGGTTTGGTTACTGCATTTACAGTTACAGGCAAGGGGTTTAAGGCCCCAACAACTTATGACTTCAGTGGGCCATTGCTATAGAAATCAATGGAAAGTACACAAGTTCTAGTTGATGATCAAAAAAAAAAATTAAAGGAGAAAAGGATGCAGCATCTTATCTGATGGGTGGATAGATGAGAGAAATAGGACTCTCCTCAACTTCTTGGTGGCTTTTAATGGTGCAATGGTATTCCTCAAGTCTATAGATGCTTCAAGGGAAATAAAAACTATTGAGACTTTGTGCAATTTGTTAAATGGGGTGATTTAGGAAGTTGGAGTTGAAAATGTTGTCCAAATTATCACAGACAACACAAGTGTATCTGTAGGTAAAATATTTATGGAGAGGCATCCTACAATTACATGGAGTCTTTGTGTTGCACACTGCTTGGAATTATTTTTAGAGGACATAGGAAAGATTAGTTAGGTGAAGACGTTGGTTGAAGATGCTAAAAGTGTCACCAAATTCATCTACAACCATACTTGGGTCCTCGCTTTGATGAGAAAATACATAAGTGGCAAGGAGATTGTGCAACCAGGAGTGACATGATTTGCCAGCCATTTCCTCACATTACAAAGCATTCTTGGTGTCATTCCTCATCTTAGGCAAATGTTTGTATCTGATGCTTGGCTACAGTCTACATATGCCAAAAAACCTGAAGTGGAGAAGATAGCAAGTGTTATTTTTTATGATGGGTTCAACAAAAGCAAAGACGAGTTTATCAAGGTAAGTAATTGTTGTGAGGTTTCACATCATCGCCCCAATTCTTGGGGACCCCCGTTTTAAACTTTGGGCCTTTATCTTGCCTCCCGACTTGAGCTAGTAATCCAAGGATCCCGATGGCACTGATAATTGGATTTGCATTCATGGCTTACTATGTTTTCAAAATTTTGATGGAATGATAGGCATGGTTCGAATTTTGAATGATGATGTGATTTCAATTGCAAAATGATGAATTTTTTACAAGGCAATGAATTTTTTCATGGCAATTTGCAAATAAATGGGGCAATTTTCGATTGCTAATTCGATGGATAAATTAATAAATTGTAGAATCTGAGACTTATATGGTTATTTTCGAAACCTCATGCATTGAATTTCATTTTTTCATGGGGCAATTCATAATATTCTTGAGGCAATGACTAAATGATAGAGCTATTTTCGATATTTTTGATTTTTTCAAGTTGTCAATGTATTGGATAAACTTAAAATCTGAAAATAACCTTGTCATTTTTGAAAATCCAGCATACATTGAATTTCGAAATTCATGAAAGGGGCCTTTTAATTTTATTGTTTGGGATGTTGTGTTTCAAAAATCAAAATTAGTCTTTGGAATTGCAAACAGGCCCAGCCCCATTTATTATTTTCGAATTTGGGGGATTTTATTTCTAAAATTTCAAAATTACTTGGTATTTTTACCAAGTCGGCTCTGTTTTGGGTTCTTGTTTTTTTTTGCTAAAACAGGCCCAGTTGGCCCTGGAATTAGGGGGAGCGTGTGGGGTATAAAAAAGACTCTTGCCTCCCCATTTCCACACAATGCAATTCAACTTCTCTGCTCTATTATTTTAGCAAAAATCAGAGAGTGTTGGCGACAATTTCCTCATCATTTTGGCAGTGAATTCCATCAATTTGGCAGCGGTTTTGAATGCAAGGAAGTAGAGATTTATTTCAGATCTGATTGGGGGCACCATTTAGCATATTTTGAGGGCATTATATTGGCATTTTTTATCAAATCTGAAAATCACAAGATATTGCAAAATTGTTCTAGATGTAATCAAGGCCTTTTCTTGATCAATCATTTCTAGAATTTTGGCAAAGGTGAAGTGGAGGGTTTGATATTTGAAGACATCATTCTTAGATTTTTGACAAGAGGAAGGAAGAGCTAAATGCCAATATATGTTTCCAGAATTTCATCATGCCCGAAATTCTGATTTGAAAGCAAAGGTTCATATTTTTTTAGAAGATTTTGTTGCTCGGCAAAGCGTCTACATTCTGAAGTTTCAATTGGCAAGGGGGGTAGAAAATTCAAGTTGTGGTGTTGAGATTCAGATTTTGGTGAGATAGAAGGCTTCAAGTTTGAGGATTGAGGGCAATTGCATCAAGGTAAAGTTCAGATTTTTATAGTGGTTGTGTAAATTCAGAAGGTTGAAAGGAAGAGCCATCAAGCCAAAGGCATCTACATTCGGTTTCCTTTACAAGAATGAAGTACTTTCAAAACCGGTGAGTGGCCTATCTTATCATTTTCTTCTTAGTTGTTTTCACTTCATAGGTATTATTGTTAAGTGTTGAAAATTAGTTTCAAAAGTAGAGTTAGAAGTTTGGTTAGTAGGTTGATTACTCGATTGTCTTGATTAGCTTTTTTCTCCAAATTCTTGCTTGCATTCTATCATTTTATCATCTTAGGAGGAAGATTAGAGTGATAAGTGTAGCTCATCTCATAGGTAACGGTGGGGAGTGATAAGTGGTAGTCCCACCCCTAGGGAGAAGATTGGAGTGATAAGTGTAATCCATCTTAAGGCAAAGGTGGGGAGTGATAAGTGTAGTCTTCATCATCGTCATCATTAGGGAGAAAATTAGAGTGATAAGTGTAGCTCATCTCTTAAGGTAATAGTGGAGAGTGATAAGTGTAGTATTCCATCCCATCAAGAGGAAGTTTGGAGTGATAAGTGTAGTTTCACCATCATTGTAAAAAAGGCGGGGAGTAATAAGTGTTTAGGATGGCGGATGCCAATGCAAGCAAGTGACCCAAAGGAATTAATGCCGAAATAGGAGACAAGGAAGTCATGATACCCAAGACCACCTTCCTCTCAAAATTGAGGCGAGTCTGAGACACCAACATCGGTACCCTTGACTTGATTCAATTAAGAGAGAGGTTGAAAGACAGCCAGTCCCCTATGGCAAAGATCAAATAGTATGGAATTGTGCAAGAGGAAGGTTCAATCTACCCTAGCAGTGGACATGATACGGCAGAATTGGTTACACCAAGTCATCAAGGCTCACAAAGTCAAATTGCAAATCAAAGTGCAGTGACCTCATCGTGCTTCTCAACCAGATCCTAGGCTCTGCAAAAGGTACATAGTTTGATCCTTGGATGTTTTATTTTATTGAAGAATTGGAAATGGTAAAGGAAAGATTGATTAGATTAGGATCATTAGCATGAATTTAGAGTTGCAACTTAGATAGTACAAAATCAGAGGCAATTCTACATGGGGTCCTACCTTTTCAATTCGAGTGCAAGACTATTAGTGATGCTTTGCCAGTCGAACCAAATCCAATTGGGGAGATGCACTGCACCACTATGGTTGAGGCAAGAGCTTATGGCTGAGGGCAAGGTTGTGGCAATTTGAACAGTTGAAGGTAGTCAAGGGTTAACCAAAGAAGATGGTATTAACTAGGAGGCAGTTGATGAACTTAACGATTATTCCAATTCAAGTGGAAAGATTGTGGAACGATCAAAGAGATATGGCCGAGGCAGGTGCCCCCAAAACCCAAGAGTATTCAAGCAGAGGGGGGTGCATGCAAATCAAATTCAAGTGAGAAGGTTAGAGAAGACTAGGAAAGGTTTAGGAAGGCAAGGATAATGAAAGAGGGAAGCGAGATGAAAGGTTGAGGGGGGTCAAGTTTAATTTCAAGGCGGTGGCCAAGAGCAAGGTTCTCAAATTGCAAAAAGGTTCACATCCAGGCAAGCCACCAAGGTCAAGGAAAGATTACCCCAAGTGCATGGAGACCTCACCCTTTCGAGGTCAGGACATCAAGTATAAGCAAGTTCAAGTGGTGATGAGAAAGTTTCTAAGGACAAGCTCAAGCATCCAAGGCTTCACCTCATCTCAAGGATTAAATGAATTTATAAGATAAAGGTTGATGAGGTGGCAATTTCATGTGCATGCAATCAAATCATGCCAAGTGTCCTATGTTCTCATTGGTTGACAAATTATTATAATTTTCTCATTGACCCACAAAGTTGGTGCCCTCATGTAATTGGTTGAAAGATGGTAACCCTAATTAGGGTTTGTAAGGTTTAATCTTGGCCCTTGATTTTGCCTCTTAATCTTGGCCACTCGTTGTAATTTTGAGCTTCTATATAAGGCCATTTGTACTCATTTGTAAGGGAGTTATGTTGGAGAATTGTTGCCAAAATACTATCAAAATTGTTCTCTATTCATTGTTGTGACTTGCATGGTGGATATGCATGATCATTTTGGTGTATTGCATAGTTCTTCTCATCTCTCAAATTAAAGTGGGATTTCATTTCATGTTGTTAAGAGTAGAAGTAAATAGTTAGTTGCAATGGTGATGTTGGTAAATGTTTGATAGGGATCTATATACTAGGCCACTAGCATCCTAGCGGCTTGTTAGGAAGCTTTGTGTGGTAATCTAGTCCAATTGTTCCTAAGTTCTACTTGCATTTCATCTTTCCACTTGTACTTCAAGTTGGGTTGGAAGATAGGTGTTAGTGTGAAAATCTTAAGAGTATCCCTTAGAATCATCGCACCGATGGAGGTAGCACCGCTGGCAAGCTTTCATTTGGTTTGATCCCCATCCATTTGCCAATCTTTCCATTCAGTAGGAGTAGTAGTAGAGCAAGAAGTAGTTTAGTAGTGAGAAGTTTGAGAAGTAAAGTTGAAAGTGGTAAACTGGAGAAAGTCATTGAATATACATTGCAAAGCTAAATCATCATCATAGCGAGAATTTGACATCTTTCAAGAGAACGAACAACGTAAGCCTGCCGAAGTGATTACCATCAAATCACATTAATATAACTGAGTTAGTATCCACAGGTGTAAGGAACTTTGGAGTATTCTCATATTCTTCATGAGTATATACTTTTCAAGAGAGGGTTGAGTGTTTGATATGCTGTATCAAGTATTCAATTGCTATATGTTATGTAGTGGTATAAAACTCACATCAACAGTAATAAACCCAAATATAAACTTTATACAAGAATCCACTTTCTATTTTTTTTGGGGTTAATTTTGTAATAATTTAAAATTTATTTTCATTTTTCTAAGTGACAGAACCTTTGGTAAGGTTCTTAGTATGGTCGATACAGAGGGAATGCCAATGGGTTTCATTTATGAGGCCATGGATAGGGCCAAATAGGCCATTTCACATTACTATGGTGGAAATTCAAAAAAATATGAAATCCTTTGGCACATCATTGATCGTAGGTGGACACACTAGCTCCACCAATTGATGTGAACCCGAGATTCTACTTCTTTGCTTTATTTAAGGCTAATGAGGATGTCATGGCAGGTGTTGTTACATGCATTGATACGATGGTTCCTGACCGTGACTTGAGAGACAAGGTTCTTGATGAGTTGGAGGTGAGATTTGACATTTGCTATATCTTATAATTTATTTATGATTCATGAATTTAGAAATGCTCATTGTTGAGTTTGAGTCTTTGACAATTCTTATTCATGAATTTGGAAATGTTCATTGTTCAAGATCTACAAGGATGCAGAGGGGCGACTCTTCTCTTCACAACAAGCAATTGATAGGAGAGAAAAATAACAACTAGGTAAAACATTTTGTTCAATACTAAAAGAAAAAATTAGAAACTTGATAATGTTTGTTAATTTGTTACAAACTTACATATTTTACTCAATTCTAATATTTCTAAATGTTTTTTTGTAGATTTATGGTGGGAGAATTATGGTGCTAGCAGTGGGAGAATTATGGTGCTAGCATGCCTAATCTTCAAAAGATAGTCATCCGTATTTTTTCTCAGCCATGTAGTGCTTCTAGGTGTGAACGAAATTGGAGTACATTTGAGAACATTCACACAATGAAGGTGATGATGTCCTCCTTACTGAAGAAGATATTGCAAAGTTAGAGAGAGGTGTAGAAGCATTGGTTGATTCTAGTAAAATGGAGGATGACGAAGATGAGGACTTCGATGTTCAAGAAGAAGAATCAACTCCTCCTTTACATACCACAATGCCTACTAGTTCAAGGTGTCAAAATTTGAGTTATATTAGAAGAGGAAAGAGGAGGATGTAGTCTTTAGTTTGTTGTTTTTCACATTTGGACATATCATTATATCTAATTTTGTAAATATTTATAAACTTATGCTGCTGTTATACATTTTAAAGTTTGCAGCTATGATGATATTTCATATATTGAATATTTGAGATTCATATGACATGTGTAATGTATCAATTATGGCTCTTATGTTCTTTAAATGCATTAATTTCTTTGTGTTTTTATATAAAATTATGATTTTTTTCGGTTTGCCGAGTCCACAGTGAGTCTTTGAACCATGGTATCAGCAATCTAACAATAGAGATAGAGGTGAGACTAGCATAAAAGTAGTTGAAGAGGGAAAAATCTAGTCCCACATTTGCTTCAAGTTTTAAGGGCCCCACGCTTGGCTGTTTCACATTAATTTAGTCTGACTGGCAGTATTTCCAAGTTTCATATTCAGAGTGGAGCCTAAATTGTTGAGCAGTCACCTCTGCTAGCCAACTTTATAAACAAAGTCATTGCTCATGTAAGTGTTAAACCATTCGATGTGTTTATGTTTTGTAACTCTCACTGATAGCTGAGCTTGATGTGAACAAACAGTAGCTAGATGGTGTGAACTGTCATTTGGATTATGCAGTTTCAAATAAAATATAATGTTACTTGAAATTTACTGGATTAGATTATGCTCATAGATCACATTTTATTAGTTTTTTCTTAAATCAAAGTTTTGGATCACATTTCATGATGGAACATGATTCAAAATGTTGATAGAAAAAAACATTCACATAGTTTAATAAAAAAAATTCAAATATTATTTTATAAAATCTAATCTTTAATAGCAAAAGAGGACACACAAAGCAGGTTGAAATTAGCATTAGATCTTTGAACGATAGCATCAACTTTGTTTGCAAGAAAGGCTGCAGAATGGTTTCCATTTTGAAGCTGTTGACTAACAAATTGCCTTAATCACAAAGTAGACCAATAACAATATACATAAATTAGTGAAACGACCCCAGCATTTAATTCAATTTAGTTTAGTGAAATTGCAGCCTAACACTGATACATTATGATCAGTATGCTCGTTAGACATTAATAGCTGATGTTATACATTGTGCTAACTCTTTATTTTATAATCAATATGTATACCCCATCCTAACTCTCAAATTTATTTAAAGCCATTTAGTTTAGCGAAATTGCAGCCTAAACATGAGTGCTTCCCAAATTCTCGCAACTGGTCCTTTGCTAAAAAGGATATATCAAGAGGCTTTCAACAGTACCAGTTATCAAAATCTTCAGTTAGCAAAGGAGCTTGCAGACACATATTCCAATTTTCCAAGATGCCTTGCCAGAGTATCAAGTAAATGGTGGGAAGCTGGTTTTCCGAATGCAAAACAGTTGAGACAGTCACAGAGAAGAAAGCTTGCCATGATCTTACCAAAAATAGTAAAAAACAATGCAACGACCACTTGTATAATGCCTTATCTAGTAGATGAGCAGACAGAACAAGGTGATGATATGGGGAAAAAGACAGTTTTCTTGTATCCTGGGGTTTATATGACTAAGGAAGGCGATATGAAAACTACTGTGGCGGATAAAGTGGAAAAAGAAGAGAGGCTTCAAGACAATAAAGACACATTCAGTCTCACAACTACGCCATTGTTATGGTCCTCAGAGCTTTATGGAATGTGCTTATGATTATGAAAAAGTGGATCGATTGTATAGAAGCAAAGGGGCAACATGATAAAATGAGGCTACAACAAATTGTAGAATTGAATGGGAACCTTGAAAGAGAAAACAAGTTGCTCAAAGAGAAAATAAGAAGCTTACAAAACTATATGGAAAGAGGACAAGAAGAGCTGCAACAGAAATAAAGAGAAGAAACAACGAATGAAAGTGGCATAATGCTGCTGGAAAATATCCAAACAACAATTTCAAGCATGGAGGAAAAAGAGAACAAACTAAGAGATATAAGAGGCCATATTTTGGGCACTGGTTGTAAATGGGTAGTCAAGTGATCAAGTGGAAATCAAAGAAGAAAAAACAAGCAAGAAAAAGCTATGGATATCATCATTAAATGTTTGAGGGACAAGGGACAGAAGTAGAGGTTCGATATTTTAACAGGAGACTTCTTCAAGGACCAATTGAAGTGGACAGGTTCTATCCAACAAGCAAACAGTATAGAAAAGAAAACAAAAGAAGGAAGGACTGGGCATGTAAGAGTTGTCTTAAGAAGCATGAAAGACAAGAATGTGATCCTAAAGAATAGAAGGATGCTTAGAGGTACCCATGTATACTTTGATGAAGACTTGACACTTTCCCAACATGTTGAAGAAGGAAGGAGTGGGGAAAAGTGAAAACAACAAAAGAAGCAGGAAAGTGGGCATGGCTGATAAATGGGAAGGCTCAAATCAGTGAGCATCTACCACACAAAAATAGGAATTTGAGGCTCCATGGGAATAGCTTCACATAATAAGTTGGAGCTGTGGAGGTTACCCAAGGAGGAGAGGATTGAGTTTGGGTCTCAAAGCTGAGGGAAAGGACATTATCATTCTCACACAAACACATGAATATGATGGATGATGGTTGTAGAGTGCCAGACTTTGTAAAATCTTAATTTGGAATGAAGGGATTGAAACCGGTAAAGGACATGGAGGGATCACAGTTTTAGTAAGAGAAACGTGGGATGGAGTAGTAAAAGTAGATAAAGAAGATCCAAATAAACAATATATAAGGATGAAAATAGTAGACAATGAGGTTACTGTCAAGGTGGCAGCATGTTATTTTGTTCCAAAAAGCTCTCGAATCTACAAAAAGAGAAATCTAGATAGTGAAGACTCGTCTGCAGCATTAATGATTTCAGCAATGTAGGAGAAATAGTTTTATTAGGTGACTTTAATGCAAGGACAGCTAATAATCAGTCAATCCAATTGGGTGGAGAAGAAGGGGAGGCTTACAACCCTTTATGGTTTGAGGACCAACTTTTGGGAAGAACTTCACAAGATGGAAACGGGAGTGCCTCCCATTTTGGGGTGGAGCTGCTAGGTTTATGTAGCTTATATGATGTGGTTATTTGCAATGGTATGAAAAATTGGTCAAGATACAGAGGTATTACTTGCAAATCATACAGAGGTATTACTTGCAAATCTTACAATGGACAATGTGTGATAGATTATATAATTTGCTCTTAACTTTCTATTCCTAGGTTGCTGGAGTTCAACATTGGTAGCTGCCCTATTGAAATGAAATTGGATCATTTGCCTCTCCTTGTTAAGTTTTTTATCCATACAAACAGCCAACAAGCAGGGCAGACCATGCACAAGCATAGAAACATGCATTTGCAAGGTAAAATCCTTATGAATCATGAAAATCTGGAGCTTTTTATTCCGGCTTTTGAACAACACCTTTAAATAGAAAAAAAACAACATATCATGGAAGGAAAACAATGAAGAAATGGAATACGTTTGCAGCAGTAAGTTGATCTCGATAATTCATAAAGCACTAAAGGTCTGGAAAAGATCTCAACCTAAGAAACTCTTTTCCAGCAAATTCTTGGTTCGATGAAGAATCCAAAACAACAAGATCATCTTTCAAAGATAATGAATCAAACAAGATCATCTTTCAAAGATAGTGAATCAAACAAGGAAAGAAAAATAGACTATGAGAATTTGGTAAAATTGGAAAAGAAAAACTATGTGATCTCTACAAAGGAGTTAATTTGTTTGGGAAAGCACAACCCCAAAGGCTTTTGGAGGGAGCTACAAAAAGAGAGAACAAACGGAAAGCATCATGGATGCACATTGGTTAGACTACGCGAAGCTCCTTTATGAGTAGGTGCATGACAAAGACAAATCTCCTATAATCAGTGATTCAAAAGAACTCTTCTTGGAAGAAGATGTCAAGCAAGGTGTAAGAAACTTGGCAAGTGGTAAACTCAGAACATTTATGGGTGTCAAGCTGAATTTTAAAATGGGGCATAGAGCTCGTTACTCCTCACAGTAAGAATATTTTTAACAAAGTCACTCAAAGCGGCTTCTTGACTAAATGCAAAAGTATAGGGATTCCTTTGCCCAAACGTGGACACATTAATAATCTTTCCAACTATTGTACTATTATGATTATAGAATGGAAAATAACAGAAGGGCAAGTAGGTTTTAGGCCAAAGCACTCCATTATTGACAATTGTATCACTCTTAAACACTTTATTGATAAAGTTTGGGGCTCTCAAGTGAAAGAAGCTTTTTGTTGCTTTGTTGATTTCAAGAAAATCTTTGATACAGTTTATAGAAACAAATTTGGAGTATAATGGAGGAACTTGGGATTCCTAAAGAGCTTAGAGCTGAAATACATAAACTCAATGATCTAGGTAGAGCTAAAATCAAAACAAAGGGATATATAAATATTTTGGCAGTGGCATTGGAGTAAAACAAGGGTGTCTTCTTTCCCTGACCCTGCTTGGCCTATGTATTGATAAATTTGAAGAGTGGCTAAACAAGACTACTAAGGAAGGTATTCAGCTTGCAGGGTATGTTGTGAAGCTACTTTTATAAGTGGATGACCTTATCCTAACAAAAAAAATTGTGAATAGTTTGAAAGAACATTTGAAGGCACTTGAAATTTTTTCCACCAAGAGGTTGGATTGCAAGTAAACACTAGCATGACTACAGTCATGATCTTCTCTTTGAAAAGAGAGAAATAACAAATGAGCTTCATGTTTAAAGGTTGCCTATTGGAGATAGCAATAGAATACAAGTGCTTGGGAATTGTTTTCCACAATAAGCTCAAAAAGGTTTCAAGGAGGGTGGAAGGCTTCTTATCTCTTGCAAAACAAATGTAGGAAAGCGGAGAAATGAGATTTGAAAACCAAGAAAACCTTCAGTTTGCAATCTATCCTTTATGGCTATGAGATTTAGGGGAGGGCCATGTCAAACCACAAGTGGAAGCGATTAGAAAAATCCAAAAAGCATATAATCATTAGTAGTTTCAAGGTCAAGTCAATAGTGCCTTATGAGATTCTTTTAGTAGAAGCACAAATGTTTCCAATGAAGGCCTCAACAATAGTTCATTTGCTAAGTTATTTTACAAAGTTAAAATAGGATAAGCAATGCTGGCCCAAAACATTTGTTGAGGAGTAATTAAAATGGAAGAACAAGACTTGGATGAAGCAGATTAACAAGTGGATCAATGAGTAGGACATTGATTTGCAAGATTTCTCCGAAAATAATGAAGAGATAAAAAAGTTTGTGTTTGAAAATATTTAGAACTGCCATGTGGACAAACCGAGCTGGTTGAAAAAAAACACATTATATCAATGAGTTTAACCCCTTGGATGAGCATAATGAAAAAGATTACCTAAGGGCAACAATTAAGGGAAATGTTAGATTTCTATTTGCACAAATCAAAACTGGGTCCTAACATCTTAGATGTGCGACAGGTAGATGGACAGTCCCTAAGGAGGAGTGGGATAACAGAGCTTGTCTTTTCTGCAATAAAGGGGTAGTGGAAGCTGAATGACACTTCATCTTTGAGTGCGCAACATATGCGGATATTTGTACACAATATAAGGGCAATTTGAAGGTGAGGAATCTAAATAAGCTATTTAAAGAGGCAACGCTTCACAAGACTGTGGGCTTCTTGATCAAGATCTACAACAGAAAAACCGACAATGAAAAGAACTTGAAATTGTTAATGATGTTGCTCTTGCTCCCATAGACTGATGGTCTCCTAGATGCCATTAAAACTCATTCATTTATTCCTTCATTATAGGAAAATTTAGATTACACATAAATAACTGGTAGGTTACACAATTACTTGGCATAAATGGCCATTGCAACACGCAGGTGCCAATTTTAGTCGACACTGAAATGAGAGCAATTGACGTTTCAAACTTTAAATTATAGAAAATAGAAGGAATTTTCCTGCTGGCAAGAGAAATATGGCATATTATGCAGTATAGGGAGATAGAATGAGAGCCAATTATGCCCATTGTAGGGTACAGATTAAAGTTAGATGGAATGAAACCCTGGTTGAGTGTGGACAGAGAGCATCAGAATCGAAAGTTTGAATCATATTTGACTGTCTTCAACCATATGAGAATGCCAGACAGGGACTCTTTCAAATCCATTTCTGCCAAGCTCATAGTCTTGAAATGCTTGAATAATCTGGTCTCTGGAATTCATGACAAAGGGCCCATGTTGGATCACTGGTTCATTTAGCGGCTGCCCTCCAATCAGTACAAACCTGCAGGGCTTGTTATTCACATTGTTATTCCACACACTCAACCCATCACCACTGCTCAATAAAAGTGTATGATGAGCACCCACTGCAGGTGAGTTGGGAGCACCAAAGCTAGCTTCACCTTCCAAGACATACACAAATGCATTCCAAAACTCTGGAATAGCCTGATGAAGCACAGATTCTGCCTCCAACCTGAAGTCCAAATACATTGTGGGAGTCCTGGTATACACTGCAGATTTGGAGCCCAAAGCTTCTCCTGCTATTACAGTCACCTTTACTCCATCTCTCTCCACTTTGGGTATGTCTTCCCCTTGAATTTCTTGATATTTGGGTTCAATCCTAACCACGACCCACAAAATAATAAACCACTTAGTAGCTGGCTCCCCAGAATTCTACCAATTGAATGAGAAAGTAGTACCACTCACATTTTATCTTTGGCAGCAAGATTTACCCACAACTGCAAACCATGTTGCAATCCTGCTCCAGCTGGCATTTCAGAATGTACTATACCTCGCCCTGCAGTCATCCACTACAGAGTCCATGGCAATAAATTACCATCATAACAAACAAGGTCAACTATAATGCTAGTGGTAGTGATATTATTGAGAAATTCTATACCTGCAGATCACCAGCCTTTATGGTACCCTTGTGCCCTACAAAGTCCTCATGAGTCATGGCTCCCTGCATAGAAAAGATATCAATGGCTCAATATCTCTTAATGGGGACATATCTTCCCCTCAGTGGATCAATACTATATATATATATATATAAAATGGATCGATATTATTTTCTTTAGGGAGGGGTGAGATGGATCGAAGAGTCAACAGTTCATGATAAAATCATAAAGGACATTCATCCTTCCAGCAGCTGTGATAAAAGTCTCTTTCACTCATCACTTGACTATAACATGGGGGACATTTCTGTGTATTTTATTCTATGCAGATAGAGATGTTTATGGAGAAAAATTGCAGTTTAAGCTATTTTCATTGCTTTTACTTGTGCTACTAATGAAAAGTGGATTTGCTTTTGGGTGGGACTTCCTACTTCTTTTGTTTTCGAGCAGATTCAAGGAACGGATGGGCAACAAAAATATATTAGTAGTTTAAAGCTTGTATGATTGAAATCCTTACGTTAGAACCAATGTAAGTGGCCCATCTTTTATGTGCCTTCAAAATGAAATGGAGTGTCTTCCACTAAAGTTGACATTTTCAAGTTGAATTTTGCAATATGGACAACTCATATATGGCTTCAGTGGGCATGTCACTGTAGTTAAAACAGGGCAACCTAGTCAAAACATAACACGCCAAACATAGCTGAACAATGGATGCCTTTGAATTCACTCCATGTGCTGTCATCCCTGTCCTAACTCCATCTTAAAACTCTTACAACTGGTTGGGCTCAAGACATAATATTTACATTCTATTTTAAACATAAAAAAAACTACCTACCTATAAATCTTATGCATAGATTATGAAAGAATACATGCCTCAAATTTTGAAATCTTATACTTCTCTGGGAAAGCAATTTTCTCTCTTATACGGTAGTGGAAAAACAATTTTCTCTTTTCTTGTTATCTCATTGTGATCAGTAGTAATTGCTTTTCTTGTTATCTCATCTCTTGTCATCTCATAATATTATCACAAATTCTAAAAATTTCATAATATTATCATAAATTATGAAATTTTTATGTCATCTAAGAAAACAGAGACAAGATTTGTACCTCCAGCATGTATGTCACAGTCTCAAAGCCTGCCCAAAATAAATAAAGTCTACATTTCAATAGAGGAAACATCTTATTGAGTAAATGATTGCAGGTAGCTGATATTGTAGTCTTGAGGAAGTCAAAACAGGAGACACACAATATACCTCTGTGAGGATGGTCTGGAAATCCAGCAGGAGCACTTACTGCAATACCCACACATATTTGAATTCTTAAATTAATTTCAACCATACATGTTAACAAAGCTTTGGGCAAAGTGAGAGCTGACCCAACCTGAGAATTCATCCAGAAACAGAAAGGGGTCCAAAAACTTCAACTGTGAGCTGTGACAACAACAAATGAACAGGGGATTTTAAAAATTTCCCATACAATCTCAGTGCACTGAAATTGGTACATAATGAAGTTGGTACCTGCCAATACTGCGCCTGACAATGGCTCCATCTCCCTCATATTGCTCCCTCGCCAACACCACCTTATCCACCCTGCGTGGTTTCACAAACTCAGTCCTGTTATTCATCCTCTGAAAACTCAAATATCTTTTCCCAAGTTATGTTTGAACGAGGGAAAGGAATGAAAAGGGAGTTCTTTTATAAGGACCTCCTGCTATTCATCCTCTGAAAACTCAAATATCCTTTCCCAAGCTATGTTTGAACCAGGGAAAGGAAAGAAAAGGGAGTTCTTTTATAAGAAAGTCCTGTCATTCATCCTTTGAAAACTCAAGTATCTTTCCCCAGCTTATATTTGAATCAGAGAAAGGAAAGGGAAGAGAGTTCTTTTATAAGGAAGTCCTGTCCTGTTATTCATCCTCTGAGACTAGAGGGGATCTTTTATGAGGATCCCAACTTGCCAACAAGTCCAACTGTCTTGTCCATTCGTAACTGCTGACAACTGTCATGTCCAATTGTAACTGCTGACAAGATAGTGAAGTCATGGTGATCTCATTAATGGGTGACATCATAACAGTTAGTTTGTACGCAATGGATTTGCCTGCAACCTGTGCAAATGCCTGTATATAGCACACAAGGGACAAAAAAATTGCATCTTTTTCCCACCACTCAACTTCTGGGTCTTATGTGGGAATAGAGTAAATCCCCTGCTTCACTGTTCTTTAGTGTTTGACCATTGATCCAGAGATGGCACATTATTGATGCTTCAGCTTTCTGAAATTCTCAGTTTTGGATAGGCTTTTCCAATAAATTCCACCACTTTAGATGCAATTTAACTGGTCATGCCAAAAGTCAATCTTTAACGCTGGAAATGGGTGTTCTTACCTTCTGTAACTCACATTCTCGGTGATGTTTCTTTCAATCGAGTTCTGTTGACATTATCAACCCCATGTGGGTGCATCATTTTCCAAATGGGTGGAGTGTCATGGACTCAAAATCAAATCCCGTCGTTTTCTCCCTTTATATTGTGTTCCCAGCTATTTAGAGATAATAATAGTAGTTAAGTTTGACAAATTCTCTCTTAGTTTATGAGTTTGTACTGATGTCAATGATGCACAATACCGACAATTGGTATTTTCAAAGGATTGAAATTTGAAATTTGAATTTAAGTTTTAATTGTTTCAGAATTTTATTATTGCCCTAGTTTTCATGATTGTTTTTAGATAGGATTGTTTTCTTAATTTTTAAAGTCAATAAATTTAAGTATTTTTTGGTAGTTAATATAGGGAAGCATACCTGATTTTGTGTATTCACAAATTCTAATTGATATATTGGATTTTAACAATTTTTTTGGTTGTCTCTACTTAACTATTTATAGTTATGGTTCTGACTTTTCAACAGTAAAGACGAACTTTGTGGGATCTATTATGTGTCCAAGGGTCAAAAAGTGGTCATTTCAAAGTGTCGTCCAAAACATATTCCGTTATTTGCTTTGACAACCAAAAAATTTAAACATTTGATCGAATACTTTTGCACACATGCCCTAATAATGGTGCACTATTAATACCAATAAACTTGCACAATTGATCTTATTACTAACATTTTTTCCAAAAATTGAGCGGCTATTGCCTTAGATAATTTTCTCGTAAGCTTTTAATTTGCAAAATCTTGTGTAAGTAACTGGAACATAAATGGTAATTGGCACTCTTGCCCTATCAAAAGTTATATATTAATGAATATTAAAGTAATTTTTTATTATAAAAAAATAATATTGCATATCAAAAGAACTCATTTGCATTACTTATAGTTGACATCAATTTCGGTTGTTCTCAAATCACATCATACATATTGTAAACAATCAAATACTAAAGGCATAATTTAAGAATTTAAAACACATATTCTAGATCTTAATTCTATATTTTAGCTACAAAGCATAGCATTAATGACTTTTTAGTGAGAAAACAATAGATTTATTTTGCATAAAGATGGATGATCAAAATGGAGATGAAGGAATGAATTGATAGATTTTTAGAAGATAAATTGGATGCTTGAGGTTGGTCAAAGATCAAGAGTTAATTGCTTATTAGTAAGGAAATATTCTATTTTGAGCTTATGAGAAGATAATAATAAGTTTATTAATTTATTAAATTAAAATATCAAAAAGCAATTGGAAAAGCTAACTGTGAATTTATTAATTTAATAAAATAGATAACTTAGTTAATTATGATGATGATAATTAATATGAAATCACATAATAAAAATAGTTATTGGAGTGATGCTCACTAGGCATTCTTCTCAGAGACCGGGTACTGCATCTGCTAGAACTATGAATGAGCGTGTTCACCCAAAGCCTCCCTCTATTGCTATTGTTGTTCCCTTGAAGGAGAAGTATTGACCCCTTGCCTGTGCCAAGACATCCCATGTGGTGGTGTGTGGTCCAAATGTGGTAGAAAATGTAGATTTCTACCAGCATTACGCATTGGTTTGCAAATTCGCTAGTTTCTGGCCTTCTCTTCCAAACCTCCATTGCTTGGTAACGGATTTGTTTGTTACTCCTAAATGGATTAAGTGTTGTCATTAGTATTCAGTTGTACAATTGGTAAACACAGGAAGACAGTTCAGTCGGTTATCAATACATAGTAGTCACTGAGCAGAGAGATCACCGAGTATAATAGTTACTGAGTACACAGGATTACCGAGCGTTAGTGAACACCAAGACCGAAAGACAACATTTACTGAGTAATCCAGAGTTCACATAAAAGTTTGGAATGGCACATAGTTCAAGGTGAATAACTTTTTGCCGAGAAAGAAAATGGTTTACCAAGATCGAGGTGAATATTTATTGTGGATGTAATCATTTAATGAATGATGATTCATATGTAACGATGATCTAGGTTAATCTTATGAACTGTTGATCTTAGGTCTTCTAAGATAATGTTAAACCCTAATTAGGTCAAAGTCAATTTGATATAAAATTTGTAAGGATGTCATTTTGACATGTATCTTCATGAAGTAGCCGCACTCAAGGACATCTGAAGTTCAGACAGGGTTTTAACAGAAGGATTTCTACGGAAGTATTTAGTTTAATAGAACAGTTATAAGGCTACTGAGCAGTTCAGAAGGATATAATCATCACATCAAGGTGATATCTTTATTGTATTTAAAGGATTCGATATCAACAATTTGAGTTGTATTTCATTCAAGTCATTTATCACTAGTACTCTCTAACAACTGTAGCAGATTAAAAATCTCCTAATAGAGTGAACTTAACCGTTCTTAGTTAAATCTCTTAATCGAGTGCACACATGAATTGTGTTGCTAAAATCCTTTAACCAGGTAGATCTAGCTGATCTTTTTGTTACTCCTAATAGGGTAAGATCACCAGAAGTGATCAATCTTTGTAAGCCTTAACCGACAACTTTATTTTTGCAGAAGTGAAGCTTTGTGGGTTCCATCCCCACTACAATTTTTACCTTCTAACAAGGGTTTTTGTGATACCAAAATACATGTGTCATGTGTATTGAAGTTTCATGAATGTTTTGATTAAGAGGAAAACAGGATTTGAAAGGTCCTGAACCTTTTACAAAAAGAGCGAAGAGATATACATTAAGCAAAAAGACAACAAGAAACTGTATGACCATAAGGGATAGCCAAAAGATAGTCAACCAAAGAAGACCACAAAAGAAAATCCCAACAAGGCTAAAAAAGGCCAGCATCCAACACGAGGGACCAGACAGCACCAACAGACCAAAAGAAATCACTGAATGCTATTAAGAAGGTTCGCAACTTTAGCAGCTAAAAGCTCCATGTTTTGAGTCGTATCCTTGAGGGTATAAGCATCCTGATGAGCACAATTCCTAGCAACATGAAACCCCAAACCCTTATCTTTTTCTGCAGCCCCTTCCCCCACGTTAATGAGGGTATTGATCTGACCCACCACCTTTTGAAGAATACTGCAGCTCTGGTCCCCAAACTTGACGATCACTTTATCAAAATGAGAGATTCTTTCCTCGAAATTGAGGACCTTCATTTGCATGGCTTCCAGACCCTCATCACAATTAGAGATTTGAGAATTCATAGCATCCAGATTGGAATTGTAAGAATTCACAATTCCATCCGCTTTGTTGATGTCTTCCATAAGTTCATTCAAGAAAATAGGAAAGGGTTTGTCACCAAGACCCATAGTCTCAAGAATGTCAATTCTAGCTTTGAGTCTATCGTTTCTCTTCCTTAGATGACATAGCTCCGTGAAAACCCAATCAAGGGCCACCTTAGCATTCTCAACCTCGATTGAGAGAGCATTCAGAGGAGGGATCGACTTGTCCTTCATAGAAGGGGTATCCTTATAAGGGGAAATCCGAGGAGCATCCTTATGGATCTTAGGGAGGGCCATAGGGGAGGAATCCTTGGGGATAGAAAGGAATCATTTTCATGAATGTTTTATTGATTTACTTTCATGCATTTACATTTCAGTTATATTATTGAATGTATGTTGAATGCAATCTATATAGTCAGTTATTGAAGTTGATGTTTACAAGGATTAGTTTGAAAAGTTTTAGAGGGTATTGATTCACCCCTCCCCTCTTAGTACACACCTTTCCATAATTCTAACAATTGGTATCAAAGCTAGTTCTCTTGTTAAGGAAGTTTAATCACTGAAGAGAAAAAAGATCTAAGGATGGAAAGGTATAAGCTTGACAAGACTATTGAGAATTAGAAAATACAAATGTAGATCTGCATTGAACAATTCAAGAAATCCAAAGAAATAATGAGAAATTTACTAGTCAAAAGGAGGCATATGGCACTTTGGTATAAAGAGACTGATTATCATGAAGACAAGATAGATGATCCATTTGAAGGATCTCGATTTGGTAGCATATATGATGCATATGAAGGAACCATATTAGATCTATCTAAAAAGAATCAACATCTTACTGAACAAGTGAAAGCACTGCAGATCGGTCAGGAGACACAAATGGTTAGAATTATTGATGTCATGAACAATGCAAGGCAAGCAAAATAAGAAAGAAATCTGGCTATTGATGATAGAAGACAAATGACTAAAAAAATGGAAGAAAAGGAATCTGAGATAATGAGACTTACCTAGCATCATTTTGAAATCTCCAATCAAATGGTTTTCATGAATCAGGAAGTCAACTGAGTAAATAGTAAACTTGCTAGAAGACTGGAAGACATTGGCGAATTGAGAGAAGAAAATGAAAGGTTAAAGAATGAAGTAAAGATTAAACAACAACACAATGAGATGATTAAGAAAGTTGAAGAAAGTATAAAAAGGATGGATGAGTTTCTAAGAAGTCAAAGAGGACTTGATAGTAATATTGGTTTAGGCTATACTGAGCATGGAGAGTCATTAAGACAAGTTGAACAGAATAATGTCTATGTAAATCTAAGGCCAAAGAAACTCTCATGCTATCATTGTGGAAAATCAGGCCATACAAAAAATGTTTGTAGAAGCAAAGAAAAAGGTATTCCTAAATCCACTCCTAATTTTAATGGTTATTATTATAATTGTGGTAAGTATGGGCATCAAGCACATGAATGCAGATCGAAGATGAACAAGTCACCTAAGAAACCTTATATGGAAAAGTAGTGTCGGACTTGCAACATGCATGGACACATATCACAAGAATGCAGGACAAAGATGAAACAAGTCTGGAAATTGAGAGGACAAAATAAGATATATCAACCGAGAAGGAAAGGTAATGCATACACTTGGGATTACAACACTTGGGTTAATCGCACAACTTGTGGTAGGTATGGACATATTGCAGCTAACTGTATGAAAAAGTATTGGAGAGGAAAATCTTGAAATTGGTCAAATAATGGAATGGCGTGTTTGCACTATCACAAGGTCGGTCACTTAAGTAAAGATTGCAGAGACCCAGCACCAAAGATAAATGCAAATACAAATGGAAACACAATTGAAGAAATCATGAGGATAAGGAATCAAATATGGATAAAAACATCAAATGACAATGCTGGACCAAGCACAACAGTCGGTGACACCTTGTCCATTGGATTAGGTGATTTCACCACCTCCACCTAAGCTATTCAAGTAAGTATGGAACTGAATTTCAAAAGGTTACATCTTATAATAGCTCCTTATATTTATTGTGTGAATGCCAAATCAACATGAATTAAGATGCACTAGGGTATTATATTGTTGTTAACTAAAAACAAGTTTAGTCAGTTAAGCTAGACCGAGTAAGAAATTCCAGTTGGTGAAAATGTAAGAGACAACCGAGTTGCATAGTCAACCAAGTATTAATAATACTCATCGAGATGACGTATTGATAGTGTTAACTGAGTTATTTGATTGTCAACCGAGTGGTAGATGGAAAAGAATTTAATGCATCAATCAAGGTTTTTGTCTATAAATAAGTGGGAAATGAACTCATTTGTTTACACAACAATCAAGAGTGAAGCAGAGTGATTTGAGAAAAACTTGAGCAGAGCGAATCCAAGCATTTAACAAAGATCTAAGTACATTGCGAGTAGTTGAAAATCGAATCAAGTAAGTTTGGAACTAACTAATCTCTCTATATACAATTTGTTGAAAGCCTTAAATTAGAAAACACGATGGCTTCATCCTCACAAACCGTGCAAACCAAGGATGATAAGATCAAAAAGGTTATTTTAATCAAGAACATGACTTGCACTAAGCCTCCTTTCAAACTTCATCTAGAAGTTGTAGGTCAACTTGATGACAAGGGTGCATTTTCACTAATACTGCCTAGGGTTCTACTCATAAAGGATGTTAGGTCATACATCCACTGTAAAATAAATGAAATTGATGACTTTGAGCTTCAATCTACATATCAAGAGCTTTGCACTAATAACAAGCTAAAATATTATCACAAACACTTATAGGTAAAAGGGTTAACCAATGCCCTATATTGTTTGAAGGAATTCAAAACCGAATGGATACACATTATACTGATTTGTGTACATGAGAAAAAGTTATGGTTGGATGAACCAATGAAGATCACAAAGGATGTGATACATGCAGTGACAGGGTATCCAATAAATGACAAAGCTAAAGCCCTAAGGCACCTGACACAAATTGAGATTGAGAAGCTAACCAAAGCAGAATGGGATGGTAGAGGTTTAAGAATAAACACCATCAGCGACCCCAAAATGAGATTTGGTGCATATGTTATTGCATACAAAATTTTCCAATCAAGCTGATCAAATAGTGTTGCATGTGGAGTGGTCAACATTGCCTACAAGATTGTGAAAAATGGTCTACAACTCAACTTAGCCGAGTTGATGCTGAGATAGTTAGAGGAAAATATGAGGACAATCAAGGTAGAAAGATCCAACACTTGCAAATCTGGCTCGTTATTGGTATGTACATTCTTTTATTTGCATAACTTCTTTCCATCAGCTGGTAGTGTAGAATGGGATATCAACTGACCTATTATTGTTCAAATTAGTGAGTTTATCCATAGCTTAGGAAAGAACTTTGAACCTGTGAAGGAAGAATATTTTGGACAATTCAAAGAGAGAATGGAGAAAATAAAAAGGATACCAAGACATTTGGTAGAATAAATTAAAGATTATATATGTTTTCTGGTGGATACCGACACCACCCTAATCAAAGTTGTAGAGCCAAGAACAACTTGGCTACCATCCATGGACTATGAGATTGACATTGATGTAGCCACAAAGGCAATAAAGGCTTTACTTGCTGAGCCCAAAGACAAAATGGCTACAAGGTTTGGAACTTTTGAGGAAGCCAAGTCCAGAATCAAGATGGGACTTGTAGTTGAAAAGATGGGTAGGAAAAAGGAGAAAATGGTTAAGAACCTTAAGAAAACATTTGGTGTCACAGATGAAGACATTGAGAAACTGGTTGAAGAAGAAACCGAGGATCAGACACCCGTCAGTGATAACATAGATGAAGAGGCCACCGTGTCTAAAGAACATGAACAAGAAGATCCACCTAAGGCTAGTAAAGATAAAGGTAAATAGGTCATTACTAGGACTGGGTCAAAAACTGCTAGTTCACCGCCTTTGAAGAAAGGTGTTGCAAAGATAACTAGGTCGACACTGACCTATACATATCAGAATAGAAAATCTAAGGCCACCACCGAGCTCCCTAAACCAAAGCAGAGAAGAAAACTTATAAGAGGAAAGAATGACAAAGATTCAGGGGACACAAAAAAATTATGAGTTGTGGTGAATATAGGTCCTCAGACCATAGATGAAGTAGCAGAAAGAATTAATTGCACTGGAAGACTAGGTACACTGAAGCTAAATAGATATCCACATTTGAGTACCGAGGAGCAGGATAAGTTTGAAGAAGTAGTAATAAGTATGATGATCACTTTAAAAATAGTTCCAGTTGAATTCACTTGCTGCATACCCAAAGAACTATATGACAAAGTTTCTACTAGATGGACATATGTACTTACAATTGAGAAAAGGATGAGAGAAAGGTCGCTCATTCTAGTAAAATCTGATTATTATGTTGATCAAATAGATGCCTCATTAAAATAATACACAAAAAAATTCTTTATGAAGGCTAGAGCATTCAAGATCATATAGGGAAAACTAAAAGAGGTAGATGATGAGAGTAGGAACATTTGGACTAAACTCCTCAGTCCAACTGAGCAAGTCAATACCGAGGATCATCAACCAAGCATACAAAAAGAAGAGTGTATTAATGTTGATGATGATTCTATTCACATCTTGGATACTGAGAAAACTGAGGAATAAACCAATGAAGAAGAATTCATAATTGCCACTGACATTGTGATGGAAGGAACTCTGGAGATGCTGACTACTCTAGGGGATGAACAAATACTATTAGAAGACATAACATAAGGTGACCCTAATGATGAGGCTAAAGAAGATGAAATGATCACTGGAGCTACCGAGAACCTTGGTGAAGAAGAAGCAACCGAGGTAGCCCGAGCAATGGTACCAGGTAATCTACCTATACTGGTACAAGCTATTGAGATAGCTACTGAAGAAAAAAATGATAACACTCCACCCTAGAAGGTAATAGATACAAATGAAGACAAGGGTGAGGAAATAAGTAAAGAGACCACTAAAATGATAGAAAATGCACAAGAACAAATAGAGTGAATGGTAGACACTTCTACCATTGACACAAGGTCACGATCCCTTGCACCGTAGATTGCATAATCAATTACTAGGAAAAATAAGGATGAAATCAAATCCACCAAGACGCCAAAGGTAGATCCCGAGAACAAGGCTCAACTCTCTATTGCACCATCTCCAACATCTAGTGTGCAAGAGAAGAAGAAAAAGAGGAAGCAATGAAGTAAGGGTCCGGTTACACTTGAGGAAATCATTGAAATTATAGAATCTGACTTGAGGACACTTGATTCTGAAGCTCTCAGGAAATATGGAGAACTATGCACCCAAAAGGCAGTACATGAAAATATGAGATAAGAAAATAAAAACACAAAGGTGCTAGAGGATGTCAAGGAGATCCTAATGCAAGTTTCTCCTGATGTAACTATTGATGAATCCACCCCCATTGTTGAGAAACTGATTGAAGAGAGAGATGAACAAAAGGTTCAGTATAAGTTGACCGAAAAGATCAGCCAAGCAGTGGTAGTAAACAAGGTACAACTTTTAGAAGTTGTAATAGAAATAGAAAGCATCATTGATAAAGTTCTTATAATTCTGAAACAATTATGCACTTTAGATCACTTCACTACTGAGGTTACTGAAAAGATAAGCAAGTTAGATGGAGATCTAAAAGATAGTGGTACTCATCTTACAACTGAGCAACATGCATTTCAATTGCATTATTCTAAAGTTAAACACATACAACAATTAAGACTTGAGTTGAGAAAGGAAGAAGAATGAATCGGAGAAGAGGTAACTGAGCTACATGTCGAGTTACTACCACATCTAGAAGTGATGCAAAATCATGTGACACAAGCAAAGAAACTGGTTTCCACACCTGAGATTTCTGTCAATGAGAACATTTTTGATATGCATGCTCAAGTGAGCTTAGAGTAGTTGGCTCTAGAAAATCTAAAGGAAGAATGGGAGAAGTTTATGGATAATCTTAAGAAATCCCATCCTAAGATTTTTGACAAATTTTAAGTATAATTATTTGTAATTATTTTCAAAAAAGGGGGAAACATATGTATATACCAAGAGCATGTTCATAGGGGGAGTCAATGAGTTTACACATTTTTGCGACATTTTGAGAATTCAAAATTTTATAGTTGGCATACATATAAGTTTTTGATAATAATGCCAAAGGGGGAGAATGTTACTCCTAAATGGATTAAGTGTTGTCATTAGTATTCAGTTGTATAGTCAGTAAACATAGGAAGACAACTCAGTTAGTTATCATTACATAGTAGTCACCGAGTAGAGAGATCACTGAGTATAACAGTTACCGAGTATACAAGATTACCGAGGGTGAGTGAACATCATGACCGAGAGACAACATTTACTGAGTAACCTAGAGTTCACATAAAAGTTTGGAATGGCACATAGTTCAAGGTGAATAACTTTTTGCCGAACAAGAAAATGGTTTACCAAGATCAAGGTCAATATTTATTACAGATGTAATAATTTAGTGAATGATGATTCCGATGTAATGATGATCTAGGTTAATCTTATGAACCATTGATCTTAGGTTTTCTAAGATAATGTTAAACCCTAATTAGGTCAAGGTTAGTTTGATATAAAATTTGTAAGGATGTCATTTTGACATGTATCTTCACGAAGTAGCTGCACTCAAGGACATCTGAAGTTCAGAAAGGGTTTTGACATAAGGATTTATATGGAAGTATTTAGAGTAGTTCAGAAGGATATAATCATCACAACAAGGTGATATCTTTATTGTATTTAAAGGATCTGATATTAGTAATTTGAGTTGTATTTCATTCAGGTCATTTTTTTAGAGTAAAGAATTAATTTAATTACATTGAGTAAATTAAATTTTCTACCTCTTAAGATTTCTCTTTATGCACTTGCATTAGTCATTTAATTATTAAATTCCTATTTACCTATTAGGGTTTCCCATTAGATTTTTCGATCCCCTTCTATAAGGATTGATCCATTGTATATTTTCATTCATTCTTTTGGCTGATGATAATAAACTTTCATATTGTCAGAGAAAAACCCTTGTTTGTTTCCTACATATTTCTTCCTTGTGATAGGTTTTTGCATGTAGGTTTCTTGGGCTTAATAGATTTGTTTTTCATCAAATCTTACATGGTATTAGAGCAGGATTTTCTGTAGCTTGTTCATGTTTGAAGAAAAAAAGGAGCAAGGGTTTGATAGAAGATATTTGGGGATTTTCGGCTAATTTGAGAGGTTTTGGTTATAGTTTTCAGATCTTATATTCTCTGTAGGACATTATTTTTTGTTTCTTTTTTGCCTGCAAAAATGAAAAAATAATTTTTTTAGCACTTTTTACAGGTGCTGCATGTGAAAGGGCATTTTTTTGGGTGTCCTTCCTGGCACCATTTACAATGGTGTTTTTTCCAATGTCATTCACCAGACCTGCACCTTATTCCTCTGACCGTTGTGCATGAGCCAATGTCTGCATTGGCAGATCTGAAAAGGCAGAACTTCAAACCCTCGAGGGCATCGTACTTTGACTTGCAAGATTTTTTACTTGTGATTTTTATCCAGATCTATGGATATTTTCATCAGAAAAATTCAAAGGTACACATGATACTCATTTGAAGCTTTTTTTTTCTCTCATTGTAAGCAATCTTTTCCAACTTTTAGGGTTCATTTTATTGAATTGTGGGGGGTGTTTTATTTCTTGTTTTCTGTAATTTACTTCTGTAAACTTGAAATTATATCAAAACAAAACCCCTTCCAAAAAAATGGCCAAGACCTCTTCTTGTCTATAACTTCTAACCCCTCATAACTATCACACATGGAAATCCCTGATGACATGACTTCTCCCGTCAAAAGGGTTGTGGTCTTTTTTAGACGTAGTGCAGCCAGTTTTAGAGAGGCCTTTCGAGGTCATGTAGTATAGGAACAAGATGGATGAGGCAATGGGGTTGATTTCTTTACATATATTAGACAGTCTACAATTTCATCTTGATGCGTGCAATACCCCTCTAGCTATGTGGACCAAGCTTAACACCTTGTTTGGTATAGTGAATGAGTTCAGAGCACTTCAGATTGAGGAAGAGCTTACTTCTCTTATACTAGATCATTTTCCATCCGTTGAGGACTTCTTGATGAAGTTCAAGTAGCAGAGGTCTTTATTATAGGGACGTAGAAAGGATAAGACTAACACAGAGTGTATCTACCTGATTTTGTCAAAGCTTCGAGGAAACTTTTAGATTTTCTCCTCCACCTTCCACTCTACCATGGATGCATTGGGTTAGAGATTCCAAATGCCCACTTTTGAGGTGTTTTGTGATTGGTTGATGAGAGAGAAAGCTAAGCTCACATAGTTGGATTCTTTACCTGGGACTAAGAACCAAGCTTTAGTTGCTCAAACTTCTAAGGGGACACAGAAGCAGAAGCATAAGCCCAAAATAGATTCAGTTGGCAATGAGCATTCTTTCAAGCCACCTCAGAAAATAGAGTCTAATAAATCCACTTGTAAGGGTAAATCTTCTAAGTCTGGCGAGTCTTCCTCCAAGACTAAGAAGTTCACAAGTGAACCTTGTAGTTTTTGTGGCAAGGAAGGGCATCTAGTTTCCAGGTGTTGGAAACCTTTTGAGGCTCTAGAGGAAGCCTTGCAGTAGCATAGTATTGCTTCTCCATAGCCTTCACCTACTCCCACAGGGAAAGGCCATGCTCTTTCTGCATGAGCATTATCTTCCACTGCTACTTGGATCATTGATTCAGGTGCTTCACACCATATGACACACACACCTAGTTTGGTTACCTCACTTGCTCAAAGTGCTACTACACAGATTGTAGTTGGTGACTCAGCACAACTTTTAGTTACAGGTTCTGGTACTATTTCATTGGATGGTGGCTCTCTACAAGATGTTCTTTTGGTTCCTACCATTTCTATGAACCTTCTTTCTATCTATCAGATTTGCCATTCTAGTTTTGGTAAGACAGTTGAGTTCTCACCGCATGATGTAGTTATTAGAGACCTCCATGATCCTGATTTGGTTGTTTCTACTGGGAGTGTTGATTTAGAGTCTCACTTATACAAGTTTGATGGATTTGAGAACATTTAAAGGGGTCTTGTAACAAAAAAAATTCCAAGCAATCTACCTAAGGTGAAATTTGGTATTTAACATGGCTCTAATCAAGTAGGATTACTAATTTATCCAGGTGCTAGTATGGATTATGTTCAAAATAAAATTGAGTATTTCCTCCATTATAGAGGCCTCCCATCATGGGTATGTTGGATTTTTGCACAATCCTAAAGAAATACTAGAGGAGGTTCCATTCTTGATTTATTTTTCATTCACCCCATTAAGGATGAATGCGTTTTATTTTATAATGGGTTGGATTATTGCAAAAAAGGCAATTGTATCCCACTTTGGGGTGTCCCTCTCACCGGCCTTGCTAAGGCTTGTTCTTGGGAGGTGAGCCCACTAGATCTCTATCATGTATATGAAAGACATGAAATGAAATGAATAAGTAGGTCTAGGAGTTTGATTCACCAAAAGGTGAAGAACATATCCCTACTTATACCATTTCACTTCCAAACATAATTATCACGGTTCAATTTTTGAGCTTCTTTAATCTAGGATGGATTTAAGTATGTCTAGATTTTTTATTCACCCCAAAAGGTGAAGGGAATAATCACCTAATACTCTCATCCACCAAAAAATAGGCTTTATTTAGTGTGTTTTGTTCATTCCTTAGCTCCTTTTCTTCTTATGCTTGGAACTTCTAGGAGTTTGATTCATTTATAAAAGTGAAGATCATATCCCTAATTCCTCACTTAGGATTCAAATTTTCCTTTTAATTAAGATATATTTTGAATTGAAAGACCACAATTTAAGAAAACATAAGGTGTTAGTTATGCCTCTTTGAAGCTAGCAAAGGCTAAGCACATTTTTTATTTCATTATTTTGCATTTTTACTCACCTAGTGGCGATCATTCTAGCTCCTTAGCATCCTCCTTTCACAAACATTAGTCCAACACATGGAAATCCAAGGTGAAGAAATTCAAATCAAAGAAATTTCAACTTTCCTTTCAATATGAATATTTAATTTCAAGGAGATAAAATCCAATTTAAGAAGATATATTTGGATTTGTATGCATTAACAACTTTAATGTAATGTTCATATCACTTGCATCATCATCCAAATTAGCCATTATGTTTGCATTATGAATTCATTTTTAAACCTTTCTATTCTCCTTTCTTCCTTCTCCTTAAAGTAATCAGGCAGCTTGCATACTATTTTTTAGACCTTTTTATGCTTAGATATCTGTAAAATAAAGGCTGATTTAAATAAGATTTAAAGATTTTTAAATTTTTAATTGAATAGTACTACTTATCAAAAGAATTAGCATACACATCAAAATAATTTACATATGCATCAAATGAATTTGCATACACATCAAAAGAATTTGCATACACGTCAAAAGAATTTTTGTATGCATCAAAATAATTTGTGTATGTGTCAAAAGAATTTGTGTATGCATCATAGAAAGTATTATATATGTTATTTAAATTTTGCTAAGCATTATTAAAATGATGGAACTTGCATAAGTGTTAAAAGATAAAGTAAATGAGTTAAAAGATCTCTGACACATGCTGAAAGAATATAAGACAAAAGACATAAGGTTATTCAAACACGTCAAAACTATGTGTAAATGCATTAAGCTTTTCTGTATACACACTATTTCATAGTGTAAATGCATTAAACTTTATCGTGTACATGCTACTTCTTCTATCAAATGTGCTACTGTACCTACAAATTTAAAACCTGCAACACAAATTCATCAAAACTTCATGTAAATCATCAAAATATGTTAGTATGAGGTAAATGACAGTGGGTGCCATTTTGTGTATGTAAAATATTTTCATAGGATTAGTTCATCAAAATATCAATTCAATTATGTAAAATATAATAATTTTAAAGTAATTGAATGAAAATAATGACAATAAGTATCCTATGGATGTCTAAGTAGAAAAGCTAAAGAAATGATCTTAGATTTAGCATTCATTAGAGACAACTCTAGAATGGGAATTATGATTTATGATTTATGATGCAATTATGCCTATTCTAACTCAAATTATGCTAAAAAATGCTAAGAATTCACAATTGAAATGACTATAATATAGATGCAATTAATAATTATGAGAGTGGATCCTTTTCTCCTAATTTTCCCTCCATTTATAGATTTTCCCAAAGCTTAGGGGTAGGGTAAGATTAACCATGATTAGGTTTGAGTCTCATTAATGGTTTCAAATGTTGAGACAATTTAAATATTTTGGCACGTCAAAGGTTGGAATAAAGAGACAAAATGAATGGTCTAGATGCATTCTTAAGATGTGCGGTGGATAATTGAATTTTCTTTGATCCATGTGAGCTCATTCCTTAATTCCCTTTGGTTGATTTAATTTTTGTCCACATGTGGTTGGTGAAGAAAATAGGAATTATTAAATGATTAAATTGTTTTTCTTTAGCCATGTGTACCCCTTGAATGGGTTGGATTAAATTTGATTTAACTATACAATTAATTTGATTTAAATCAATTGCATAATTAATTGATTATTTTTTATTTAATTAATCCTTTTATCTTTGATTTTTATTAATTCCTGAATTTGTCCTTGATTGCTCACTTCAATTTAGCTTGACCATTTTAAGGTGCATACAGATACAAACATTAAATATAGAACTAGACCAAAAACATGAAGCAAGATCCACTCTAAGAGAAAAGGGACCATGAAAATGTTTCACATAACCCAATGTACCAGATACACAATCACAAGAACAACCTCCAAGGTGAATTCAAACATGTAGCATCACACTACCTAGAGAACTATACCATTTTCTAGTTGTACCTAGACCTCCACATGATTTAGTGAGATCCACATGCCATTTCACTATTCATCTATCCACATTAGAAGTCATCATAATATACTTTCAAGAAAGAACATAAACTGATCATAATAGAATCATTGGATAACACTTATTTTGGAACACCAAGAACTATTCTTAGAACACCAGGGAACACTCCAACCAAGACCAATAACTTGAAAACAATACCAAACATATTTGCACATTTTCAAACTTAATTTATGGAGTGGAAATGTTATAAAAAACATAATTACAAAACCATCATCAAAAACTATAAAAACATCTGATAATTGTATATCATAGTTATGACTTTTGGATTGTTACCCAAATTTTGAAACTAGCCAACTTAGAATTTTCTTCTTCACTAGATACTCCAAAATCCCCTACACAGTCTAAAATTTCAATTTTAGGACCGACCAACATTTGAATGGAGTTTAAAAGGTTTTGAAACCCTTTTTAGTTAAAGGCACCTATGCTTTTCTATATTCATGTGAATGAATCTAAAGTTCAGAGTTTACAATAGAAAAATAACCAATAGACATGACAAACACCTCAAAAGAAAATTTTGGGAAAGACTTAAAATCTGACATGATGTCAGGTAAAAACACATATCAAAGGCTCCCAAAGTACTAAAATCCTAACATCCTTTCCACAACCAAATATTTAAATAATTTTGTGAATCTGAGAGCTAAGAAAAGTTTCTAAATAAGAATTTCAAGAACATCTTTAAAGCGTTAGTTTGGATACATTGTAAAATACTATTTCATGGATACCACTCATGTATATTAATTGAGATTTCAAGCTCTTCAACCAGGTGCTTGGTTCAGTTAACAAAAAGAATTGAACAAATAATGCCTCATTCTAGATGAGATGTCATTTCATAGTCATAGAATGTGGTTCGCAAACCTTAAAAAGTACTTAAGGTACTTCCCATGTGTTACAAAATGTTTCGAAGAGATGTCATTTCATAGTTGTAGAATGTGGTTCGTAAACCTTAAAAAGTACCCAATCAAAAAAGTTAGGAAATTGGGCTCCTAAACTAACTATAGATCTAGTTCAAAAGTTCATATTATAGTGTGGCATACCGATACCATATGGTCTGAGAGCTAGACCCAAATGATTTCATATATTCTCCTAATCAGGTGACATATATGTTTCATGAACCAATCCAAAAATCTTGACATAGTTCTAGAATGGTCAAGGCTCTGACTTGATTCAAGAAACTATTTACATTCCAAATGGTAATGGTCAAAAAATTTATCATAAAGGGTTTAGGAACTTCTGAGACTCCATTGTGCAAGTATGAGGATGTGTCAATCAAATAGGTCGATCACTATTAAATAAAAATCACAAAAGAGGCCGAAGTGAGTCGATTAGAGGTTGAGTAGAACTTTTATAGACTTGATTCAAGAAAATATTTACATTCCAAATGGTAATGGTAAAAATTTTTATCATAAAGGGTTTAGGAACTTCCAAGACTCTATTTTGCAAGTACGAGGATGTGTTAATCAAATAGGCCGATGACTATTAAAAAAAAATCACAAAAGAGGCTGGAGCGAGTTGATTAGAGGTTGATTAGAACTTTTATAGACTTGATTCATATTGGGAAAAGGAATCTCTATTGGGATAGATAAGCTTTTAGAAAATGAAGTGGGAAAGATTATTTCCATTAAGAGGCGACATCCATGGTGAATTTGAATGTAAAAATCAATAAAACTCCAAATGAAATGAGTGGAACTCCATGCATGTAGAACATTTAGAGTTGAGATTGTAGTCTCATAACTATACTCTTGGCTACTAATGATATGCATTGCAAAATAGAAGGTTTGGCTGCATATAATGTGCTTTCAAATTTTGAGAAAAGTTGGCGAAACAAATAGAGTGACTTAATATTGGTAGGCATTTTAAGAGTATTGTTAGATGGTATGATGATGCTCTTATTAATTTTAATTGAATGTCATGGATATGTAGCCCAATAATGAACATTCTTGATGGTGACCATCATCCATGGGTTTCAAATGGAGATGACCCAAAAATTTAGCATGTGCAAGTTTTTTGTTCTATTAACTTTGGACTAGTCAAAGGTTTTCCAAAGTCTACTAGGGAATAAAAAATCTAGAATCTTGTTTGTAAAAATCTAGTTATTGATATGAGCACACATACATCTTATGTTAAGGATATCTAATCGATACAACACTTCATCTACATTGGAAACCAATATTTCATAGGGCCTTATTAAAACTAGTTAGCTTACATGAATGCAAAGCACTAGTTCCATCAAATTGAAAAATGCATGGTTTTGACATTCCAATTTACACAAACACCAGGTATCCATTTCCACTAAATCCAGCATTTGTTAACATTGAAAAACCCATTGGTTTCTATCGAAAACCTTTCATTCTTACAAATAAATGGAGAGGTCATCATGTGTATTCACACTTTGAGGTGATTGATCCAACATTATATGCTTGGATAAATAGTGTAATTATGGGGTACAACCATGATAGTTGGCTTCCTGCAAAAGTTGAGATCACGTAAATTTTTTATGAACCTAGCTCCTCCAAGGAAAATATAGTAGTAGTTCAAGTGATAAAGTGGAGTGATGGGTCTTATTTGGAAGATTAAGATCATTTATGGCTATTTGGTATTCACAATGATGTTCTTCTTCTATCAAATCTATAACCATCCAAGTTGAATTAGTGGTTGAAGAAAAAATATGGATTGTTAAAAGTGGCGATCTAGTCCTTTATTCAACCAAATCTTATCTTTATGATTCAGGGAAAGTGTTCAAGGATAGTGACCAATTTTATTTACATTCAACAAAATTTACTTGCTTGAATCCCTACCAAAATATTTGAGCTAGGGTGAGTACCCAGGGTTATAGTGTACTAAATGGAATAATTAAAAGCCTAAATTTGTGATTTGTAGAAAATCCAATCTTGTATATTATTTTAGTGATGTTGAAAGAATCATAAAACAATTTGATAGATTGTGAAGCTTGCCAAGTTGGAATTTAGTTGATTTCTTTCAAACCAAAAGAATTACTTCTCAATGGGAAATTGATTCTCATATGTAGAGTTAATAGACATGATTATCATCCATGAGTGGGGAAAATCAACATTGAATCTTGAATGATTAAGGACTTGGTTCTCATGAAGAAACATAACATTAATGCTATATGAAATAATCAGTATAGACAACATTCTCAAATAAATCATCTTCATCTTCATCTCTATGTGACCTATTTGGAATGCACATGATTAATGGAGAAAATATATATACATGTGAATTTTATTTGTCATTCTCACTTAGCCAAAAAAGTAAAAAGCAATACCACTACATTCATGAGAAGATGAAGAAAATTTTCTTTTCTTTTCCATAATGGCTTTTAAAGAAACAATTATGGAACTAGACGGACATATGGAATAATTGATTCGAATATGTAACAAAATAATAAAGGGGGTGGAATTTTATTTTCTCTAATGCCCATGCTCAGAAAGAAAGGGATTTCTTTGATATTGTAAGAGAAGGAGAAAGAGGGAATTCTTTTCTATTTTTCAATCATGGCTATTGTATAGGGGATAAAATATGCTTTGAACTATTTTCATTAAAGGAAAGAAGGAATTTTACATTGATACTTTGTGTTTATGTGATATCCTTTGACTGTATATCAAATTTATGTGTTATTGGTTATTCTTTGGTATCCTCTATGTCTTCTTGGTTATGTGTTTATTTATTTACATAAACTTTGGATTCTAATTCATTTATAAATCTGAAAGAAGATCATTAAATCTTTTCCCTTGTTTATTCATTTTGGATACTAAAGGAAGTGAACTTTGTGTCATTTTCCTATTTTCTTTGTATTCATAAATCTATACTCAACATCTGTATCATAGCTATGTGTAGATGTTAGTTTTCCTTTCCTACCTTAGAGTTAAAACACACCTAAAAAACTAAAATCATATCATAAGAGGGAGCTATACCTCTAAAATTTAGAGGAAGATCATCCATTCAATGGAGATCTCTCCTATTGTAGATTGCCAATTTCTCTTCATTGTGGGTAAAAGGAGTCAATTTTAAAGATATTTGAGGGACACAACATTTGCAACTAACTAATTTTTGGTGACTCCATTGGGGAAAGAAATCAAAGTATTGAGGATATATTTCCTCAAAAAATTTATGATGGCTCCCCTAGGACTTAGGCTAGCACCTATATGTTTTATTTAAAAACATCTTATTAGAAGAATTCTAGTGCATTTTATGGACTTGGTTGCACCTTCACCATGGAGAGCTCAGTTTGGACCCTTGGCTCTATCTTGATACATAGCCTTTCTTGAAAGATCAAGAAAATACTTTCCAAAGTTTTTTGGGGATAAGACACAAGATCATGATGACCATATCAAAGCATTCACAACTTCTTGTGGAATTCTCGGAGCTCAAGAAGAAGATGTATTCATGTGATTTTTTTGAAATCCAAACTGACACTTTAAAGATGTTCTTCAACTTATTATTTATGAAATTTTCTTAGCTCTCAGATTCACAAAATTCTTCAAAAATTTAGTTGTGGAAAGGATGTTGGGTTTTAATACTTTGGGAGCCTCTCAAATATATTTTTACCTTACATCATGTTTGATTTTAAATCTTTCCCAAAATTTTTTTTTGAGGTGTTTGTCAAGTCTAGTGGTTGTTTTGTTATTGTAAACTTGGAACTTTGGACTCATTCACATGAATACAAAAACTATAGGTTCCTTCAACTTAAAAGGGTTTCAAAACCTTTAAAACTCCATTCAAATGTTGGTTAGGCCTGAAATTTAAATTTTAGACTATGTAGGGGATTTTGGAGGTTCCAGTGAACAATAAAATTTTAAGTTAGCCAGTTTCAAAAATTGGGTAATAGGCTCTAAAGGGGGAAAAGGATCGAACAGGATACAGAGAAGATCTCTAATAGAGGCCATTGCTGAAATCTATTGGGATACAAAGTCAAGAGTAAAAATATGGGGAGTTGCATTTTAGAGGGGCAAAGGGGCACATGGAAGACCAAATACTAACAAGCCAAAACTAAGACAAGATAGAAAATAACCTAGACTAATCACACCAAAAATAACCTACATATATACATGTTCATAAGAACCTACCTTAGAGAATGCCCAAATCCAATCATGTGAATCCATTGACAAATTATGATCTAAGTAAGACCCGATATGGAAAAGTGACCAGTGAGCCAAAAACATCATTCCTAGCTACCAACTTGTGACCACTATGACAATAATGTCTTGCAAAAACTTTCCCAAAATATTGAATCCAAAAGACACTCTACATTATAAAGTTTTGGAATCAACTACAATGTGTTTCCATTGTATTATGTAAGCTGACCTAAAATTCTATCAAGAATACTAATATCTTGAGTGTGATTTCTTGAACAATAAATTTGGTTCTTAATGGAGAAGCCTTCCTAAGGAATTAAAAGATCTTCTGTAATAACATTCTTGTTTGAATTTGAATTATTTTGGTGTTCGCCTATAAGATATGCACTATCAAATTCCTTTGCTTCATCTATTAACTTACCCATCATTCTAATATCACTTACCTTTAAACTATTTCTTTTTAAAGGTTTCATTTTTCTTAAATTATTTCAAATACAAAAGAAATTTTATGAGCCTGTTATAGGTTTCATTGAAATATTCAATTGGTATTTTGAAAAGATTCCTCAAGAGTATCAACCAACTGAAAATAATCAGTTATGTGTATTCATTGCAACATTACATCCTGAAGTTAAATTCTTGTTAAAACATATGAGGGTTTAAGATATAGAAGACATGAAAAAAGAATCTATTGAAATAGAGGATCATATGATTATAATTGGAAAGAGATGCATGAGTCAATGTGCCACAAAAATACCAGAATCTGAATCACTTTGTCAAATTCAAAACTTTTATTCAAAAAGAATCTTTTGCAAAAGAATCTTATTGTGAAGGGATAAAATCCAATGTTTCCTATATCCTATTGTCAAAACCTGACAAATTTTAATGAAAAATATTTTCAAGTACCTCCTACGATTGAAGCTTGTAGGTCTCTAATGCTGCAAGAGTTTGTTATCTATGTGTTGATGAAGATAACCCCTCTAGAAATGCAGATAGTGTTTTCACTCAATTGGAAGAATTGGTGAATTTTTATCTACCTCTATCGAATAAAATTTTGATAGCATGTATGATGAGGAATTAAACAAAAGCATGCTAGAGAACTCTTCATCTTTAGATTTTGAATCTTTCACATTTGAAATTCTTGATGTTATTTCAGAAAATGATTACGACCAGGAAAACATGAAGAGCCAACATAGAGAAGGAATGTATAGTCATGATTAGTTATAGGATGTCTCTCGTGTTAGTACACAAATGGATGCTGGAACCATTTCATTTTGAAGTTGACATTATACCAGTTTTATCTAATGAGCCATTACATGAAGTATGTAATAAAGAGGAAAATATTAGAATGATGGGTAAGTTAATACATGAAGCAAAGGAATTTGATAGTGCATATCTTATAGGTGAACACCAGAATAATTCAAATTCAAACAAGAATGTTCTTATAGAAGATCTTTTCATTCCTCAGGAAGGCTTCTCCATTAAGAACCAAATTTATTGTTCAAGAAATCACACTCAAGATATTAGTATTCTTGATAGAATTTTAGGTCAGCTTACATAATACAATGAAAACACATTGTAGTTGGTTCCAAAACTTTATAATGTAGAGTATCTTTTGGATTCAATGTTTTGGGAAATTTTTTGCAAGACATTATTGTCATAGTGGTCACAAGTTGGTAGCTAGGAATGATGTTTTTGGCTCACTGGTCACTTTTCCATATTGGGTCTTACTTAGATCATAATTTGTCAATGGATTCACATGATTGGATTTGGGCATTCTCTAAGGTAGGTTCTTATGAACATGTATATATGTAGGTTATTTTTGGTGTGATTAGTCTAGGTTATTTTCTATCTTGTCTCAATTTTGGCTTGTTAGTCTTTGGTCTTCCTTGTGCCCCTTTGCCCCTCTAAAATGAAACTCCCTATATTTTTACTCTTGACTTTGTATCCCAATAGATTTCAGCAGTGGCCTCTACCAGAGATCTTCTCTGTATCCCATTCGATCCTTTTCCCCCTTTAGAGCCTATTACCCAAATTTTGAAACTGGCCAACTTAAAATTTTCATGTTCACCGGAACCTCCAAAATCCCCTACATAGTCTAAAATTTAAATTTCGGGCCTAACCAACATTAGAATGGAGTTTTAAAGGTTTTGAAACCCTTTTAAGTTGAAGGAACTTATGGTTTTTGTATTCATGTGAATGAGTCCAAAGTTTTGATTTTACAATAAAAAAACAACCACTAGACTTGACAAACACCTTAAAAGAAAATTTTGGGAAAGATTTAAAATCAAACATGATGTAAGGAAAAAATATATTTGAGAGGCTCCCAAAGTATTAAAACCCAACATCCTTTCCACAACTAAATTTTTGAAGAATTTTGTGAATCTGAGAGCTAAGCAAATTTCATAAATAATAAGTTGAAGAACATCTTTAAAGTGTCAGTTTGGATACATTGTAAAATATGATTTCATTGATACCACTCATGTATATTAATCAAGATTTCAAGATCTTCAACCAGGTGCTTGAATTAGTTGACATAAAGACTTGAAGAAATGTCACCTCATTTTGGAGCCAAATTGTGGGATCGTACTTAAGGAACTTTCCATGTTTTATAGAATGTTTCAAAGAGATGTTGTTTCATAGTTCTAGAATATGGTTTACTAACCTTAAAAGGTACTCGATCAAAAAATTTTGAAAGTCAAGATCCTAAACTAACTAAGTATTTGGTTCAAAAGTTTGTCTTTTAGTGTAGCATACCAACACCATATTATTAGGGAGGCAGGCCCCGACTGAAATTCATGAACTAAGCAAAAGAAAAAAAGGGAGTTCATATATTCTCTCAATTCACTGACATCATTGGTTGAGTGACTTATATGTTTCCCAAACCAATCAAAAAATCCCAACATAGCTCCATAATGGTCAAGACCCCGACTTGATTTAAGAAACTATTTACATGCTAAATGGTAATGGTTAAAATTTTTTATCATAAAGGGTTTAGAAACTTCCCATAGACACTTAAAAATGACTAATTTCTCTAACACAATGATTTTACTAACATTCATCTTAAATTGTTAAATAATCTTTATTATTTTTAATTTGTGCCTTTCTACTATATTCAAAATTCAAAATCACCATTTCTCTTAAATTTAATAATTTCATGATTTTAATTAATTACTTTAATTATTGAACGTCTAATCAATTATTCATCAATTATTTTTTATAAACTAATTAAATAATTAAAAATTATTTAATTATTCCCTATCTCATTATAATTAATTAAATAATCATATTAATTAATATTCCTTCTTTCTTATTATTGCATTTATGTAATAATTAAATCAATTTCCCACTCATAATTAAATAAATGATATTTATTTAATTACAACTAATCATTCCTCCCATAAATAAATAAGTAATTATTTATTTATAATATCTTCACATGTGCAAAAGTAAATGAATTATTTCATTTATTTAATTATATTCATCCCCCCAAAGCTGACTAATACTAACCTTCACTTCACTAATCAATCACAAATCCTAACTATCTAAGCAACTCACAAACTCCACAATTCTCTCTCATGACTAATCAATCTATTTAGTCTTCTATTCCACCTCATTAGTTAAGTCTCCAATCAATTAAATCAACTCTTAAATCTCTTTTTCTAACAAATCAATCAAATCTATTGATAAAGCAATCAATTAAGTTGAACTCTCACTCACTCTGAGTTCAACTTTTCAATCACATCCAATCAACTCACAAATCATGGAATTTTGATTGAAACATCTAAAAATCTATATAATTAGAGCCTCTTCTCATATTTTAAAACCACTTTTATTATTTGAATTCTTATGTTGGCATGATCTTGATTATTACTGAAATCCCAATATTGCATGAAGAAGGAGAACAACAAAGGATGAATTATGGGTTTGCATAAGCTTTTGTGTTATTTGATTTCAGCATCTTGATTTGCATATGTATTTCTCTTGTTTCCTTTCCTCTTTTGATATTGGGATTACTAACTGCCTAACAATCTCTTTGTAGTTAAGATTTCAATGTTATTGTAGGTTTCTATAGATTCTTATTACTTGATTACAAATGGTGAACCTGACACGAAGCTCAAAAAACCTTGACAAATAGGAGGACAATAAAATTGGAAATCTACCTACATGCATGTGTGGGTTAGATTAGACATTTTATTTTGCATGTGTGTGTGTGTGTGTGTTTTGCAGGTATTTCATTGTTTGATGTTGAAAATATCATAGAAGATAGATCATATATTTCTCTCATCTACCTTTGCTAGCTTTGGTCAAGGATTTGTTCATATATTTCAAATGGATTTGATTTTTTTTCCGATTTCCATTGATATAAGGAGCCTACAATCTAAAATGCATTTTTTTTTGGATTTGTTTCTTTCTTTTTTATATATTTTTTGACATTTCATAAAAAATCATTTTTGGGCACAAATAAACTTTCTATTTTTTTGTAAGTTACGTTTCTGAAAAGTTCTTGAAATTTTACAATGGGTATGTTATCTATGATTTTAATTTTGACTAACAATATTTGAAAAAAAAGGATCTTTGAAAACTGGTGTGTTATGATAAAATGGGCCCCTAAGACAATTTAAGAAACTGTTCTATGAATTCTTTTTTTGCGGGTTTGTGATGATATAAGGAGCCCACAATCCAAAATTTAATTTTTTAAAGATTTTTTTTCTTTTTTCTTTTATAATTTTATTATGATATTTCATAAAAAAATATTTCTAGGCACAAATTAGCATTTTTTTTCAAAAAGTTGCATTTCTAAAAAATTATTAAAATTCTACATGGGGTCTAATCTTTGTGATTTTAATTTTCATGAACAATATTTGCAAAAATAAAAAAGATCTTTGAATTTTTTTTTGTGTGCATGTGCGGGTGATAGTCATTTGATTAAAGACATTATTTCAAAACTATTAATGACATTTGCTTCTCTTCTCTTTAAAAATATGATTCTCTATTGTAAATTGACACATTTGCATTGTTGAAAATACACAAATGTAGACATGGAAAAATGCAGTGGACCACCAAAACATAAAAAGGTCAAGATTCAAGAACCAATTGAACAATAAAAAAGAGAGAGAGAAAGAGAGATAAAATAGAACAAGGGACCAACTCGCGTACTACGAATCAACACCTTGGAAGTAGAAATTAGAGGAGTTTTTAATGCATATTTGGAAAAGGTATTTAGGACCTCTAAAAGTTTTAATTTTCATGATATTAACCTTAGTGCACTCAGGAACTACCAAGACTAATTACTAGGGTTTCAATATTAACTTTGTCTTATGTAGCTTATTGTGTGGAAACCGGTTTAATCTTTTTAAATCTAAAATCAATTCATCTTTTCTTTGGTGCCTTAAAATGAATAATGACCAGTCAAACATCATAATTTATACTTCATTTGGGTGCTTAAAATTGATGCGTGGTTAACAATTGAACAAGGAAAAATATATTTGAGAGTGGTGGATGTAAAATTGAACAAGGAAAATCTCATCTTGTTTGGTGCTTAAAAATGAGCTGATGTTCTTATATGGATGGTAGACTAATCAAAATTTGATCTTTTGGTGCTTAATTTGATTAACTTGGTGTCTTGTGTTCTTGGTGCACTTTTACATTATGTTAGATTGAAAACCATTTTTCTTTTTTCAGAGAGGCTTGTTTGGGGGCACGCTTAACCCAACAGAGGATGACCTCAAACTAGAAAATCCTTCTGGTTAGTATAGAAACAAGACTCTAAGAAAAATATGGTCTTATCTAACCAAGCTTAGGTGAGGTATGTTGATGATAGTATGGATTGGGTGAATATCCCTAAGCAGCCAACATGGTCAACTAGAGACTTAAGCATCTCACATGCGTACAAACCAATTGGGTAGACTCCATAGATCTTACTAAAACCTTGTTAATTAGAAGCCACTTGGTTATTCTCTGAATCATTGTCTTATTATAGTGAAAGGGGAGGGAATAATATCCCCCAAGATTTCCACCATATGTGTCCTAGGGTATTGTATTGTGAAAGAGATCTTTGTTAACATGGTGATAATACCAAGAAAAAGGCTAAAATATGAGCACATTCAAGTGGGCTTTTAAGATCTACTTGTGTGACACAATTGTGAGAGTTGATAGGCATCCAAGTAGTGGACCTATAATATTAAAATTGAATCCATTGACCATAGATTAAATTGAGTGTTTATTATTTTCATTGTGATTGACCTTGTGAAAACTTGCAACTTGAAAAAGTTGTTGAACATACACTAATCATTTATTTTTGAGTTAGTCTTGTAGCCATATGTTGAATGCTAGTTTTTTGAGTTTGTACACATCTCCAAAAAATTTCATATAATAGTGTCCTACAAATAGAGAAAATTGAATCAATATTTGTCCTACAAACATTGTCCTACACAAAAAGCTGAATCAAAACAAGTCCTAGAACATACCACTTGTCTATTTATCCTAAAATTTGGTCATCAACATACCCTTGCAGATTAATCCATATCTTTCATTTTAGTATCATCCTTAGAATATTTATTTTTTTCATAGTCATCATATTGATCCAAAATCCAAAAAATTCAAAAGGATAGCTTACATATCTTAGGGTCAAGTATTGCACTTCCTAGAGTCATTTGATGAACTAGAGGGTGCATTTTCTTAGGAAATTCCTATAGTGGTCTTTCATATTACCTTGAATTTGTTGAAATTTTGGTCCACATCTTTATCTACTTTCATTTTCATAGGCACTTATCATTTTGGTTAACATTTTTCTGAGACATACATTATTGCTCGAATTTATTTCTTTTCTGGTACCTTTTTAGAGTCAAGATAGTCCTCAATATCATTTGGGTCTTTCCTTAGAGGTTTTACCTTCAAAGTTTCTAGAATCTCTCTTAGGGTAGAGTACTTTCACTTTAGACATTTTTTTTAATTCATTCCTAGTTTGTATTAGCATCCCAAAACCCCCAAATCCAAAAAAACTAGTTTCCTTTATTGTGATTTCCCTTATTGTCTTTGCATTTCCAAAATAAAAAAATCCAAAAAATTAGAATCCCAATTTGATTTCCCTATTTATCTTTTATTTTCCTAAGTCATAAATTTGCATTCTACATATGTCAAACACATGATCCAAGAAGAGTAAAGACATGATGGAATACAACCAAGACCCCAACTAGGAACCCACTCAGGACATTGACTTTGAACTAAGAACTCTGACACTAGATTTCAAGAATCTTGAGACATTACTACATTATGAGAAAAGAAAATATGTTTTACAATTAAATGAGTTCTCACTTGAGGAAATTAAGGCTAGATACACAAAAGAAGAGGTTGATGAGGGTTTATATGACAAGAAGTTAATGAAAGTCTTAGAGTCTATGATAGAATCTAATCCAAATAAATACTTCCATATGCTTGGATATAAAGGTGCTAAGTTTCTTGCTGGATATAACACATTCACCATAATAGAAGACATACCTATCTCATCATCTTGGGTTTCCTCAAAGGCCCCTCTTCCACTCACTTCAGTTCTACCATATAACAGTATTACACAAGGTGCTTCCCAAGTCACCATATCTTCCACCACACTTGGGATCCAGTACAAAAATTGCCTATTTGTCACATCTAGTGTACTTACTACTACAACAATACCTTCCATATTTTCCTTGACTCATATAATAAGTACCTCAAAAGAAATGAAAACAAGCTCATCTAATAGGGCTCCCCAAAGTCTAAAACCTAGAAGTCCATAACCAAGTGCCCCACCCAATATAGGATCATCCCTACTAGGGGAACCCCCCAAAAATAATCCTATTGTAGTTAATCTAGGCGTCCCTTCCAATTTAGGATAACCCAAAATAATTTAAGGGGAACCTCTGACTAATCCTCATTATTCAGTAATTGCTACTAGTGTCATCAAGAAACTGATAGTAGATGGGTCCATCTCCTCTCATCTTAGGAAAACACACCAACATATTACAATACCCTAGCATGTATCAAAACCCCAACATGTCCCAAAACTCTAGCATATTCCAACACCCCAGCATGTCCCAACACCCCAACATATTCCAACACCTCGGCATGTCCCAACAACCTATCATATTGTAGCACCTTAGTATATTCCACCACCCTAGCATATTCCACCACCCTAGCATATTCCACCACCTTAGCATATTCCATCACCTTAGTACATTCTAGTATCTCAACATGTCCCATAATCTTAGTACATTCTAGTACCTTAGTAAATCCAAACACCACAACATGTTCCATCACCTTATGTGCCTACATCACCTCATAATAGTGGAATCCCTTTTTTTTTTATCCTAACATAATTTTTTCTACACTGACACCTGATGTATTTGCTCAATAATTCCAAACCCTCCAATTTTTTTTTATAAATCTACAAATAGGGACTCCTAAAAGGTCTTACACCATAGAAGACCTTAGTCCTTATCCTTATCCACCTTTTCCACACAACTTTTCCACACCTAAATTTTATAGTTATAAGGAAAAGGGTGATCTCCATGATCACATATGAGAGTTTTTCATAGATTGCATGAAAGTTTCTCATGATGACACATATCTTATGATACTCTTTACACACAACCATATTGGGACAACCATGAAATGGTTCTCTAGAATCTCTCCTAGGATAAAGTCATGGAATAAGCTAGCAAAACAATTCATATCCCACTATTCACGCAACATAGTCATGGAAGTAACATTGATGGATATTTTCACCACCAAGAAAAAAAATGGTGAGATATTTACCTCATTCCTACAATGTTGGAGAAATATTTCTTCTAAGGCATATTTACATCTACCAACCAAGGAAAATATCCACATGTTCATATAAAAATATCAATTAGACCTAATGTATGAACTACACTCCCAATGTATTGAGTCCTTCAAATAGCTAGTTGAACAAGGGTTGAAAGAAGAAAGAGCCCTCACTTTGAAAGGAATACTTAAAAAAGAGACCAATAACCCAATACCTTACAACAAATCCAAATATTGGTCCAAAAACAATAATGTAGAAAATGTTGGCATTGTGGATGTAAAGATGGCACAACCAGTCCTACATTTGCAAGCACCAACACTAGTTCAACATACCCAACCGACACAAACTACTCATAATGTTAACAATAATGGTCCTAGACAAAATCCTAAATAGGCCAATGCAATTACCCAACAAAAAAATTATACATGATGGAACCCCCTCTATGACAAGAATTTATGCCTCTTGAGATGATCTTGAAGAAATTGTTATAGTCCCATTAAATCACCTTACCCAAGATAAGACATTATGAAGGTCCTAGAAAACCATCATGGTGGGATGACATCAGTTACTGCAACTATCACATGACTAAAGAACACAAACCAACCACCTGCATGCAATTGAAACACCTTGTCCAAGATTTCATTAACCATAGTGAAAGAAAAGTTGTGACTAATTATGGCACCACCAACCAAGACCACAAGGCATTCCAAAACCCATTGATGAATTGAAAAAAGGAATGGCCTCTACATCAGGAAAAAATAACAAGACAAACCTTACCTACAACAAAATAGACCCCAACTTGATAATTAATACCATCATTATCAAAGGTCCAGACAATGATCGTACTACTACTATTATAGAATGTCCTAATAATTCACCTAATGAGGAGTTGGATATATGTCAAGACACCGGTCCCAAATGTAATGCCCCTCCAACCCTATCAAGTCCTAGTTATGCTTACTAGAAATTAGGAAGAGCTATGTGAGAATGATCCTTCTTGAGGTGGTTTCTTAAACCGAACCTCTTCCAACTCACCATACCTTCATATTTTAATGTGGAAAATAATAATATTTCATAGGTATGTTCCTATACATCTTCTTGTGTGTCATCGATAGTTTAGTACCTTAATGCTAAAAGGATCACTTGATAGACTTACATGCTTCTATGAGAAATGCTCATTATTAATATTTATGTGTACCTTAGGTTAATTGATTATAATCACTTAAGGGTTAGATGTGTTACCTTCTCTAATAATGTTACTTCTAATAATGTTACTTGGGATTAGACATGATTAATGAATTTAGGGTTATATGATTTGATAATGAGACATTTTGAGTCCATACCTAATGGTTAAATGGGTTTGTGAAAGTTAATAGATGATTTACATTTACATGATTATGTTATGATGCATTCTTGTTATACAATATGCAAAAGAGATTATTCTGGTACTAACCGCACTAATATAATTATGCTTTGTTGATGTCACTATCTAATGTGAGTGTAGGATGAGGGTAGGCAGTCATAGTTACTCCTACAAGAGGTCCACATGATGTAACACTCTCCCTCCTTATTTTCCACTGTCTGTTTATATATATATATGTATACACACACACACACACACACACACACACACACACACACACATATATATGTATGTATATAGATATATATATATATCTATATACATATATATATATATATATATATATATATATATATATGTATATATATATATATATACACACATATATATATACATACATACATATACATATATATATATGTATATCTATATGTATATCTCTCTCTATATATATGTATATATGTATATATATATATATGTATGTATATATATATATATGTACATATATATACATATACATATATGTATGTATGTATGTATGTATGTATGTATGTATGTATGTATGTATATATATATATATATATATATATATATATATATATATACATACATACATATACATACTGTATACACTTAAAAATGGTTATCTAGACTATTAGCCCCTTTTGCTAAATCAACAATTGCTTATTCTTGATCAAATCCTAGCTCTATCATTTATTCGATTATTTTCTATGGGCTAACCATCTTATCCTAAGTCTTTATTTATTTAAAAGGAATATTTTCTCCCCTTTTAATAAATAAAAAGCTCCCACTTTTCCTCTTATCCTAAGTTGCACAAATAAAGCATTATTCTTATTTTATAAAAATGGAAAAAACACTTTTTGTCTCATATGGACACAAAAGTCAACTCTTATTTTCTCATTGGAGGATATTTGTGCACATGGATTGATCCCTCTTCAAGCTCCACCATTGATTAAATCTTTTGCCTCTTAATCTCCATGGTCCATTCTTTCTCATTTCTTTTAAAAGGAGAGCTCTCTTCTTCATTCTAGATCCCCAACTTTTTATGCTAACTTTATGCTGCAAGTTTTCTAGGTCACTTTGGAGCTTTTGAAAATTTGGAGCATTCTTAACATCTACATCTCATTCTTTCATTCTTAGCTTAGCTTCATATTTATGCTTTCTTAGATTAGCTTCATTTCTATGCTCTAGATTAGCTCACATAGATTAATTAGCTTGGATTGTAACACTTGCATATTTCCTTTCATAGCTTAGCTTGCATTTCCATTTCTAGCATAGCATTGTATTGCATTTTCATTCTTGATTCTTGAGGATATTGGCATTCTTGCCCTTGTCTTCATTGAATCTCTCATTGCATGGTTTACTAGCAAGGTTATAGGCTAAATAGCTCTAGCTGAGAGCATTCTTAAAAACCTTTTCACTCCATGCCTAGGGAGCTATGGATTGATTTGTGAGGGCTCATTCTTGAGTTTCCTTACATGTAATGATCCATAGAAGTGTGACACATTTATAGCACACATTTTTGGCGCCCACCGTGGGGCAGAGTAGACTAGCTTTGTCCCTTCTTTTTCTGTATTTTCGTCAATTTTTTGGCAAGTTTTTAGCGTAATTTTTGTTCTCTGGTTTTCTATCTCAGAATATCGCATGATACTTCTCAGTATATCGCGCGATACTTCTCAGTATATCGCGCGATACTTCTCAGTATATCGCGCGATACTTCTCAGTATATCGCGCGATACTTCTCAGTATATCACGCGATACTTCTCAGTATATCGCATGACATACCTTATAATACCCGCGTGACACTTCGCATCTCAGAAGAATCGCATGCCTGTATTAAGGTGTATTGCCTGGTGTCAGGTGAAGTATCGCCTGGTATAAGGTGAAATATCGCGCAGACTAAAAGTATCGCCTAGTGCCGGGTGAAGTATCACATGATACTATGTCTGTACCTAGTAGTGACCTATTTTTGAGTTATTTTATCCATCTTACAAGTTTCAGGTTCTCTGCTATATATTGTTGAAAAGGTCTTTCCGAGCCTAATCCAACCATGATGGTTTCATTTTCAGATTTTATCATTTGATCAGTTATTTTTGCACATTATCTAATTTTTTTTCATGTACTAATCATTGTTAGATTTTGGATTTTGATTCTCCTAACTCTTGTTGGTCTAACAAGTTGTGATTGTAGGTGCTTCTTGCTTGAAATTTGCTAAAATCGCATGTCAAAGAGGGCTACTAATGGTTTTTGCAGGGCTGCCCTAAGCATAAAAAATAAATCAAGTGCTTGTTTAATTGCTTTCTTTATTAAGTGCGGCATATACTAGTTGTTTCCTTTCATAGGCACTTAATACCTTATTGTAGAAATTTTGAGGTGGTCGGAGAGTATGCTCTTCACCCTTGTGGTGAAATAGAAATCTTGACCCATCTTGGGATTTTGAAAGCAAGGGGGTAATTGAATCTTTGCTTGGTGTGTTTGGGAGAGATTCTTGAGATAGGGGAGTATGCTCTTCACCCTTGTGGTGAACCAAAAACCTTGAACCTCAAGAATTAATCCACTCTTTGTTTAGCTTAGGATCTTTTAGCGGGCCTGCTCTTGAGCAATCAAGAGGAACAACCCAAGTGGGGACAACCTTTTCATCATTTTCCTTGGTGGCGAGTGATTCTAACTCACTATAATTTCAAGGCTATCGAGGACACAAAACCTTGGTAGACATAACACTTGTCTTCGCTTGATGTTAGTAGCTCATGGGATTGTGACCATGGGGAAAGCATTGAGCAAGAATGCTTAAGGTACTCTTGAGGCCGCGAGGTCCTAGTCCTTTATGAGGAGCAAGAGGGGTGTTATAAATGGAAATCCTTACTATGAACCATTGGTTAGAGGCCACCATATTTTAGCCGCTTAGCTTCTTGGTGCAAGGATTGATCCAAGTGGACTTACCCGGATCACCCCAAGACACTCACCATATGTGTTCCTTTGGTTGTGTTTTTTGACACTTCCATGACAACACCAATATCTCTTGTGGGCAACCACTTGGTGTGAGGCAAGGGAGCATCAAGTTGTGGGCCACGTTGCTCAGTAATGAGCCTTGTCCTTCTAGGTAGTAATTGCTTGAACTGTCTTCGATTGTGCTATGCTAGTGTAAACGTTCTTAATATTCAAACAAATGGTAGAATTCATAAGGTTTTCTATTTTGATATCACAAGTGCTTGTCTTGGCAAGGTTGCTTTTTCCCTTGTTTCAAGTGTTCTATGACATGTTTGATCCTACACTGTTTGCAAACCTGTCTTTTATCTGCTGCTACTACTTGTCAAACTGAGAAATTGCACTATCCAATCTTTGAAATTGATCAAAATGCTTTAAAACTGAGATTTTTATGTTCACTGGTCAAAGAATCACCCAATTCTACAACAGTATCGCACGCCTTATTGTGAAATATCGTGCGATACTTTGTGCCCTGCTATTTTATCGCACGCTTTGCTGAGATATATCGTGCGATAGTTCGCTCCTGCTGGACTATCGCCCGGCTAGCCTGGAGTCTATTGCCCAACCATACTATAGTCTATCACCTGGCTTGGGGTGAAGTATCACCCAAACTGAGAAGTATCACCCTGTCTACCTGGAAAGTATCACCGAGAATCTTTTTTCTGTCCTGTCATTGCTGCAATTCAGAGTTGCTAAACTTGCACTTTAACCTGGCGTAGAGTGTCTTTTTCTGTTCTTACCTGAAACTGGTCTGTTATCTACATGCTTAGATTTGTTCTAGACTGAAACAAATGAGTTAAAACTATTGGATTTGAGTTTAATGAATGCTACTCTTGATCACTTGTCGCATCACGGTTACCTCTCTAGCTACTTGCTTATTGAGCTTCTTGCTCGCTGCTCGACTTTAGTCAATTGATTGCTGTAAGTGCTTGAGCACTTTTGACGAGCCATCTCTCTCTATTGTTCTACTTTGACAAGTGATCTTTATTAGCTTTGCTTATCTCAAATCTGAGAAACTTTGTCTCATTCTATTAGTCAACCAACATCTCTTTTCATGCCGGTTACAACTCGGTCTCAATTTGAGCAGGAGAGTCATCCTCCGTTCAATTATACACAGTTACCTTCTCCAACTAGATGTTCAAAAGCACCCATTAGCAACGATAGTTCTAGTTCTGACCAATCTGAGAATTCCAAGGCTACCCCGTGGTACAAAGGAGGTTTCCTCTTTTCTGCATTCAAGACCCCCAAAAACACAAACAGTGTCTCACTCACTTTGACTGAACAAGAAAAATTCCAATGCTTGCAAGAACACTTTGAGCGTAAGGATAACCAAGCATGCTTAGACAAAGAACACAATCAACAAAGGATGGATGCTACTAGGCACATGGCTTATAGAGGGACATTTCATGAGCAACTTGAGACTAGTAATCATGAGCATAGACCTCTTTTTAACAATGGAAACAATGACAACAACACGCCACCAAGATCTCCTCCAAGGCCAACTTTTGCTATGCCTTCTTCACCACCTAGACCTCCTCCCTCTCAACATGAGGCAGAGGCTAATGATGAGATTTCTAGTGAGGATCTTATGAGATGTGAACAAGATGTGGATTTCCAATGAATGATGCATAAGCTTTTAGAGCATAATGGCGATCAATATTTTCAATATATGACTTCTAGAGGATACAAGCTTCCTCCCGGCTATGATGTCAGACAAATTGTCCAACAAAGAGTACCAACTGAGTTGGAAGTTCTTCAAGAAGAATTACATCGGACAAATCAACGCCTTACCCAAATGGCATTAGAAAGAGAGCCTCCAAAGGTCTCTTTTGTAGAATCAATTTGTGCTCTTCCTTTTGATAAAGATCTATACATGGTCTCATTTCCTAAGGATATTGAGGTTCCTAAATATGACAAGTATGATGGAAATGGTGACCCTCATGACCATGTGCATCATTTTTATGCTCTTAGTATGGACTTTCTTCATGAAGACACATATCTCCTACGCTTATTCCCTCACAGCTTAAGAGGCCAAGCTTTGGAATGGTTTGCGAAATTGACACCACCGCTTAATACTTTTGATGAGTTAGCTCAGTGATTTACCCAGCAGTACTCTTACAACATCCAAAAACCTGTCACTCTGATAGATCTCGATAATCTAAGACAACATCAAGGTGAGCCATTTGCAACTTACTTACAATGTTGGAGGTCATTGTATTCTCGATATCCTCGTCAGCTACCCGAAAGAGAAAAGATTGACATTTTCATCAACACACTTGTGCCTGAGCTATTTTATGATCTAAGGAAGCAACTGTTCTCCTCTTTCAATGACATGGTTGAAAGTGCATATCGAATTGAGGATGTAGCTATAAGAAAAGGGGATATTGTTATTAATAAAGATGCTAAAGGCAATGGCAAAGACAAGAACAAACCTTGGAATAAGAACAAGTATGTTGTTAATGATGGGGTTGTTGATGCTCCTAAAGTTAAAGAGCCCGCTTTCAATCTCTCCAACGCTATCTATACAGCAAAAAAACAAGAAGCTAGCAACACTCACAATGCTCCTAAACCTCAATATGTAGATAAGCCTAAGAAGTCATTTCGAAAGTGAGTCTATACCAAGTTGGCAGAACCTTACGATGTGATCCTTAAGACTTTGGTTGACAATGGATATCTTACGCTTCCTGATAAACCTGGTAACTAGGATCCGATAAATAAGCCTGATTGGTGGAGAGAGGATCATTACTGCCATTATCACAGAAACAAAGGACATCCAATAGACAATTGTTTTAGGCTTAAGGATGATATTCAAGATCTTATTGAGAGTGGCACAATGTCCACTAATGGCTTAACTAAAATTTTTGATCACACAGCTTTCAAAGATCCTCTACCTAAGCATGATAAGGGGGAAACCTCTCAAGCACATAAGAAGAATCATGATGCTAAGATCAATTACACGTATCCTTCTAATGCACCTGTGATTAACATGGTAGAGCCTGTTGAGAGTATTCTTATGATGAGATCTCAAGATGATAATAAAGCCAATCATGGTAAGCAAAAGTTGGTCTTGCAAACACATGGTAGTTCATCTTCCTAAAGTGAGACACTGAATGTTGTTACTAGGGGGCAAGCCAAGATTGTCCTTAAAATTGCGCAAGATCCCAAGCAAGCTTTGCCTTCCAAACAAGTGGCTCCTTCAGCCACCCCTAGATATGATCTTGTCCAACATTTGCAAAAGACACCAGCACAAATATCTATCCTTGAGTTGCTTCAGTTATCCTCTTCGCATAGAGAGATTCTTGATGAGGCTCTACGTACAACATGTGTTCCCAATGACATTGATCCAGATCAATTTCAGGCTATGGTCAACCACATTTCATCTCCGCTATCTCTCTCCTTTTCTACAGAAGATGACATATCTATTGCTCACCCACATAATCTAGCTTTACACATTGAAGTTCTAGTCTACAATACCCGAGTCCACCGAGTCTTGATAAACAATGGTGCAGGGTTAAATATTGTTTCTTTCAATGTCATACAATAATTGGGTTTGTCAAAATTTCCTATGGATTCTAAAAAGAAGATTACTATAAAAGCTTATGATGAAGTGGAAAGATCTTCCAAAGGTCTTGTCACGCTGCCTGTCCGAGTGGGCCCTATCACGAAAGATATTAGCTTCCAAGTATTGGACATCCCACTCGCATATAACATTCTTTTGGGTCATCCTTGGATCCATGACATGCAGGCTGTTCCTTCCACTTATCATCAGTGTGTCAAATTTCCGTACAATGGCACTGAGGTTGCGATTCCTGGAGACCATACTATTGCTATCAATGCTCTTGCTGCTACTAAAAAATTTGTTCCTCACAATGAACCTACTGATGATCCTAGTACATCTCTAGTTGCTGCTGAGAAATCAGTTAAGATGATGAGCCTTGGTATGGGTGAATATAAACTGGATTCCTTTGCTTCTATACCTATTTCTCCTAGGTCATATGGGAGACCTTCTGATCAGATGAAGCCTTCCACTTCTGCTATGGTAATCTTTGATACTTTTGTTCCTTCATCCATTCCTTTAGAAGTAGAAAGAGAAGAACAAGCTATTCAAGAGAGGATCTATAGAGAGGATTCTAGAAATACTCCCATGCTTAGTAATTCAGACACAAATACAGATGAGTCACCGCTACACACTATGGCTCACATGGGAGATGATCTTCCTTCTACTTCACTTCTTTGGGGAGAAGAATGTATATCTACTGATGATATGGATGTTGATATGGTTCATTCTTGTAGTAACCATCCCGACGTGGTTGATGGGTCTTTTGTGGGGTCTGATGAGTTTGTTCCTCATAGTGCCTTAGTGGACTACGTTGGTCCTTCTATGACAAATCTAGATCTAGCTACTTTTGGAGCTTACCCTATAGGCTCAACTTCTCTTGTCACCAGAGATGACACCCCTCACATAAATGCTATTGAACCAGTCACTTCATTTCATCTCGCATCAACACCTGTTACTTCTTCCACCAGTGAACTGGCAACAAAAAAGATTGAATCAACAATCAAGTATCATAGTCATCATGTCAAAAGAAAAGAGCAATGGTCAGATGGTGAAAACCACATTGTGGCGGTATCCGCACCTAAGAAAAGTAAAAATAAAAATTTGCTCAAAAATAATGATTCTCAAATAAAAGATGACAAGCTGATTCTCTACAAAAAAATGATGCACTACTTCAAGCATGTATCTGTTATACTTCAACCCATTCCTAGAGTTGAGAACAAATTTGCTAATGCCTTGGTTACTTCAGCATCCATTTTACAAATGAAAAAGCATAAATTTCGCTTCAAGTTCCTGGTGGACGAATTACACTATCCTACTCACAAATCTTACAATCCTACCATCTTTTCATATCTTCCACCTCATATTCCTCTTACAAATCCACCACGCCATTCCTTCTACCATCCCTTACACTTTTCCTTTGTCTCTGGTGACTTGTATAGGAAGGGTCTAGACAGAACTCTCCTTAAGTGTCTAGAAATAGAGGAGTCAGAAAAAGTGCTAGCTGAAATCCACGATGGCATATGTGGATCACATTCTAACGATCCTCCGCTAGCTCAGACATTGCTTAGGGCTAGTTATTATTAGTCAAACTAGTTGAGACCTCCTATTGTCACAGTTGCAGCATTTGGACCTGGGGCCTATCAGTTCTCTACATCAGAGGAAGCAAATTCTTGATGCCCATTTTTGTCTGGGGCATTCTTTGTACATACTTTATGATCTTAAAAAAATTCCAAAAAAAAATTGATATATGATGCTGAAAAAATCCTAAAAAGCATATAAAGTCCTGAAAAAATCCCAAAAAAATCCAAAAAGTCAAAAAAATAAAAAAAATTGAAAAAGTGCCTTGGTGAAAACCTGGAAACAGGCACCTTGGTAGCAAAAATACAAAAAAATTATAAAAAGTCCTGAAAAAATTGCAATAAATCTATCAAGTGGTGAAAACTTGGAAACAGGTGCTACTTGAGACCCTCTGCACCTATGTCTATCAGTCTTGCATGGCGCTCCTTTGCTCCACTTCTCGCTTTGCCTCTCCTAGCCTAGAATTGATTCTTGTCTTAGTCTAGGGGGCATATGTTGTTTTGAGCTTATCTTGGGTCTCTTTGTGCATCTAGGTTTCTGGGGCAACTTGGTTCTAACGGTGTTTTTTAACACCACCCCAACTATGTTTTTCAACACTACCCTCGTGTCGAGTGTTTCTCAACACTTATCAGATATCCTACCTGCAGTCTAGATGATGCAATATTTCTCACTAGGAAATGCGATACTCAAAGTTTGACTCTATGACCTACACACACGTACTTAAACACTTGACTCACTGAGACTTGCTTGGCTTTATTTCTTTGTGTGCTGTCTATGATGATTTCTTTGCTGAGTGTTCTCCCCCTATGATCATTTTTGATGATGCATAGCTAGAAGATTGAGGGAATGAGAACATGTTTTATTGCTTTTTCTGCTTATGGGTATATTTTGTTGTTCCTAACTATCATGAGCATTTATGCTGGTCTTACTTGACACTATGGACCTACAAGGTATTATCCTTAACTGTTTCACAAGTGCATGCTTATAGTCATCTTGACTTTCTTGTGTCTCGATGTGAGCATAATCTTGCTGTATCAAACTTAGGTGATCTCACTGCACTAGTCATCTTGACTTGCATGTCTTTGATGCCTAGGTGGGATTTCCACATTTCTATCTGATATAGATCATATTCAGTTCCACATAGTTATGCTAGTGTGTATTGTATGATCTTGCGATGCTACCAATAATGCTCAATGATGAATATTAGATGTCTATTGGCATTGTGACCTTGCAAGTAAACCACTTTTCATGTAGCTTGCATTGTTAGGTTCATGTTAGTTTAGTTTTGCATCTTGCATATGGAGAAAGCTCTCCTTTCATCTTTCATGGACTTATTAATCAACTG